>CAMZMU010000040.1:50248523-50630414 GCA_947311845.1 Poa pratensis
GTGTTGGACAACCACGGAGTAATCCTTGTGGAGATAGATTTCCTTGTAGATGGCCTCTTGATCATTTGTGTAAAAGTGCGGATTCCGCACAAGGGGTGACCTTTCCTCATCATAGGGATTCTCTTCTCTGAGCTTTTGATAGTCTTCATTCTTCCATAAGTGAAGAGCTTTGCGGGCTCTTGTGGGGGGAGCAGTGGTGGTACGAGCAGCAGCTGATGTTCTTCCCTTGCTTGAGTTCTGGCTGTGGTACGAGCAGGCAACACTTCCTCTTCTTCTTCTTCAATCTCATCCTCCACAAGACGTGGCTTCTTGGTACCACGGCGACTACCTGTGAAACAGCATAGAGGTAGGGCAGGGAATAGATGAGTGCACAAGTTCACGGATAAGGAATCCAAAAACTAGCCAGTAGATGTAAAGAATGGTTGAATCGAGCAAATTTGAAAAACCCGGTAGTACCGGGGTGAACCCGGTAGTACCGGCTGAGCCGATTCAAGACTGAAATGGCACAAACTCGAGAGATTCAACCATACATTACACATATATGCTAGCTAACTAGGCCTAGGTGATCATCCATCCAACTTTAACCGTTGCCAACGGAGCTACCAACATTTCCTCTCCATACATCTAGGTTTCAAGATCTAGAAACAAAGAATGCAAAGGACGGGGAAATACCGGAGGCCATGGAGGAGATCGACGAGGGGATCGCTCCCACGGAGCAGATCTGGCCGGAGATGGCGGATTCCGGCGGCCAAGGGCGGCGGCCGGAGGTGAGGAGCAGAGGAGGCGGCGGTGTGGCTTCGTGCGGGTGGGGAAAATGGGGAATAACCCCCACCCTGCCCGCACGGTGAAATATCTAGAACCCGCGATTCCCGGTAGTACCGGGGCGGAGAATCCGGTACTACCGGGGCCTGAATCTTTGCGAGCAGCAGAACTGCTTAGATTCAGAGCCCGGTACTACCGGATCCCACCGGCGGTACTACCGGGGCCTCCTAAGAAACCCCAGATTTCTCTTTTTGTGTAAGGAATTTGAACTTGTGCAAGATGGAAGTTGTTTTGAGATAGATGAAAGGCATAGGATTAGATCAACACACTGGAGATGGTACTTCATACTCAATTTGCAAGAATCAAACACACACAAAAACACCAAATTGAGCATGTTTTCCATAGGAGCACTAGATAATCAATAAAATCCAAATGAAACCAACTCTTCACACGGAAGAGGGTGGTGGCCGAGGCCACCATGTATGAGTAAGTGGTGTGACACCGCGAAGATATATCTTGGTCCACGGCCACTACTCGTCATTTAAGCTCACAATTCATAGAACGAATATAGAGATGCAAATGAATTCTTACTATCGGCATAATGGGGGGAGGGATGGTCCAATGAGTTAGGACCGCACTCCCCCTATGTCCATGCCTACATCTAAACCAAATAAGTATCGTCTAATATGGGTAGGTATGCAAGAAATCCACTAAATCCAATTGGATATGTCCACCACATTTAGTTCTCCTCTCAACTCCTTGAATCTTGCTTCACCAAGAGGCTTTGTGAACATATCGGCGAGTTGATGCTTGGTGTTGACATACTTGATTGCAATATCACCCTTCTCAACATGGTCTCGAATAAAATGATACCGAATCTCAATGTGCTTGGTCTTGCCATGAAGAACCGGGTTGTGTGCAATCTTAATAGCACTTTCATTGTCACATAAAAGAGGCACTTTGTCACAAATGACACCATAATCCTTTAAAGTTTGCCTCATCCATAATAATTGTGCACAACAACTACCGGCGGCGATGTATTCGGCTTCGGTGGATGACGAGGCCACACAATTTTGCTTCTTGGAAGACCAACTCACAAGGGACCTACCAAGGAATTGGCATGTACCTGAAGTTGATTTTCTATCCATTTTGCAACCCGCCCAATCCGCATCCGAATAACCAACAAGATCAAAGCTTGTACCATGGGGATACCAAAGACCATAGTTGGGAGTATCCAACAAATATCTTAGAATCCTTTTGACCGCGGTTTCATGACTTTCCCTAGGACTTGATTGGAATCTTGCACACATACCCACACTAAACATGATATCCGGTCTAGATGCACAAAGGTAAAGCAAAGATCCAATCATAGAACGATAAAGCTTTTGATCAACTTCCTTACCATCCGGATCTAAGTGAAGATCCGCCTTGGAGTCCATGGGAAACTTATATGGCTTGGCATTCTTCAACACACCCGGTGGATATGTTGTAGACCCTATAAGCATGAGACTTTGCGGCATATCCAACAAATATACCATCAAAAGATCTAGATTCAAATTTAGCAATTTTGCAACCTTTAATGTAAACATGGCATTTGCATCCAAAGACTCGAAAGTAAGATACATTTGGCTTTTTACCGGTGAGGAGTTCATATGGTGTCATGTCCTTGAGAGGACGGAAGAAGAGCCGGTTTGAGTAATGACAAGCGGTGTTGATGGCTTCGGCCCAAAAGTTGTATGGGGAATTAAATTCGGCCATCATAGTTCTTGCCATATCAATAAGAGTGCGGTTCTTCCTTTCGGCAACACCATTTTGTTGGGGAGTATATGCAGCGGAATATTGGTGTTGAATGCCCTCCCCACTTAGGAAATCATCCATAGTGTAATTCTTGAACTCCGTACCATTGTCACTTCTAATTGCCAAAATCTTGGAGTCATATTGGCGTTGAACTAGGGTTGCAAAGTCAATGAATATCTTTTGAGTTTCACTCTTCTTCTTGATGTAGAAAGTCCAACAATATCTTGAGTAATCATCCACAATCACCAAACAATATTTCTTGCCACCAAGACTATCATATGTGGGAGGCCCAAAAGATCCATATGAAGGAGCTCCAAAGGCCTCTTAGTGGAGATAATGGTCTTCTTGGGGTGATTCTTTTCATGCATCTTTCCGGCTATGCAAGCACTACAAGGACGATCTTTGGAAAAATTAACATCGGTTAGTCCTACCACGTGTCCACCCTTTACAAGAGTTTGTAAATTTCTCATACCGACATGGCCAAGTCGGCGATGCCAAAGCCACCCCTTGTCGCCTTTAGCCATTAAACATGTAGCGATTTGAGTGGTCTCTTTTGAGAAATCAACCACATACAAACCGTTTTCACGAAATCCAACAAAGGCGACATTGAGTGTTTGAGTGAAAAGGATGGTCACGTGGTATTTATTAAAAATAACGGTGTAACCGGCATTGCATAATTGACCAACGGAAAGTAAATTGTATGAAAGAGATTCGACAAGGAGGACCTTCTCAATGGATAACTCCGGAGTGATCACCACTTTACCAACTCCCACTACCTTGAGTCTTGCATTGTTGCCAACGGTGACATGAGAGAATGAGAGTAGTTGTTTCAATAAGTCCTTTACTAGTTCTTTGCTTCCGGTCATATGGGATGAGCATCCACTATCAATGAGCCATGAAGATCCACCGGAAGAGAAACCCTACAATAAATCAAGTCTTTGATTTAGGTACCCATTTTGGAATGGGTCCTCTTTTGTTAGTCACAAGGGTCTTTGGAACCCAAATAGCATAGTGATAATCATCTCCATATGAAGAGCCAACATATTTAGCAAAAACACAACCATTTGTAGATTTCAAAAGAACATATGAGGGGTTGTATTTTCCCGCAAAGTTATTGTGAGTGGCATTGCCCCTAGTGACATTACCACTCCCAATAGAGTTGTCATTTGCTTTGGCTAACTCCCCCTCCTTCACAAAAACAATATCTTTGGAAGGGGGAGTCGCCTTCTTCTTCTTGTTGTTGACCTTCTTAGAGTTGGGTGTGAACCCAATTCCTTCTTTGCCAACCACTCCCTTTTGATTGCTCAAAAGATCATTGAGGTTCTTTTCCCCTTGGATACAAGTGGCTAGGCCCTTCTCAAGTTGGGCCTTCAACCTAGTGTTTTCCTCAATAAGAGATGCCTTGACACATAAAGGGTTAGTGGTACAAGAATTTGCATCTTTATCATTGTGAGAAGTGGTGAAGCTAGCATAGATAAATTGAGCTTGTAGTTTGGCATATGACTCCTTGAGTGTAGTGAGCTCACTTGAGGTCACCTTGTGGGTTTCCCTAAGTTGCTCAAAACCCTCAAAGAGTTTGTTATGACTCTCTACAAGTTCCTCATTTTTACTTTTTAGATCAATAGCAATTTGAATAGAGGTTTCACGAGTTTCTTTTGCCTTGGAAAGATCCATGGCATGTGTCTCCTCAAGTTGCTCACGGAGCAATTGTTCCTCAACAAGTTGATCTTCTAGCTCACCAATTTGTCGGCATGATCACATGCATGCCCTTCGAGCTCACAAATCCTAACATCCTTCACATCAAGAAGATGCTTGGCTTCTCCATATTGATACATGAGGGCCTCAACCATTTTCTTGGTTGGACCTTGGAGCTTGCTAATGAAGATAGAAATTTTATCCTCTTCTTCAATTTTCCCTACATCCTCAACACAATCCAATAGTGATGGGTTAGAGGAGATAGTAATTTTTGGTGGGGAATTCACCTTTGTTTCCTTGGCCATGAGGCACATGGGCTTGGAGATCTTGTCGTCGTTTGGAGATGAGAAGAGGTTGGCCAATGATGGAGGAAGGGTGCCCATTGCAAGAGCCGCCATTCCTACTTCTTCACTTGGTTCTTTATCCTCCTCACCTCCGGACTCGTATTCCTCTTCATGGGATGCCACAAGAGCCTTTTGAGGTGATCTCTTCATGTAGGTAGGCTTGGGGTGGTACTTGTTCTTCTTTAGAATGAGTTGACCACCATTATCCTCTCTTCTTTCATAGGGGCAATCCTTCACAAGATGAGTGTCCTTTCCACAATTGAAGCACATTCTTTTTATTGGTGAAGGGTTGACGCTCTTGTTCTTCTTGTTCCAAAACCGGGTGGCGGCAAGTGCAAGAACTTCATTGAGCTCACCCTCCAAGTCTTCTTCACCTTCATAGACCGGGCTTTCTTCATATCTTGGATGGTCTACCACACGAGCCTTCAAAGCAAGAGTCTTGGGCCACGGACTTGGTTGAAAGACTTGGATGTGGACTTCAATGTATCATATGTGACAAATTGAGCCAACATGTCATTGGGAGTCATTGTTGTGTAATCCGCTCTTGCATGGAGGTTCATCACCATAGTTTCACTATATGGCATAATTGCTTGAAGGAACTTGGCCTTGACCCATTCATCATCCATATCCTTCTTTCCATTTTCCCTACATGTCACCACAAGCTTGTAGAGTCTTCGGTAAAGTTCGGTCGGAGTCTCTTCGTCTAGCATGATGAAGTTGTCAACTTGATGTTGAAGGACGGCCGCATTGGAGCGTTGAATGCCCTCATTTCCTTCATACACGGTTTCAAGATGAGCCAAGCCTCATTGCAAGTTTTGAGATTCCGCACATGATCTTCATCATTTGCGGTCATAGCACTCTCAAGAATGTACTTGGCATTTGCATCAAGTTGCTCATCAATCTCTTCTTGCTTGGTCAAGTTGTTGGGATCAACTGGGTTGAAACCATGTAGAACCACCCTCCAAAGATGCACGATGAGCTGCGAAAATAAGACTCCATAGATTTCTTCCAAGTGAAATAACGAGTATTATCAAGCTTAGGAGGGGGTCTACCAAGGTTGGTTATATGAGGTTGAGTGAGTGAAACTTGAGTGAGATAAGAGCTAGGTGGAGCAAAGTTAAGAGAAGGCTTCTCATTAGGTTTATCATTTTTATCCTTGTCACTAGCACCCTTAATAGGGCTAGCGGATGATGAGGAGCCATTTTGATTAGATACCCGAGTATACACCTCATCCACCATTTTGCCTTTCATGAACCCAAAAAGTTCAATCATGGACTTCATGGTGATTGGGGCATCACCCTCGGGAGGGATTATTCCCGCTTCGATTAGTTCTCTATCAAGTTGTTCTCTATCAAATTTTTCTTGTTCCTTAGCAAGTCTTAACTCCTCATCTTTAGCACGTTGTACTCTCCGCACTAGCCATCCTCCTCTTTAGGCGATTAAGCCCTTAATAAAGAGACCTTGCTCTGATACCAATTGAAAGGATCGAGTAGGTTGACTAGAGGGGGGGGGGTGAATAGGCAACTACCAATTTTAATTTTCTTTTCAACAAGTTAAGGAATTGCTCAAATATAAGTTCTCTAGATATGCAACTAGATGAACAATCCTATATGATGAGCAATAAACAAGCTAGCAAGATATTCTACACAAGATAAGCTAGCAATACGAGTAAAGGAAGGTTAAGAGATAACCACACGGTGACGCGGAGATGTTCTACCGAAGTTCACTTCCCAATGGAAGCTACGTCTCCGTTGGAGCGGTGCGGAGTCACAAAGTGAACTCCGAATAGCCTTGATATGGCACACCGTATCTCCCTCGTGTTATCCTCCGATGAGGAGATCCACGAGCCACTATATGATGCCCTCGAGGTCGGCAACAAACCTTTACAAGGATGAGGCACACTCCACAACCGAATTGGAGGCTCTCACCAAATTCCCGCGGCTCCCAAAGCCACAAGAATCACAAGGCCGGGTCGCGTCTCCACAACTTAATTGGAGGCTCCCGGCTAATCCTTGTGGCTACCAAAGCCACAAGAATCACAAGTATCTTCTAGGTATCCAATGTATCAAGTTACACAAGATCTACAAGTGACTAGGTCGATGTAGACAAATCGGCTCGGTGGAGATGCGGATCTAGGGCTCCTCCTTCACTCCTCAAAGTATCAACGTGTTTGAGTGGTTGGAGTGGGAGCTCTAGTAGATTGAAGCTTGCAACAATGGTGGAGAGAGAGTGAGGAATCAAGCTTGTCAACCGGAGGTAGGTGGAGGGGTATAAATACCCCTCCCAGAAATCTGCCGTTTGACTGTAAACAGCCCGCAGCGGTAGTACCGGGCCTCGCCCGGTAGTACCGGCTGACGGGGAACTGAAGCCTGGCGCCAGACTGGTCAACGCTCACTCCACGCGCGCATCGGTAGTACCGGACGCCTGGTCCGGTAGTGCTCCCCACCCGGTAGTACCGCGCTACTACCGGGGCTACTACCGGATTAAATCGAGCGAGTCCAGAGAGCTTTTGGAGATCCGGTACTGGGCCCGGTACTGGGCCCGGTAGTTCCGCATGGCAGAACACCCGGTAGTACCGGGGTGAACCCGGTAGTACCGGCTGAAGCTATGAAGACTGCTTTTCTTCCTTTTCTTGAGACAAAACCTGTGCAATATTAATTGATACAATCCTGCACACTTTTAGCACACACATTAGACATCTAAGTGTGTTGTCAACAAACATCAAAACACTGTGGGGAAGGATATGTCCTTTCAATGCCGACGCCGACGGTCGGCGAATCGGAGCGGCTGCTGCTCTCACAGAATGGCGAGGCCCGTACCGCGGAACGCGGGGTGACGCCACCGCCATCAAAGAACGCTGGGTACGACGACGTTGCGCCACCCGCCGCGTTCGTGCTCCCTTGACTTGCGCCGCCGGCAGCAGCGTACGCCATCGACGCTCGCAGCAGATCGGTCTCCTTCTCTGCCTAGCCTCCGCACTGATGCGCCTCCCCCTCCTGTCTACGGTGGCCGCTGTCGGGGGAATACTTAACCCGCGGCTCATCAAGTGAAATGCGGCTTATTATGAGTTCACGGCCGCACCGTCAACGGGTTTACACGAAGATGGGCCGACCCAAGATCATGACGAGAAAGATCTAGAAGATCGAAGATAACTTGGCTTGGAAGACACGAAGACTTTTAGTCTCCAAGTAGGACTCCGGCTTATACTTTCCTAGAAGGAGAAGCTTTCCTTGTAACCAAGCGAGTCCCCGTGTATATAAGGAGGACTCGCAGGACTTAGAAGAAGAAGCTCACATGTTCTAAACCCTAGAACTTACGGCGACTCGACACATCGATCGCCAACCCTTGTAACACTATATTCATATCAATTCCAATCTAGGATAGGCAGGACGTAGGTCTTTACCTCGCATCGAGGGGCAGAACCTGGGTAAACATTGTCTTCTTCGTGCCCTGTGATGTTAAGCTCGAAGACGCTTGACTCGCACAATCCCCACGCATACAAAGTCATCGCAATGACATCTGCCGAGATTAACCCACGACAGCCGCCGCTCGACGCGCCAGCTCCTTGTCCCAGTCTTCATCTGCCGTGTTCGGCGGCCACGCGCGTGTTTTCCGAGGGACGACGTAGCCGCGAGCAGCGCCACCCCGTCGTCCTCCTCCACCGCGAGCGCCGCCACGGTTGCGTTAGATGGGCGACATCTGCCGGACGTGGAAAGGCGGGAAGGAGGAGCACGGAGAATGAAATGGCGGGAGAATGAAAAGGGACGGGGCGGAGGGGAAAGTGATATAGAGCGTCTGTGTCACTGCCGCGTCGGGCCCGCCCGTCAGACCCAATGTAGCGTGTGTTGCCGCGGTTGCTGGCGCGCCCGGTTGCGTCCCTAGAAGTTGGGCGCGAAGCGGGGTTGCCGGACGCTCTATTGGGACATGCCGGCAACTTTTTTTGTATTGGGCGCGCCGTTGGGGGCCGATTTCGTGTCGGCGTGCCCAATAGGCCTATTGGGAGCGCAATTGGGCGCGCCGGTGGAGATGCTCTTACGTACGTACGTGTGATGGAGGGCCGGGGACGACGGACTGCACTGCTCACGAAATTTTCAATTTAGTAATAAACCAATTATCCAAATGACACGAAATTTTCTCAGAATACAGAATGGACCATTTACGAGTTACTGGAACTTTTTCTAAAATATTTGAATTTCAGTGTCACTTATTGTCTCGGTCTTATCAATTGGATGGACCACAAAGGACGGATAGAAGTGGTAAGTTACAACGTGACTTGTTGTAGGCAAGTCACTGAATCCCAGTCTAAGAACGGCGGCGTGCATTCGGCTCATGCAAGTGTTGGTACTCGTCACTAGTTGGTCCAAAGATCTGCTTATAATTTTTACTACTTTTTGAATCCTTAGTTCTACTATGGATGATGATTAATTGATCGGTGGACTTTTTGCAACAACAAAAAATGTACCGACGTAGTATGCCTTGTGGCCCGACCGAGAGTTTAGTGCGTACTAACAAGGCTGTCCTAATTACTGCATGATTCTGATCACGGCCGGTAATGCATGTCACCTTGACTTTTGCCTCGCATCATCACCATTCCAAGACTTGAAGGTCCAAATCAAGTGGTAGCTACGTAGGGTTAATGACCATGCATTACAACGTCGATCTGATCTTGCTGAGGTATGTACACATCGACCCCGATGCTCCATCATTATGCAAAATGCAATTCCTCCCGTATGTTGGCCCCCGGCACTACCTCTACCCTTAATTTTCTCAGGTTTGTTGGAGATTTGTGCAGGCAATACAAGTTGCCCTGCACGAATCTCTAGCAGAAAATGCACGGTACAGATAGTGCCGGGGCAATGTACTGGTGGGAAATCCGTGTTGCATCATTATTTTCAGTGCAAAGGTCTAGTACAAGTGTTCTACTGGTAAGGCAGAGGGTTGGCATCACCAATCCACCGTAATCACATAGCCTAGTAGGGGTGAAAGTGAAGGTGGTGCTGTACCTCTCGACCTGAGCCAGAAATTTATCCAGGGAACAATATATACAACCAGATAGGTGAAAATTTATGAGCGTTGGTGCCAATGCTGCGAACAGATCCAGGGTTGGTGTGCTGCTCCGTCCGAACGGGCAAAGAAATAACAGGACCCGACCGACCGAGAGGTGATGTGGTCGGACTCCAACCCACACACCTGCCGATGGAAAACCCACCGACACGACACCGACGTACGGGCTCCATATAATAAGAACCTCGATCGCGCCGCAAAGAAGCCCTAATAAGGACATCTCCAGCCGTCCCCCAGCGCCCCCAGGGCCCAAAATAGCGTCGTTTTGGTCAAATAGCGCCGTTTTTCTACCAGTCGTCTTCCCAGGAGTCCAAATAGCGCCGTTTAGCGCCGTTTTGGCGCCGGCGCACCCAGCCCAAACCCAGCGCGTCGGGTTGCGCCTGGGGGGGTCGGCGGAAGGGAAAACGCGCGTGGGCCAGCACTGTCAGGGAGACAGCGCATTTCCCCCCCCCCCCCCCCGCCTCGCCCTTCCCTCTATCCCGCCCCGTCGCCGCCATCTCGCCGCCGGCACCACCCCTTCCCCCTCGCCGGACGCAAGCAGCTAGGAACCCACCATCTCGCCCCAAACCACGGCGTCGGCGCCGCTCCTCCCCTCCGCCGTGATCTAGCCGGGAGGAGGCTCTCGGGAAGGCTCGCGCCCACCTCGCCTGCTATGTGTTCGGCGGTTTGTCCGCCCAGCCATGGACTCCGACGATGGGAGCTGCTCGCCGAACTTCTCGACGAGGAAGCCCAGGCCGACCTCGACGACGAAGAACACTTGCTGATCCTCGCGTGCCTCGCCGGCCTGCTCGCGCACGACGCGCGGCCGTGGCGTGGTGGCTCGTCGCCCGGGCCGCCGCAAGAGCAAGCCGAGGCAGCGCTACGAAGGGTACTGCATCCTCTACTCCGACTACTTCGCCGATCATTCCCATGCAGGACGAGGCCGTGTTTCGGCGCCGTTTCCGGATGAACCGCAAGCTCTTCCTCGACATCATCTGGTGCAGCACTTGTGGGAGCGCAAAGGCAATGCCAATGCCGACAATGCCAATGCCGACAATGCCAATGCCGACAATGCCAATGCCTAGTTTGATTTGTTCTATTTACTTGCATTGTTGAACTATTTGTGTGTGGATTTGTATGTTGAACTATTCTTATGTGTGAATTTGTATGTCCAAAACTATTTTAATTGTGTTGGCCTTTGTTTTATGCGCGAAATATGTCCCAAACTCGCCGGCTGGGGGGCGCCTGGGTTCGGCGACTGGGAATCGGCGCCCCCAGCGCGTGAAATAGCGTCGTTGCCCCTAGGCGGGCCAAAATAGCGCCGTTTTTCGGCCTGGGGGCACAACGGGGAGATGCCCTAAGTACCGAACAATGGCCAATGACGCCTACTCCGACGACGAGTTGTACGCATACTACTCCGACGACGACGCCGATTCGGCGGAGGAAGCGGAAGAGGAGCAGCAGCCGCCACCACCGCCGCCGCGGAGGAAGAAGGCATCCCGCCCCATGTCGGTCAGGCGGCGCGCGGCGCTGCTGCCGGTCGGCGGAGTAGGGTGGGGCGGGAAGCGGCGGAGGGAGTTCCTGCTGTGGCGGGAGCGGTGCATGGACGAGCGGCGGCAGGCGAGGGAGACGGCGCGGTGGTCCAGCGTCAAGGCGCCGCCGGACCTGCTCGTTCCGGCCGTCCACATAGAGATCGATCTGGCGAATAACGAGATCACCTAGTAGCTGAAATGTCACGACTGTTAGTAGCAGCAGTGAAAAGGGTTTTTTCAAGCGAGTTATGAACTTGTAAAAAAATGTTCTGTTAGCTTCATTTATGTACCCAGCTGAGGATGCAGCTTAAAGATCAAAGATCCATCTTGTTCTTTTTTTTCAAGGTAATACGATTCTTATTAATAATTAAAAGACGAGATACAAAGTACGTATACACTGATCTTATAGATCTGAAGAGATAGGATAAACCTATGTGACAAACCAAGCCTATCCTTATTCTTCGGCACCACCGTAGCAGTCACCAAGAAAAAAGAGACAGATCACCTCTTCACCCGATCTCGACGCGACTCCATCGCTGATCATCAGCTTTTCGGACCTCCAAATTAGTTTGCCATAGGAAAAACCATTGTCGTTGAAAGAATCAGACCGGGGCAGCACGACCCCGGACACGCTGTCGAACTTCAGCACTGGCACCCCCCACACGACGACGTCGGAGTGGGAACCAGAACCGTCAGCCTCCAACCACGCACCCAGCACAAGGTGCACCATTTTTCAGCTGTCACCAATGCAGACCACCGTCTGCACGTACTCCTGGACGAATTCTCTCTGCTCCACCATGGCACCGGAGACAACGCCGTAACAACGGGGACAAAACAGGAGGAAAAACCCATCTGATGAAGTCGGCCGCCGCCTCGCCGACACCATCCATGAAACCTAAAACCACCGACCTGAAAAATCGGCAAGCACACGATTGCCACCAACTCCGAGACGCCGCCATGAAGGACAACATCGGTGTGGGAATAGAGTTGAGGCAGATTTATTTGCCAGGGCGTCGCTCCCACCACCCCAACAACGCATCACGACATATAAAGCCAAACCCTAATTACAGAACGGAGAAACCCGGGTCCCCCTCCCTCCCGCCACCGGAGCAGCAGATGGAGGAAGAGGGGACCAACGGACTCATCGGTGGAGATCGGTGGAAGAAGATCGCCTCCTGATCGCTAGCGGCGGCTAGGTCAAGGCGCCGCCGGACCTGCTCGTTCCGGCCGTCCACATAGAGATCGATCTGGCGAATAACGAGATCATTGTACACACAGCCTAAAGATCAAAGATCCATCTTGTTCGAGCGCCGTATAACATGTGTAACCTCGTATGCGATGTTCCCAAATACAACTCGTGTGCTACTGAGTTACCTTGGTTGCATAAAATTTATGTAATTTTTTTTTGCGAAACACAGTACAATGCAGACGCTCACAACGTACACACTCACTCCTATGAACACACACGCATCCTACCCCTATGAACACATCCGAAAGACTGAGCCGACGATCGGATCTTGAGATTGACGAAGTCACCACAGGCGCCTCGCTGGTCGACGGGAACGTCGCCTCGCACTAAAGAATATTCCGCCTAAATAAAAAACACCAATGTCAAATCTAAGATTTGAACTCTGGTGGGCTGGAGGTACAACCACCCTCCTAGCCATCTTGCCACAGGCAAGTTCTCACGTAAATGGTTTCCTGGTGATCTCAGCAGAACTCCTGATCAGTCCTTTCACAATACACATCATACTTTTTTTTGCGGGGATACACATCATACATTCGTTGTGCAAAATTACAGTATGGGTTCGTGATCAACACTTTCAGTGGCATTTTACCCAAACAGTAAAAAAGGAGCCAAGATAGCCAAAACAGTATGCTCTTAAACGTGACATGAGTAGCAATTAGCAAAGCTATATATAATAATTAATTATACGCATGGTTCAAGTGCCTGGAACACTTAGCAAAACTATCAGACTACTGCTGCAATATGGAGAAGCAGGGAGTCCATATGTACCATGTACATGGCATGTGCACCAACTCAAACTGATTGTGAGCAGCTCATCGTGATTTCTCGTCTGTGCCTGATAAATGGGCCTTCTCGATCTGGCGCGTGATCTGTGAAATTGCGTAGTGAGAAGCACTCGATGCAGCGTAATACGATGTAACGGTGAGCTGAGCAAACGTTGGGAGCGCATATGCTGCACAAAAAAGAAGTAGCAGATCATCAGACATTAGCAAATTATAAGATATTTCAAATCCGCAAAGCCAATCATCATGTGCATGAGCTGGTGCCACAATGCCAATTTCAAGCGACATTAGTATACGACAATTCGATATACTATAAGAATAAAAATGAAGCCATGTTTACTGCGGCGAGACATGATGTCTCGGAGATTAAGTTCCTCGTGTAACCTACTTTAAGTACTACCTAGCTAATGTTGGCAAAATTCCTGACAAAATCTAGTTATGCTTCTGGAAGAGTGGAGAGTAAATCTGTGAGATTGGACAAGTAATTAAGTATACGAAAAACACAAACATCCCACAAGTCGTGGTGGCTAAGATTATAAAAAACTTTTGGAGAAGCTAGGAATAAGCCAAGATAATCAGAAACTCTAATCCACCAAAAGTACAGATGACACACTTTTTGCTTGACATTAGTTCCAGATCCTAAGAAAATTAAGCTGGTAGAGCTAGGGAGAACAGGATACAGGTCTTCTGTTTTTTTTTTATTTTGACAGGAACAAGTCTCCTATAACTCTGCTTACTATTAGTTATTACTCCGTACATGATTAGGATAACACAATTGGAAGTACATATGCTGCTTTAAGAACACTAAATTGAACCAAAACTCATGTCCATTGTCAGTCCCATCCTGATCAGATAATAACTATGTATTGCACCTAAAATCTCTACTTCTGCACCCTTACATTCCTTCACTGGTAGTATTTATACTGCTACATAGGTATGAATAACAACTTCACTACTGGATTTGCAAGTAAATAATAGGCAGGCATTGGGAACTATAGCAAATTCGGCTAAGGTTTGTAGAGTTGAATCACACAAAAACCGTATGTTCAACAATAAATGATGGTAGATCACAATGTTTCCTATAGTCCCTTTCTCCGTGAAGCCATAACAAATGTGTACAGGTCATGAAGATTTATAATGACTATAAACCAATGGATATATGAAGAAGGAAAATAACATATTTCATCTTTGAGCTAAGCATGCAAATTTTATATTATGAGGGGATATTTGATGTAAACGACAACTTCAAGAACCTTTTCTATATAGAAAACATGATTATTAGTATTGGAAAGACTTACCTCCAAATAAAGCACTGGCACCAGAGAATACGAGCAAAGGAGGGACCTGCAAAAAAAAAAACTCCATGTTAATTGAACACGCAACAACAATGTAAACTTAACAGTTACATAAACTGCCAACAGTGCCAAACATCAAGCAGATCAACTGGAAATCTATTTTCAGTTGCGCTGAAAACAAATGAAAGAAAAGGTCCAACGTAAGTACTTAAGAACCCATATCATTATCCAATAGTCTAAATAGATGGCCAGCAAACCTGAACTCATCTTAAGGTCAAATTTCCTAAAGCCGAAAGTGCAGAAACCCCATGTTTATGCACCTAAAATCAACATTTTTTCCTTTTAAACTTTTCCAGCTAGTCAAACGTTTGAACAAATTCCTTGGGAGATGGCGTTTCGTTGCTTTTGTCAATACCGTTTGTCCAGGATGCTATAACATTCAGTAAACACCGTACTTTTGTTCTTAATTGCTCCATGCAGCTATGTTCAATATTCAATCATGCTGGAAGGAACAGGTTTAGTGAATTAAACTTCCTTCATTTTCCTAATTTGTATAAGCTTTCCCGTTAACTTATCATTCTTGTAGCAGATTCATTGAATAGAGTTCCCTACGTATGTTTATTTCTAAAGGAATTGGGGGTCAATGTGCACCAAACTTTCACGCATTCACCAGATTAACTAACACTGGACACTACATACATCTTCTAACATCACATTTACGAAATATGATTAGTGATCTAAAGAAGATCCATCAATCTTCTCAACAAACTTGACAAAACTGTAACTCCAACAATCAATATGACGGGTAGAATCACAAGAATAATGCATACAAGCATCACATGAGCCAAAAGTCAAGACTTACCCCAACAAGTAGATGCAGCCACTTTGGCCCCTTCACATGCTTCTGGACAAACGGGATACCTGCACGAAAACCCAAATATCAATTCCCATCCAGATCACCTAGCTAACCAACTAAACAATGGTAGAAAGCGAGAGATCAGAAACACAACGAACCTGTATTAAACCCGTGGACAGCACTGAGCATGGCGCCGGCGCCCGCACCGGTCTACAGCAACGGGACAGACAGAAAAAAAAAACCCGAGATAAGCACACTGATAACTGTAAAAAAACTCTGCCCCCGTCGTGCTGAAGGCAACACGGATCTCGGGCAGGTAGCCGGAAATCAAAGAGAAAAAGGGGGGCGAAATCGCGTTACCACGGATGTGGCGTCGTGCAGGACAGAGGTGATGGCCCAATCGCCCTCTCCCTGCGCATCCGAGCAAGATAAGAGCACGTGGTCAGAGCGGACAGCGGTATAGAGGAAGGAGGAGGAAGAGGGAGAGGAAGAGGGAGAGGAAGGGGGATTGAGATGTGCGTACGGAGTTGGTGGTGGGGTTGAGGAGGGAGAGCATCGAGGGCAGCGGGCGGAGCCGAGGCCAGGGTTGATGGTGGGGTCGCGGTGGAGGTGCGCGCCGCTGCGGAGCTTCTCCTCGTAGACCTCCCGCGTCCCCATGGTCGCCGGCGGCTGCGTTCGGGGGAACGAACGAGCTGGACTCTGGAGCCTCTGTTTTTTTTTTTTTTTTGCGTGGCTCGAGCTGGAGGCGTCGTTTAATTCTTGGTGGACCGGGCTGGGCAGGAAATCACACGGCCATCATAGTCACGCGGTTTGGGCATATAATTCATGGATTTGAGATATTTGAAGGTGAAATCTTCGAAGAATGGCCACGGAACGGAAGTACACGTAAAAAACAGGAACACTATAAAATAGAAAAACAAACAAGTATTGGCGGATGCAGGAACAGAGAAAGCCCTGGGCCAAAAACGAAGCACAAGAAATAACTAGTAAAAACTCTCTTCTAATAGCACAGATTTTTTTTCGTGGGGAATAGCATAGTACAATTAAAAGATGAACAGATAGCTTCAAATCCATTGTTAACAATGCAATAAAGTATATAAGACAAGACTAAAAAAATAGAAATAGAAGTAGTACGATGATACTGAAGATAGTACCAAATGTCTAAATGAATGGTTTAGTTCATCCGACACTCTCCGTGACTCAAGAAAAATACCTATCTGAGGTGATCTGCAGCCACGTTCAGTTGATTCCTACGAACAGAGAAGTGAGGAGCAAGCTGGCACGTTGTGTCCCTGCCAGAACTGCAGCAATCAGAGGGTGGGCAAAATCAGCAGGGGCGCAAGCCGAGACAGCAGATCGGGGTCCGGGGATGGGTGGGGCTCAGCGTAGTCCTGGCTCGGCGGCTCGCTGGCCTGGGCGGGGCGGCGCCGCCTGGTAGCGAACGAGGGGATTCCAGAGGAGGCCGACGAAACCGAGCGAGCGAGGCGAGAGGGTTTCGCTGTTAGCGTCGCATGAGGCGCCGCGAGGCCAACGTCCAGCGAGTTGGGCCATTGTTTTTTTATTGTTAGATACTAGGCCGATTTTTTTCCTGCGATGCGATGACCTGATTTCTGTTCACATGATTTCGTGTTGCTGGCCTTCATCCTTGCGTCCCGGCAGCGAAACAGCAGCAAAGGGAGTGTCTCCAACAAAATTGTGTTCATCCGTCTTAGGTTATTACTTTGAAAAGGACGGTTAGTGCGTCTCCTCGAGACATTTAGCTGGTGCATGTTTTGATTTTGTAGTTTTCTTCACGAGAAGCTTCGAAAATGTCCAGGTGCTTGCTAGAGATGACGAATCGTTGTCAACCAATGATAACAAGAATACGACTCAATGGGACAGAAATTTCTTTCAATACTAGATTGGATTCAGGACAAATGTGTTGTACGTAACAGATTTCCATTTATCGCATCTTCTCCTGAAGACTGATGTAGAAGTACGAAGGTTTTATGTCCTCTTTCCTTGACCTGTTGTTACACATTCAATATATCAAAAAAGAAAGAAAAAGGGAAACACTCCTCTCGCACAATGCACGCATACCACCATCTCACACGAGACACTGATTTCACATGGGAGAATAGAAAAGCAGTTCACATGGGATACTGATTTCACATGCGACAAATGAAAAACTAACAAAACATGTTAAACCTTAAAATAGATCGAGACAGAGCTGCGCAGCAAGCGGAAGTGGTTTCCTGTTACAAGGAGCCAATTGTTGTTACATTAAAAGGCTCTTGTGACCCCCTAATTACAGATAATTAAGAAACCTCGTCTAAAAGTTGGGCTGTCTCCAGTTCATATGACCGAGCTGTTGCTGCTGATAAGCCCCCACTTGGGGGCCTGGTGCCGCCACACCGACTCCAACGTTGGGGCCAATGGCAGATGGGACCTGCTGATGCACCATGGGGTGAGGACTTACGATCGAGGGGGGCTGCTGCGGATGGTACATGCCTTGGAATTGTGCGTGAGAGGATTGCGCTGTAGCACTGAAAGATGCGTTCCCAGGATTTGGCATATAGCCACCAGGTGTTGCTTGACCCGATAGGTTGTAATATGGTGGGAACTGCAACGTTGGGGTTTCTCTAGGAGTCTGAATCCAGATATCAGACGTCTCTACCTGTAAAAGATAGAAAAATTGTCAAGTCAAAAAAAATTTGTGAGGGCAAATTTACATCAAAAGGAAACCACTGGCACATATTACCCAATAAAAGCAGGATTTTGAACAGTCAAAAAACTAATAATTCTATTTCATGTAAACATTCAGGCTGTGATATCCAAAAATTGTACCTGTGGGGTTGGCGCATAAATGTTGTTATCCTTGTACTTCATCCGATTGACATCATCAACACCAACTCCAGTTCCAATAACACCAGGAGAACTAATTGTATAACCAGCTGGATGAGTGTAATTTCCATAACCAGAAGGGTTACCAGCTGGGACTGGTTTATACTGCGAAACTCCATACTTGACTTGTCCTGCAGTTAAATGTGAACCTCCACTAGGCGGCATCTGAAGATAATTATTCCCATTTGCCGCGTATGGGACGTTTGCTGAATAGTTTGGCATAGCCATGGGTGGGAAATATGTTGCTGGAGAATAGAGAGGATGGCGATATTGCATGAAATTTGGATAATGCTGCAGATGGATTGGAGGGTACATCTGTGCGGCTTGTTGCTGGGACATATGCTGCTGTTGTGAAGAGAGAGCCATATGTTGCTGTTGTGCAAGGGCCTACAAAAGCAACAGAGATTAAGGGTATCATGAGATAATTGTACTTGCCATCGAGACATAACATTTAATCTAAACCATGGCCACAGGTTGGTCAAGTTTAAGAAAATATCGCTTTATGAAAAGACCACAAAGGCGGCAAAAGAATAAGCTCGCAATCCTGTCTGAGCAGACAAAAAACAAGTAAAAACCAAGCTTAGCTTCTCACTTTATTTTAAGCCAGTTATACAGGAGTTTTGCTTGGGTCAAGTCAAAATGAAGGCAGTCAAAAGCGAAGGGCACAAAGTCCTTTAATCATCCACCTGACAACACGAGGTTTTCTTCCCTTCCCAGAAGCACAGCCATCAAATACATACCCTAAACAGAACACGAGAAGAAAACAAGGGCAAAGAAGCCAGAGTCGTGACATGCTGGCTACTAACCCACCTCAAATGTTCCAGATCTGCTGCTGCTACTTCGCTCTTCCAGCAGCCCGAGGCGTCTTGGCCTAACCGCCCCCTAGTTTTTTTCTGTTGCGCAAGGGTGCCTTTCAAACTTTTAAGCCTAGGGGACTGTTTTTTCTGCTTTGGTGCCTAAGTGAGCGCTTTTTGCGCCTTTGGCTGCGTTGGTCTCAACACAACCAGCCGAACTTCAGGATGTTGGCAAGATTACAAGCCGTATGAACAGAGCAAGCTCAAGCAGTTTACTCAGGTTGGATAAACGGTTTACAAAGAACTATACGAGTTTCATTAGATGCAAGATCAGATCATAGTGGAATATGACTAAAGTTGATTTATTTACGAGTTCATTAGATGCAAGATCAGATCATAGTGGAATATGACTAAAGTTGATTTATTTGCAGCCAGCCCAGCCCTAATCAGCACGACTGTAAGTCAAAAAGTCAAGGGGCAAAAAGTGAAGTTTAACTGGTAGGTCCTCAGTACATGTAATGGTCCTCAAAAGCTAATGCAAGGAAAGGTAAATTAGAAATGGGGAACAGGGTTGATTGGCCAATTGATACCGAGGTGAAGTATTGCTACCTCAGATGAAGGGAGAACTTGTGAATGCACATTGGATTCTGACATTCTGAATACTTCTGTTTCTGGATTTACCGAAGCATACTCCTGCTGAGAGTGGGAGGATGTCAGTAGAGAACGTATAGCATTTGTTTCAGTTTCTGTCCACACTGTGATCCAAGGTCAACTGAACCCAATGGAAATTTTACCTGAGAAGAAGCCAACACTTGTGGGTGCACATTAGGCTCCACCAGCCCGTATAGCTGCGCCCCGTTATTAGGATGCATATTAGGATCTTCATGATTGTATGCCTGGAAAAAGAAAATTGTCACAGTTAAATCGCTTAAATTCAACAATTTATCGGAACAATGCATAACCACTTCCTATCTCACAAATAATCTCAGAGAAAAAAATGGACAAAAATAAGCTTCAACAAACTTGGCAACAGTCAAATAAAAATAGGAATGTTTATATACTCTTCCTAATTGACTTACAGAAAAAGCAGTCAAACTAGAGGTGCTTTGGATATTATGGTCATCTGCTGCCAAGTGGAGTATCACTCTGAACTAAGCCCAGTCCGTCATCATCTTCAACTTCTTGATCATTCATCTGTTCACTATCCTCAGATGGTGGTAAGGAATCTCTGCTGTTGATGTGGATACAGTGAGTTGCGATCCAGCTTGTTCATCCACTTCATCATGTTCAGAACGAATGCATCCTCTTGGACAACCGGTTGAACAGGTTCACCTAACTGTTCTGGTTGTTCTGGTTCAGGAGAAGTTGAGGTTGGTAACTGGTCTGAATCAAACCCAGGAGTGAAACTGCCAAATCTTAATCTTGTCTGCTCATACTCTGGCACACGGAGATGTTCTGGGATAATCACATGCTCCATCTCGTGCATGTTAGAATGAGATGCTTTATCATGCAAGCTATTCATATCCAGCACCTTAGCATTTTCAGTGTTGGTATCTAAAGGAGATACTGCATCTGTACCGCGTTATCAGCATCATTGGTGGAAGACTTATTTGTTGACTTTGGTTTCCACTCCTTAGCTGGTTGTGTAGCTGCAGAAAGAAAGAAAACGAGTCATCGATCTACAGTCCCCTCTAAGACAAAAAAGAGTAATTCATCCCTTAACATTTCATTTTTTAGCTTGTAAACATTAGACTAAATTATAAGGAACACCATAGCTTTCCTTAAAAAAACCTAAAAACAAGAGAAATTGTTATTCTTTACAAAAGGTAAAACCTAGAAATTATATGTAACCAGAATTTCTTATCAAGAGCAACCCTTTTGTGTGAAAACATATAACTGGGCATTGTGCGTAATTAGTGAAACAAGCAGACAACTAGTTTTAAGTAAACCTATTTAAAGTTCAACCAATTGGACGTCTCATTGGCTATATCGTATATAGAACAGGTTTATTGATCCACCAAAGGTGAGGTACACCACTAGCTTTTACTATTTTTTCATGTAATTTAGACACAAAATTTTGTTGTTTACTAGTTACAAAGCACATAAGGTAAGCATCAGGTGAATATTACCTTTTGGGTTGCTAGCAGTACCCTGGTGATACCTGTTGATATTTTGGTTACCAAAAGATCTACCAACAGGTCTGCCACGAGATAGTGTGTCTAATGAAGGTCTATGATTGGGTTGAGCGTTTCTGGACATAAATGGTGGGCGACGACCAGAAGGCCCAGCTGAAGCAAAATTCCCCCTTTGAACATTTGCTTGATAAGAATCATTTGGTGCATGCAACTGTGAACCTGCACGACCAGAATACTGCCTCGGAGCATTAGCTACACCAGCTTCTCGTCGATTGGCTCCGACAGATCCTCCAGTAGCTTTGTAGTTGGATGAAGCATGAGCTGGATCAGAATTTGGGAGCTGCTGCACATTCTGAGAGTTCTTCAAATATGGCCTTGCATGCCTCTGAGAAGTACCCTGAGCCTCCCTCTTCATCTGAAGCATGTCACGGTTTGACATGTTCTTTGCACTTTGCTGCGTGATCTGACCTTCTGAGTTTGTAGGTGGAGGGTGATTTCGATCAGATTGAACTACAACCCCACTAGAGAAGAAAAAAAACCCGGTAAGCAAGGTGGTAATTTACATTTGAGATGCAAAACATGAAAAACAATGCATGATTATAAAATTGCGTGTGTGTGCACCAGTTAGTGTGTTATGGGGTTCTTTTATCATTTTCTTGAAATAACTCATTTTGCCTCTAAGATAATGGTTCATTAATTAATGTACCAGAAATAACAAGAATATTTTCGTAAACCCAACTGCAGTGTTATAACAACTTTATAACGATGCAAGTGTCAATACATACAGATAATGCTTCAGCCTACACATGGATAAAGTATTCAAGTGTATATACAAACACATGCAGTTTAATATAGCATCAGTCAACATAACACCACATGACCAACATCTATTTCATTACCTAAACATTGTGCTTTACTTTTTATAGCTATCAGTTTATAACTGGCCTTCAAAAGAGGTGACACAACTCAGCACTGATTGGTGAACAGTATACTGATAAATATATGAACTGCGATCTGAATGGTGAAGCAAAACTGCAAGCAGATGACGATGGAGAAATTCCAAGACAGAGACTGATTTACGCTCATGTCTATGACCACAGAGATACGGTAGCAAGCGGGGAATTAAAGTAATTTCATATGAAACATAGGACAGTCATACCTCCTCTCAGAGACAGGCATATTGTTGAACCTTTGTGTCCTAGCTCTGATCTGTTTTCCATGGCACTGTGTCTGTTGTCCCTCACTACCCTAAATTCTCGACTAGGGCCTGCATCAAGCCATGTGTCACCATTAGGGAAAGCCTACTATATGGAACAAATGCAATCATGCGTTGATGCAATATCAATCTACAAATGAACAAAAAAATGTGGAATTTGGTAATTAATGTATGACAACAGTATTTCTCATGTTGAAGACAGAAAACAAGTGGAATAGGGTCTTCGCAGCAACCAGCAAAATGGAATATACTTCATATCAATCAAATGGGCACCTCAAATTGGTCACGAAGAAGATGTTAGTCTTTAATATCTGCTCAATTAAAATCTACATAAAATTATGTCTTTTGTTATGGCACCATATCCAAGCGAACCAACTTTTAGCAACTAAGTATGTAAGAGAAATTGCACTGTTGCACCACGGAAAAGATGGAAAAAATGTTAACAGTAAATGAAACACAACTCTGATTTACTTATTTACACAAGTTATGACCAAATATAGTTACCATATGTCTGACCCTGATTGTGAGCTCTTCTTTGATCGACGTCGCCCTTTGATTTTGTGGCTTTGTCCGTTGAGAGCCCTGCTCACCTTGTGCTGAAGTCTCAGCAAAGCTCTTTTGGCCAGCACTCTGGAAAAGCAACAGACGCTTCAGCAAGAAAAAATAGCCAAGTACACATACATTTAGAAGTTTAAACAGTGAGTTTCCGATGGAATGGAAAAGTAGATAAAACAGAATGGATGAAAAATTCTCAAGTAGAGATCAAAGTTTAAGTGTGGTCAAAGGCACGAACATAGGCTCTCAAGTACTCACCCCCTTTTCTAATTAAAAGATGTTTTTAGATATTCAATGTAGACTATAAACGGAGTGAAATGAGTGAATATACACACTAAAATATGTCTAGATACGTACGAATATACACGGAGGGAGCAGCAATCAAATACTTCGGTTTAGATATAAAGGGGAAAAGACGTAGACCTAAATACTAATGGATAATGGCATTGAGGTACTCTACGGTTCTTTCAGCCATGAACCAACAGTCAGAAACATTCAAGAAGGGAAAAGAGAAGCAGGGCCACAGCAACAAGCTATGAGTTATACATCTAGAAGCTATGGGCATGGCCTTATTAGAGCAACTCTAGCAGATCGCCATATTTCTTCTCCCAAAACTGGACATGGGGATCCCCCATAACAAAATTTGGGGGAAATGGGGGAAGCTGCTTTTTCAGAATCCCGAAAAACGCATCCCCCATAATTTTTTCATAAACGTGGGACCTACTTGCAGGTGGGTTAGTAAAATTATTTTCTCTATCACCCCTACGCAGGGCTGTCCACGGCACTGCCGGAAACACCGTCGACATCGGCACACGCAGAGGAGGAAGAGCAGCACGGCTCGTGTCGACGCGGCTGCTTCTTGCCCCATCTGGCAGGCTTGCTGGGAACGTATGGCGGACCAGCAGGGGGATCCATTCCTGGCGGAGCAGGATCCTTGCCAAAGGCAGAGGCGGGCTATTGGCGGCAGGCTGGATGGAGGGGCATGGGTAAGGAGGTGGGAGACGAGGGAATTGTCCCTCCCAACACAGGATTGGGGATGGCCTAGTCCATACCCTAGTGTTTCATAGGGTATATTCTATTATCGGATCTTCCGGTGATTTAAAAACCTAGACCTTCTGTGTGCTTCAATACGTTGGCATATTTAGGTGTAAAAATATTAAGGCATGTCACCCATACAGATAAGCGAAGATGGCTATGAAGAGAATGGGTTACTACCATTATTGTGCTTTTCAAGGTTCACTTAATGCGGCATTAAAATGCTACAAAGAAGACAGATATGTACCTCTTTTCTCTTGTCCCTTTTGCGTTTCACCTCAAGAAATGGATCTACAAATGCAGACATTAGGAGAGTCATCACTACCACGGATAGAATATATTCCATTCAGTAACATAATTAATCTATAGACTGACTAAATATATAAGTTGAATGCCACATGTCAGTAATATCACCATAATTACAAAGTAGTATTCTCTTAAAATCACAGATAAAAAACTAAGTGCCAATGGTAGATTTACCAAAGCCGTCCACCGAAAATACAAAGTCCTCGTCACTAACCCAATCGGATAAACAGTCCCCACCAATCTGCTCATATACACAGATGTACATCTACCAAAGTCAATCTAGGCAGCTCTAGATCAAACGCGAAGGAACTGGGGCACCGCCGAAACCGCAACAGATCGCCTGAGCTCCAAAACCCTAGCCGCCAACCACAATTCCGCGCACCCCCGCAAACTACGTTCGAATCGGCGGTACCTGCCCAGTAGTGCGGATCGAACACACGAACGCCCCAAACCCTAGGTTTCAGACGAGATCGAAGCGAACAGATCGGGGGGGGGGCGCGGACCTTGGTTGAGGAGCTTCTGCGCCGTCTCGTTGGGGTCCATGTTGGACTCGGGAGGGCGTCGAGGATGTCGGCGTCGGAGTGCCCGCCGACGACCTCCTTGATGGACTGGATGGTGAGTCGATGGCCGTCATCGGCGGGCGCGCCGCCGCCTTGCCGGATGGGCGGGACCCGCCGCCGCTGCCGCCGCCGCCAGCCATGACAGCCGGGGAGATCGCCGAACGCTACGCCGGGAGGGCGGGTCACGACGGTGGTGGTGGTGCCTTCGATCGCCGCCGGAATCGCATCAAACGACGCGCGCCCCTGGGTTTGGGTCTGGGTTTTGGTCGGGGTGAGTGGGCTGGGTGCGTCCGTGGCTCAAAAGGAAACGGTGGTAGACGCGATATTTATTAAATGGAGTAAAATTGATTCGAAAATTAAAAGACGTTAGGTTTGCGCGAGCCGCGGGGGTGGGGCTCCGTGCGCGAGTTTTACGGCAGAAGCGGTGACCGGCAAGGACGCACATGGACGTATCTACCCCTATCCGATCCTTGAGAATGCTTTTATTTCTTTACTTTCTACTCCCCTCGGTCCTAAGGGTCTATTTATTTGAGCTGCAGCTGTAACTGGTGAGCTGTGAAAAAAGCAGCTAGAGATTTGATATTTGGCAAGACTGCTGTTGGCAGTTGTTGCTGTTTGTTTTATGAGTGAAATATCTAGAATGCCCCTGAGGCTAAAGCTGTTATATAAGTGCTGATTTGAAGCGAAATAGTTGTTTTTTACTCATTTTATTTATAATCACGATGTTTAAGAGCTATATCCTTTGAAACCTATCTATCATGGAGACAACAACCTAATCAAGAAAAACAAATTTTGTTGTTTCTTTGCAATGTATACATGTGGTGGTGTTTGAAATAATCAACGAATTAATTTTATTAAATTGTTAACTGGAGTTGCTAGTAGATGCAACCCGACTTCCATATCGGGGACAGATCATAGAGAGTTAAGTTTGATTAAACATGTGTGATAATATGATTAATATAGATGATATAGTGCATATAACATGTGTGATAATTCCCCAATACACAAGACAAAAGACAAAAAGCGTGTATGATCTTACAGAACCCGACGTTGTCATATTATCGCACACGATTAGTAAGTTGAATCGTTTGTGAAGGTACGATAGCACACGATATATAAACCATGTGCAATGTCGCACCCCATCACCCGTCCATGCATTGTGACAATTCCGATAATGTATTTTAGGGGGTGGAGTGCAGATATGAATGGATAGCTTAGGAGAACAAATGAAGAATTGTTGACGATGAGCAAAATTAATCGTGTGTGATTTGTCTTATCTCATGAACTAGTGAGAGGAAGTAGGAGCTTCACTTTCTCAGTAAAAATGATTGGAATGACTTACTTTTTCCTTGGGTTGGTTAGCTATTTATTAGGAAGAGCTGAAATCTAACCGATTCAAGAAAAATATCAGCCAGATAGTACCAAATGGTTAAACCCAAAGGCACCAGACATGTATAAATTTGCTTAATGGGCGGAAACACTATAACTCGCAGGTACAAGATGAAACATACTTGGAGGTATCAAAGATTCTAAGTTTCATGGCTAGTTTTTGTCCTCATAATGTGAGTGTTTAGTAGTACCGACTATATAATCTCTTTGAGGTACTGGTCGAAAAAAACACCATCAAGAATTGAGTTGGACAGATGCTTGTCAAGTCCTTGCTCGGAGGTATCAGAGATATTTGACTCAGAAATGTCGAACTTTATACTAATACGCTTTCCTAACAAAGTTTATGAAGGGTCGAGGTTCCGACAACACTATTGACTCGGTAGTGAAAGGGCATGACGCCCCATGTGTGGTTTTGGTAATTAATGACAATCCTATGGACTAATTGTTGCATTGAGTTATACTTGTAGTGTTTGTCCATAAGCAATGCTTGAACTCCATATGTTGGATTCAAGGTTTATGCCATGAATATATTGATATAGTGAAGTATTTGGCATCAAGATCATCGACGTGTATGGATATTATTTGATATGATCAAGAAGAAGAGTACGTGATGACCAAGTTAATATTCGAGGAGTTATCCGATGATTGGTCATATGTGAGTTGAGCATATTGTAAGTATGTCTTGAAGATAATCCTTTTCTTCAAGACATCATCTATTGAAAAGAGAGAAAAGATACAAGGTTGATCAGATATTGATCAACACACAAAGCTTCAAGATTAACCAAGTGGGATCATGTATCTCTTGGTATGGTAAACAATTGTCCATATAGCTTTGTGAAATAACCCATGATATGTGTGGGCATTTCTATGCGTGGTTAGGTATCTTTCTATGGGCTTGCATCAAATGAAAAATTCATATAGCCCATGAAGGATGCGTCAAGTGGTGATCGTCATCAAGCTTGAGAAGTGCAAGTTCAAGAGAAGTATCTCGAAGATACCATATGCTTGATGCTTGCCACCCATTTGGAGATAATGGTCAAGTGAAGATATGTCGATAAGAGGTTCTCCCATAGTGGTGTATGGGGGAAATATGTGGATCTTCACCAAGCGAAGCGCAATCAAGAAAGGTGGTCCACTTGAGAAGATCAAGATTGCCATCATCTAGTCAAGTGGAATGCGCAAGGCAAAGGTTGATCTTGATAGGGTTTCTATTTTACCGGTCTCATGTTGTTAGTCGAGAGACCGGGTCATTGGATAGACACCGTACTACCAAGAGGGGCTCTCGATTGAGCTTTAGCGTATCAGTTGAAGAGAGCTCAAACCTGTGCATACTTAGCATCATCATATTTCTTGGTTCTTATTTGGCTTATCTCTTTATGGGGTTTTGGAGCTTGTTGTGACTTCATAACAAGCTCAAGTTCACCGAAACGGATTTCGTATGAAAAACTTGTTGCGTTTTCGGTTTTGGAGTTTCTCCGGTTCATTTTCTATAGAGAGGTTTCACCTTTCTACATTTGGTTTCATACTCACTTGTTGGACTATGATGTTTTCCTGCATCATCTTGTCGTGCTCGTTGTGGTGATTCCAACGAGCCCAAGAACATCGAAAACGGAGTTCGGATACTCAAATTATGCTCGTTTTAGTGTCGGTGTTTTTCTACAGTTTTACATGGTCGGTAGTACCGGAAATAAACTCCGGTACTACCGGCGAAGCGCGTTTCGGTACTGTATTTTAGTGTTCCTAAGCGTGTAGTACCGGCCCCTACCCACCCGGTACTACTGGGACTTGTCTGTTTTGTGTGGGCTGGTAGTACCGGAGTTTTAGCCCGGTACTACCGGCCGTGCGCGATTTTCTAGCCAACGGGCAGATTTTCATCCACCTATTTAAGGGGTCTTCTTCTCCAAAGAGACACCAACTCTTGAGCTCGAAATTTGCCACCATTGTTGACCTTGTTGAGCTTTGCTATCTCTCTATCCCTCCATGATTCTTGCCTCCAATTAGAGGGAAAAGAGAGAGGAGATCTAGATCTATCATTCCACCAATCAATATCTCCTCTAAGTGGGGAAGCCTTTTGATCTAGATCTTGGAGCATTTGGTGTTCCTCTTTGTTCTTCCTCTCTTCTCCCCTGGTGGCTCTATGTTGACGAGGGAATATCTCCCCGGCAACAGTGCCAGAAACAATGCTTGTACGTCACACGTCAGTTGGGAACCCCAAGAGGAAGGTATGATGAGTGCAGCAGCAAGTTTTCCCTCAGTATGAAACCAAGGTTTAATCGAACCAGTAGGAAAACGAGGTTTGCTTCGAAGGTGTTGGTGAAGGAGTGTAGTGCGGCGCAACACCAGGGATTCCGGTGCCAACGTGGAACCTGCACAACACAATCAAATTACTTTGCCCCAACTTAACAGTGAGGTTGTCAATCTCACCGGCTTGCTGAAAACAAAGGGTTAAACGTATCGAATGGAAATGATGTTTGTTTGCATAAAACAGTAGAGAACAATGATTGCAGTAGATTGTATTTCAGATGTAAAAGAATGGACCGGGGTCCACAGTTCACTAGTGGTGTCTCTCCAATAAGATAACTAACATGCTGGGTAAACAAATTACAGCTGGGCAATTGACAATTGATAAGTGCATATAACATGCATGTGTGAGCTGTGGTGTCTACTATGAGATTCATTTGGGCATTACGACAAAGTACATAGACCGCTATCCAGCATGCATCTATGCCTAAATAGTCCACTTTCCGGTTAACATCCGTACCCCTTCCAGTATTAAGTTGCAAGCAACAGACAATTGCATTAAGTAATGTGCGTAATGTAAACAATACATTCATCCTTGAATAAAGCATTGCTGTTTTACCCCTAGTGGCAACAACACATCTACAACCTTAGAACTTGCTGTCACTATCCCAGGTTAAATAGAGGTTGAACCCAACTATCATGCATAAATACCCCCTCTTGGAGTTACAAGTATTCACTTGGCCAAGGCTTCAACAAGTAACGGAGAGCATGCAAGATCACAAATGACATAGACATGATAATATAATATTCAGCTCCACATAGGTATCAATATAAGTCAGATCCCAGCAAACACAACATGTAGCATTACAATAAGATGATCTTGATCATGATAGGCAGCTCACAAGATCTAAACATGATGGCACAAGTGGAGAAGACAACCATCTAGCTACTGCTATGGACCCATAGTCCAAGGATGAACTACTCACGCATCACTCCGGAGGCGGGCATGGCGATGTAGAGCCCTCCGGTGATGATTCCCCTCTCCGGCAGGGTGCCGGGAAGAGCTTCAGAACCCCCCGAGTTAGGGTTGACGACGGCGGCGGCAGCGAATATGTTCTGGATGAAAGGCTCGGTGTTTTAGGGTTTTCACGTCTCGGGGAATAAATAGGCGAAGGGGCGATGTCGGCGGACCCCCGAGGGGCCCAAACCACAGGCAGGCGCGGCTGGGCCCACTGCCGCGCCAGGTGGTTTGGCCACCTCGTGGCTCTCTTCGTCTCTCCTTCGGACTCCGTGTACGTGCTGGAAAAATAGGGACTGGCCTTTTGTTTCGTGCAATTCCGAGAATATTTCCAGAAGTAACTTTCTGAAACCAAAAACAGCAGAAAACAGGGAACTGGCACTGTGGCATCTTGTTAATAGGTTAGTCCCAGAAAATGCATAAAAGTGATACGAAGTGTATATAAAACATGTAGCAAATGGTATAATATAAGCATGGAACAGCAGAAATTATGGATACGTTGGAGACGTATCAAGCATCCCCAAGCTTAGTTCTACTCGTCCTCGAGTAGGTAAAACGATAACAACAAATAATTTCTGAGGAGACATGCTTTCACACAATCTTGATCAATATATTGCAAGGCTCATGTCATGAATGAAGTGACTCAAAGCAATGATCTATAGTTTGCTAACAAATAGATAAAGAGTAAACAATGAATCATATAAGCAAAAACTTTTCATGAATAGTACTTTCAAGACAAGCATCAAAAAGTTTTGCATAAGAGGTAACTCATAAAGCAATAGATTCAAAGTAAAAGGCATTGAAGCAACACAAAGGATGATTAAGTTTCAGCATTGCTTTCAACTTGTAACATGTATATCTCATGGATAGTTGTCAACATAAAGCAATATAACAAGTGCAATAAGTAAATATGTAAGAATCAATGCACACAAAGTTGACACAAGTGTTTGCTTCTAAGATAGAAAGGAGTAGGTAAACTGACTCAACATAAAGTAAAAGATAGGCCCTTCGCAGAGGGAAGCAGGGATTAAATCATGTGCTAGAGCTTTTTAAGTTTTCGAAAGCATATAGAGAGCACAAAATAAGTATTTGAGAGGTGTTTGTTGTTGTCAACGAATGGTAGTGGGCACTCTAACCCCCTTGTCAACCAGACTTTCAAGAGCGGCTCCCATGAAGGACGTTATCTCTACCAGCAAGGTAGATCATCCCTCTTCTCTTTTGTTTACACATGTATTTTAGTTTCTTTATAGATGACACTCCTCCCAACCTTTTGCTTACACAAGCCATGGCTAACCGAATCCTCGGGTGCCTTCCAACATTCACATACCATGGAGGAGTGTCTATTGCAAAATTAAGTTGCTTACTGATAAATCAGGGCAAAACATGTGAAGAGAATTATTAATGAAAGTTGTAATTAATTGGGGCTGGGCACCCCGTTGCCAGCTCTTTTTGCAAATTATTGGATAAGCGGATGTATATGCCACTAGTCCAGGTGAAAGTCTGTCAGAAGTAAATGACAAGATTGAAAGATAAAACACCACATACTTCCTCATGAGCTATAAAACATTGACACAAATAAGGAGTAATAAAGTTTTGAATAGTTTAAAGGTAGCACATGAAATATTTACTTGGAATGGCAGGAAATACCACATAGTAGGTAGGTATGGTGGACACAAATGGCATGGGTTTTGGCTCAAGTTTTGGATGCACGAGAAGCATTCCCTCTCAGTACAGAGTTTAGGCTAGCAAGGTTGTTTGAAGCAAACACAAGTATAAACCGGTACAGCAAGAATCACATAAAAACATATTGCAAGTATTATAAGACTCTACACTGTCTTCCTTGTTGCTCAAACATTTTACCAGAAAATATCTAGACCTTAGAGAGAACAAATATGCATCCCAAGTCTCAACAAGCTCTACGGTAGTTCTCCACTACTAGGCTTTAACTACATGATGCAAGAGCTTAAACATGATCTACTTGAGAGCTCAAAACAATTGCAAAGCATCAAATCGAAACAAGACAATGATCTACAAGAATGCATATGTCTTTTCCAATACCAACTACTACATGTAGCATTTTCTTTCTTCCAAACAAACACCAATCAATTTATTTAAACATAAACTCTCCAAATGATAATATAATGCAGCAAGAGAGTATTTATAAACAAGTGCTAACAGCTCGAAGAGATGCATGAAAAACAGGAGCTAAAAGCACTGCAGTAGCTAGTTAAGAATACTCAACAAATATAAGTGAAGAACATGAGTATTCACATGAAAAAGCGGAGCGTGTCTCTCTCCCACACAAGGATTGCTAGGATCCGAATTTATTCAAACAAAAACAAAAATAAAAACACACAGACGCTCCAAGTAAAGCGCATAAGATGTGAAAGAATTAAAATATAGTTTCACTAGAGATGACCTGATAAGTTTGTTGATGAAGAAGGGGATGCCTTGGGCATCCCCAAGCTTAGACGCTTGAGTCTCTCTGAATATGGTTGGGATGAACCACGGGGGCATCCCCAAGCTTAGGCTTTTCACTCTTCTTGATCACATAATATCACCCTTCTCGCTTGATCCTTGAAAACTTCCTTCACACCAAACTCAAGACAGTTCTCATTAGAGGGTTAGTGCATAATCAAAAATTCTCATATTCTGTAATGATACAATCAATCCCAAAGCTTCTGGACATTAGCTACAGCCACCAATGCTTTGTGGAGCAAAGAAATCCACACAAACACAGTAAAAGAGCGAATGCAAAACAAAAGGCAGAATCTGTCAAAAACAGAACAGTCTGGAATGACGAATTTTTTCGAGGCACTTAAGTTGCTCAGATGGATCTGGCCTAAAATAATGAAAGTTGCGTACATATCTCAGGAATATGCGTGATTTTTCTCAGAATTTTTTGAATTTTCTACAGGGAGATAAGCTCAAATCCGTGACAGCTAAAAATCTGTCACTGCGCAGAAATCCAAATCTTGCATCAACTTTCAATATAGAACTTTACTTGGCACAACATTGCGATAAAATAAAGATACAAAGGAGTTGCTACAGAAGTAACAAAACTCCTTGACTCAAAGAAAACAAAAATAACAGCAAATAAAAACGATGGGTTGTCTCCCATAAGCGCTTTTCTTTAACGCCTTTCAGCTAGGCGCAGAAAGTGAAAATCAAGTGTTGTCAAGAGAAGAAGCATCAACATCATAACTTGCTCTAACAATAGAGTCAAAAGGTAACTTCATTCTCTTCCTAGGGAAGTGTTCCATACCTTTCTTGAGAGGAAATTGGTACCTTATATTACCTTCTTTCATATCAATGATGGCACCAACAGTTCGAAGAAAAGGTCTTCCCAAAACAATAGGACAAGATGCATTGCATTCAATATCCATAACAATAAAATCAACGGGGACAAGGTTATTGTTTACTGTAATAAAAACATCATTAACTCGCCCCAAAGGTTTCTTCATAGCATTATCAGCGAGAAAAACATCCAAATAACAATGTTCCAAAGGTGGCAAATCAAGAATATCATAAAGCTTCTTGGGCAAAACGAAATACTTGCACCAAGATCACACAAGGCATTGCAATCAAAATCATTCACCTTTACCTTAATGATGGGTTCCCAACCATCTTCTAATTTCCTAGGAATAGAAGCTTTAAGTTTCAACTTCTCCTCCCTAGCTTGCAAAAGAGCATTTGTAATATGCTTTGTAAAAGCCAAATTAATAGTGCTAGCATTGGGACTTCTAGCTAATTTTTGCAAGAACATAATAACTTCAGAGATGTTACAATCATCAAAATCAAAATCATTATTGTCAATGGTGGTGGAACCATTGTCTCCAATAGTTTGAAAAATTTCAGCACTTTTATCAGAAAAAGTTTCAGCAGTTTTAGGCAATTTCAAACGCTTTGCAGAAGTAGTAGAGACATTACCAACACCAATAACATTACCATCAATAGTAGGAGGCTTACTAGCATGTGAAACATTAGCATTACTAGTGGTGGTGATAGTACAAACTCTAACTATACTATTCTCTTTTTCAAGTTCTTCCTCTTTTTCCCACCTAGCATGCAATTCAGCCAACATCCTAATATTATTATCAATTCGAACTTGGATGGCATTTGCTGTAGCAAATGACTTATATCTTTAACTTCATTAGGCATAACTTTCAGTTTTAGAATTTCAACATCATGAGCAAGACTATCAACTTTAGAGCAAGATCATCAATTTTTTCAAACTTTTCCTCAACAGTTTTATTGAAAGCTTTTTGTGTGCTAATAAATTCTTTAAGCATAGCTTCAAGATCAGAGGACACACTTCTATTGTTGCTGTAGGAATTACCATAAGAATTGCCATAACCATTTGAAGGATAAGGCTTATAATTGTTGCTACCAAAATTATTCCTATAAGCATTGTTGTTGAAGTTGTTGTTTTTAATGAAGTTTACATCAACATGCTCTTCTTGAGCAACCAATGAAGCTAAAGGAACATTATTAGGATCAACATGAGATCTACCATTCACAAGCATAGACATAATAGCATCAATCTTATCACTCAAAGAGGAGGTTTCTTCAACAGAATTTACCTTCTTACCTTGAGGAGCTCTTTCGGTGTGCCATTCGGAATAGTTGATCATCATATCATCAAGTAGCTTTGTTGCTGCACCTAAAGTGATGGACATAAAGGTTCCTCCAGAGGCTGAATCCAATAAGTTCCTTGAGGAAAAATTTAATCCTGCATAAAAGGTTTGGATGATCATCCAAGTCAGTCCATGAGTGGGACAATTCTTCACCAAAGATTTCATTCTTTCCCAAGCTTGAGCAACATGTTCATTATCAAGTTGTTTAAAATTCATAATGCTACTTCTCAAGGATATAATCTTAGCAGGAGGATAATATTTCCCTATGAAAGCATCTTTGCATTTTGTCCAAGAATAATACTATTTCTAGGCAAAGAAAGCAACCATTCTTTAGCTCTTCCTCTCAAGGAGAAAGGAAAAAGTTTCAGTTTTATAATATCCCCATCCATATCCTTATACTTTTGCATTTCACAAAGTTCAACAAAGTTATTAAGATGGGCAGCAGCATCATCAGTACTAACACCAGAAAATTGCTCTTTCATAACAAGATTTAATAGAGCAGGTTTAATTTCATAAAATTCTGCTGTAGAAGCAGGTGGAGCAATAGGAGTGCATATGAAATCATTGTTGTTTGTGCTAGTGAAGTCACACAACTTAGTGTTCTCAGGAGTACTCATTTTGAAAAACAAAATCAAACTGAATTAAACAAGTAACTAATTTTTTTGTGTTTTTGATAAAGAGAGCAAACAAGACTAAATAAAAATAAACTAAGCAAGACAAATAACAAAGTAAAGAGATTGGGTGTGAGAGACTCCCCTTGCAGAAGCAATTCGGTTTTCCCCGGCAACGGCGCCAGAAAACGTGTTGGTGGCTCTAAGTTGACGAGGGAATATCTCCCGGCAACAGTGCCAGAAACAATGCTTGTACGTCACACGTCAGTTGGGAACCCCAAGAGGAAGGTATGATGAGTGCAGCAGCAAGTTTTCCCTCAGTATGAAACCAAGGTTTAATCGAACCAGTAGGAAAACGAGGTTTGCTTCGAAGGTGTTGGTGAAGGAGTGTAGTGCGGCGCAACACCAGGGATTCCGGTGCCAACGTGGAACCTGCACAACACAATCAAATTACTTTGCCCCAACTTAACAGTGAGGTTGTCAATCTCACCGGCTTGCTGAAAACAAAGGGTTAAACGTATCGAATGGAAATGATGTTTGTTTGCATAAAACAGTAGAGAACAATGATTGCAGTAGATTGTATTTCAGATGTAAAAGAATGGACCGGGGTCCACAGTTCACTAGTGGTGTCTCTCCAATAAGATAACTAACATGCTGGGTAAACAAATTACAGCTGGGCAATTGACAATTGATAAGTGCATATAACATGCATGTGTGAGCTGTGGTGTCTACTATGAGATTCATTTGGGCATTACGACAAAGTACATAGACCGCTATCCAGCATGCATCTATGCCTAAATAGTCCACTTTCCGGTTAACATCCGTACCCCTTCCAGTATTAAGTTGCAAGCAACAGACAATTGCATTAAGTAATGTGCGTAATGTAAACAATACATTCATCCTTGAATAAAGCATTGCTGTTTTACCCCTAGTGGCAACAACACATCTACAACCTTAGAACTTGCTGTCACTATCCCAGGTTAAATAGAGGTTGAACCCAACTATCATGCATAAATACCCCCTCTTGGAGTTACAAGTATTCACTTGGCCAAGGCTTCAACAAGTAACGGAGAGCATGCAAGATCACAAATGACATAGACATGATAATATAATATTCAGCTCCACATAGGTATCAATATAAGTCAGATCCCAGCAAACACAACATGTAGCATTACAATAAGATGATCTTGATCATGATAGGCAGCTCACAAGATCTAAACATGATGGCACAAGTGGAGAAGACAACCATCTAGCTACTGCTATGGACCCATAGTCCAAGGATGAACTACTCACGCATCACTCCGGAGGCGGGCATGGCGATGTAGAGCCCTCCGGTGATGATTCCCCTCTCCGGCAGGGTGCCGGGAAGAGCTTCAGAACCCCCCGAGTTAGGGTTGACGACGGCGGCGGCAGCGAATATGTTCTGGATGAAAGGCTCGGTGTTTTAGGGTTTTCACGTCTCGGGGAATAAATAGGCGAAGGGGCGATGTCGGCGGACCCCCGAGGGGCCCAAACCACAGGCGGCGCGGCTGGGCCCACTGCCGCGCCGCCAGGTGGTTTGGCCACCTCGTGGCTCTCTTCGTCTCTCCTTCGGACTCCGTGTACGTGCTGGAAAAATAGGGACTTGGCCTTTTGTTTCGTGCAATTCCGAGAATATTTCCAGAAGTAACTTTCTGAAACCAAAAACAGCAGAAAACAGGGAACTGGCACTGTGGCATCTTGTTAATAGGTTAGTCCCAGAAAATGCATAAAAGTGATATGAAGTGTATATAAAACATGTAGCAAATGGTATAATATAAGCATGGAACAGCAGAAATTATGGATACGTTGGAGACGTATCACCCCCCCAATAACATTAGTTTCTTTGGTGGGATTTGAGAGTGAAGGATTTTGAGCACTTCTTGTGTTCTTGCCCATTGCATCGGTTGCATCGGTTTGGTTCTCCACGGTGATACGTGGAAATCGAAGTTGAGAAGCTTGTTACTCTTGGGTACTTGGGGTGCCCTAGAGCTTGTCCTCTTGGGTACCTGGAGTGCCCTAGACGGTCCTTGTTGATCTCGGAGTTTTGGTGGCTCGCGGGATAGTTGGGAGCCTCCAATTAAGTTGTGGAGTCGCGCCCCAACCTTGTGTTTCTTGTGGTTTTGGAGCCGTGGGAATTCGGTGAGAGCCTCCAATTAAGTTGTGGAGTGTGCCTCATCCTTGTACGGGTTCGGTGACCACCCTCGAGTGTCCTATAGTGGTTCGTGGCACTCTTTTCTTTAAGCTCAAAAGTGGTCGTATCCACCACCGAATAGATGGAAGAGATGACTCAATTTATAAGGAAACCGGACTAGAGGTGTTCAAATATTTAAAAGGGAAAGTTTGTTTAAATATTTAAAAGGGAATATTTTGTTCAAATAATTAAAAGAGAAAAGTTTGTTCAAATACTCTTAATATATAAAAAGTGAAAAGTTTGTCCAAATATTTAAAAGGAGTAAATTTCTTAATTTAATGTATTTTAAAAGGGACTCAATCTTAATAATATAAAAAGGTAAAAGTATGGTCAAATATTTAAAAGGGAAAAGTTTGTCAAGTATTCTTAAGACATAAAAGGGGAAAGTTTGTCAAGTATTCTTATAAGATATAAAAAGGGAAAAGGTTGTTCAAAGGTATAAAATATTAAATTTCTTAATATATTTTAAAAGAGAAAAATTTGTTCAAATTTAAAAGGGCTAAAATTTCTATTTCATGGTAAGTGAGCACGACAAAATGTTTCGCGAGTGACCGCAGCGAGTCGCCCGTGGGTGAGCTCAACCACCTTTTTTAGCGAATATGATTGAAATGTGGCTACTCTCAACCACCCCAGATTAGGAACTAAACACGGTACAACCACCCAAAAAAACTAGCTACCCAACCAAACACACCCTCTAACTCTGATGCCCACGTAGCGGACCCTTGTGGACCGGCTCCAGTGAGACCTCCCGGCTTTACGAGTGTTATCTGAAAAGAAAAAAGGCTACACGAGTGTGACGTTTTAGAATTTGGGCTTGAGAAAGCTCGCTCCGTAAATAGTTTAAAATATGTATTTTGAAGATTTAAAACATCCTGGAATTTTTTTAGATATAGATAATGATATGATTTACAAGTGTATAAAATTTATCAAAAATTTGTTATATTTTAGACTATGCAAAAAAATGACAAATGAGCAAATCTGGGTCGGCGAATAATACAGCTGAAATTTTGTCAAATTTCCTTTTTCTATGTAGCCTAAAATAAGACAAACTTTGTATTGAGACTTTGCACACCGATAGAGTATGAACCATGTATAACCAAGATTTTTGTTTCCCTTTTTCTGAAACTGAACTCTCGATTTTTTTCTTAAAGCAAGTACATTTAGTTCACGCTCCATTTGCCCTTTCCGCCGGCTATACCTCTTATCCGTGGATGCAAACGGTTGATTCATTCAACCCATCTCAATTCCTGAACTTTAAAACGAAAGCAGTTATCATTTTTCTTGTCTAAATAACGGTACGCCATGTCAACCATGGCCGTTGGGGTGACGCTCTCTTATAATACGCCACATGGTAAGGGGGCTTTTAGGAAGTCTTTTTTCTAGCGAAGTCATTGGAGGCAACTTCTACATTTTTCTTGATATCAAATAGATTTCCTTTTGCATTAATATCACAAGATAGTACCCACCATTGCTGTCGATCTCTAGCCTTGTTCCAATCTGACATACTCTAAGAAGAAATGCACCCTAGAAAGTAATATCTCAGCCTCCCGCCGATTCCGGTTGAGGGAGTCGTTAAAAGAATAAGAGAGGTGGACCTCGCCGGCTCTGTTAAAGATGTTAAGTATATTATATCACCACTTCCTATCAGATCGGTCTTTTCGGATAGTTGGTTGATAGAGGTATCTAACATGGTATCAGAGCCTGATGTCTTGAGTTCAAGTCTCAGTCTTCGCATTTCCCCCAATCATTTATCCATGTTCACGTCGGGCGTGGGGGGAGGTGTCGATAGTCTCTTTTTTTTAGAAGCGAGAGCCGGCCGATCACCAGATTAACGACGTGCTGATCGTCTCAGCACGAGCGCCCACCCGCAGAGAGGCACCACAGCTGCCACACAGCTCCAACAACTTTCGAAGCGCACATGCGCCGCCGCGTTACCGGCGTGGCGCCGGCGTGGGTGCAACATTTTCCGCCGCATCGTTGTACCCGTACGTAGTCCATGTTGGCGCTGCCATGTTTCCCGGCGGCCTGGCTGGTGACCCACGGCGGCGGCGCTCGATATTTTCGCTGCCAGGCTAGGACGGGAACCAAGATATTCCATGGTGGATCGACGTATAATCTGCGAGCACGTTCTCCACGTTCATCGACTCTCATGCCGCACGTGCAGCCCCCGGTCTGTGCGGCGTGGAGCAGAGAGATAGCCTTCCGAACCTAACCCAACCCTCCGACGAAGCTGATCTTATCGGACACGACGGCCGACGACGGTGCAGCCTGCCGTCACCGCCGGGAACCACCATACCTGCCACCTTGTTTAGCCCTAGGCGTGCACGCCAATGGGTATTCGTCGTTGCGTATTCCTCCTCCATTGGCTGCAAAAAGGGACGGAGTATCGACCTTACAAGACGGTACGATGTACGGAGTAGTACTCTATGTACACAAGGTATTTGAACTTTGAAGCTCACTCAGGGCCGACATTGCTTGCTCTTGTTGTGATCGGATCATCGGAGAATTGATTAACCGGCCGTTTCCACTTTATTTTCTCGACAGTAATCCCACAGGCAGGAGAAAAAAGGATCAGGCGAAGTAAAACAGAATTACAAAGCTGATTTGTCAGACACCAGATTACCGAAGTATTTTTTAAGCCAAGTCACCGAGGCAACTTACACTTTTTTTTTTAGGAAACTTACACTTATTTTCTTGACATCAATACGTTCTTATTTTACATTATATCAATACATTAATATCAAGATAATACCCGCCATTGCTCTCGATCTTTAGTCTTGTTTCAATCTGACGTACTCTAGAGAATAAAAACGCCCATATATCTTTGCCTCCCGCCGATTCCGGCGTAGGGACTCGTTAAAAAAATAAAAGAGGCCGTCGCCGGCTCTGTTAAAGAAAGCAGCCAAGGAGGTCGCCGGCCGATAGTCTTTTTTCATGAAGAAAGTGCTGGCCAATTAGTCAAACACCAGATTACCGAAGATTTTCTAGCGAAGTCATTGGAGGCAACTTATACATATTTTCTTAACATCAATACTTTTTTTTTACATTATATCACAACATTAATATAAAGATAACTAGATGATGCCCCACGGATGCTGCGAAAATATATTGAAAAAATAATAATATTAATATTTAAATTTCCACTTGAGGGAGATAGATCTCCTAAATTTAAAATTTATGGCATGAAAAGGCCAATCTATACAAACGAAAGTTCGGCCCATGAGTTACTACCGCGAGGAACACGGTAAAAGCTCAAATAAAAAAAACTAACCTCTATGAGAACTTAAAAGCTTCCAGGATATGTTAGTTGCACGACTGGCTAAAAAAATGCAAATTGCCATGTATTATCACTTTGAAGTTAAAAAAAAATGTTGAATTGATAAATACAACATTTTCTAGCCATGTACAGATTTCAGAAAACAAAAAGGAGCATATCAACTCTATTATGCGCTTACAGTCGAGCATATCAACAAAACAATGTGGGCACAAATAGTTTTTCGTTGACTTCTGGAAAAAAAAGATAAATCTCTCACGAATATAGCGTGTATATAGCGTATTTTTTTGGCAAATCTTTGACTTGGTTTGCAATTAATGTTATTCTCTGGCACAATTTTTTGTATGGATACAATACATGATTATATTTACCCGTCTGAAAGTCTCGGAATTTTTGAACCTTTCGAAAAAAATTAAGTATCGGGTGCGCTCCTGCCGAGAGTCACATCGTATATTAGATCGCCGGCTCTATTAAAAAAATGTTTTTGGCTCGTTTCAGTGTCGGTAGTCGTCGCTAGGTGGTGCAAATACATATTTGTAATTTTTATTACTTGTGCGATTCTCCGTACTCGATTTGTTGGCCTTTTCAAAAGAAAAAAAGAAATGAGGTCGCCGGCCGGGCCGATAGACTTTTACTCGAGAAGGGAGCTGTCCGATTAGTCAAACACCAGAATGCCGTACCGTCACCGGCGCCGTGAGTGGTTGCGAACTTGCGATGATTTTCTTTCGTCTTTTCCGCCGCATCGTTGTACAGTACTCTTGCACCTATCCATATTCCCATGTTCAGCGCTGCCATGTTTCCCGGCGGCCGAGCTCGCCGGTGACCGCGCGCGAGCCGTACGAGACCCGGGGCGGCGCCGCTCCTCGCTTCGCCCACGGCGGCGCTCTGCCAAGATATTTTGGTGCATGTGCGTCGTTGCACTGCTTGTTCTGTTTGATACTCCATGGATGGATGTATAATAAGCGAGCACGTTCTCCACGTCCATGGATCGACTCTCATGCACGTGCAGCCCCCGGCCGGCATGTGCGCCGTGCGCGCGTGGAGGAAGAGAGGCACGTAATCCTTCCCAACGAAGCTCGAGCAACCAAGCCGACCTTGTCGGACGCGACGGCCGACGTACAATGCTTCCCGCCGTCACCACCGTACCTTGCCGCCTTGCTCATCAGTGGCTCAGCCCCTATGCGTGCACGCCATGGGTATTCGTTACGTATTCCTCGATCCCCCATGGGCTGCAAAATGGTATCGACCTTAGAAGACGGTAGGGTGTCTACTCCCGTATGTACATAAGGGATTTCATGCTCACTAATTAAGGGCCGACGTGGCTTGCTCCTGTTACGATCGGAAGATTGATTATTAACCGTTTCCACTTTCTTACTTTGAAAATAACCCCACACACGAGAAAAAGGATCGGGCAAAGTAAAACGGAACGGCCAAGCTAGCTGCCCGGCCTTGAGGCAACGTGTCCTCAACTCACGCACGACTTAATGGCCATCAACGTCCAAGGTTTTTATTTAAAGTAGGCTCTGAAGCTTAACCATCTTCTTTATATCTTGACTTGACTTGAGAGAAGAGGGCAACGCATTTTTTCTTCTTTTTTTCGCAAAAGAGGACGGCAAAAGCTTACGACGCCGAGAATCTGTCTGTAGTATGATGGTTAGATGGGTGGTTGTACCCCAGCCTAGCAAAGTTCAAATCCCAGGTTTAACGCTGTTGTTTCTTATTTAGGCGTAATATTCTTCAGTGGCAGGCGACATTCCTGTCAAGTCCGGCCGGGCCCAGCGGCCCGTAAAGCCCCGAAGGGCACAACAGTCCTAATAGGGTCCGGCTGGGCCCAGACCGGACCCGTGAAGCTCGCCGTCACGCTACAACAGGCCGGCCACCCCCTTCATCTGGAGAACACACAACAGGTCAACCGGCCCGCCCAGACCCAAATGGGGCCCGACGGGCCCAGATCTGGGCCGCATGGGCCGGCCGGCGAACACCACTGCTCGTCGCCGCCCGCAGACCGCGTTGCCCCGCTGCAGGCACACCGCCGCCTTCCTGCTACCACCCGGCCGGAGCCGGGCCGCCGCCGCCTGAGATGCACCGCCGCCGGTAGGGAGAGCCCCGCCTCCACCCAAGCCGACGCGGGGAGAGACAAGCCGCCGCCGCCGCCGCCACCAGGGCCGCGCCGGGCAGCCCCTGCCGGCGGCGGCGACGAGGAGGTTGAGGAGAGGAGGCCGAGGAAGAAAGGGGCGCGAGGGCGCACGCCACCGCCACGGGGGGCGGCAGACGCGCGCGACGAGGAAGAAGGAGAGGCCGGCCGCGACGGCGGCAGCCGCGCGCGACGAGGTAGCAAGGAGAGGGAGGAGCCGGCCGCGGTGGCAGTGGCGGCGGAAGACCTAGCTCAAAGGCTCTGTTAAAGAAAGGAGCCAAGGAGATCGCCGGCTAAATATTTTCGCTGCCAGGCGAGGACGGGAACCAAGATATTCCATGTAAGGCTGAGAATGGTCTCATACCACAACCAAACATCAACCATACCCGTACATGTTTCCGTGTCAGCCTAACCCCAACTGAACCCACTTGACATCATTTTGAGCCCAACCAAAACTGCACCCATCAAATTTTCCACTCAAACTGATTTAAACCCAACACGTTACTGTGGTACCCACAATACGGAACCGTCGGTTCTACCCAGAGGATCAATCAGCTGGTTGTGCGCGCGCGTGAACTTATTTCCATGGTGGATCGATGTATAATCTGCGAGCACGTTCTCCACGTTCATCGACTCTCATGCCGCACGTGCAGCACCCGGTATTTGGAGCGTGGAGCACAGAGATAAGCCTTCCGAACTACTCCCTCCGTTCCAATTTAATTGACTTGTTATGCAACATATGTGGATGTATCTATACATGTAACATGTCTAGATACGTCCATATTGGGTGGATATCAAGTCAATTAAATTAGAACGGAGGGAGTATGCAACACGACGGCCGACGTACGGTGCGGCCTGCCGTCACCGCCATACCTGTCACCTTGTTCAGCCCTAGGAGTTCCGGCTGCGCGTTGGGTTAATATGGTTAATTCGGTTCGGTTTATACGTTTTTTTTTATTTATACGGTTTCAATACTTCGGTAAATACGGTTTTGTACGAGAATACGGTTCGGTTTTGGTAATAACCATTTAATTTCGGTTCGGTTTCGGTAATAACCAAATTAACCTAAGTTGACGCGAATTTTAAAATGACAATTTCTTTTTGTGACCATATATTACAAAATAACGGAATAGACTATAAAATTAATAGGCATATGATCCAAAGTAACCAAATAATCCATAAAGTTAATAAAATTCTATACAAGTAGCAAATCACATGCTACAAGTAACCCGTAAAGTTAATAAAAGTCAATAAAAGTAGCAAATTAATAAAAGTTAATAGGCATTTCGGTTTTTTTCGGTTAACCATTCGGTTTTTGGTTATTAACCGTATTAACCGCAAGGCATATGGTTAGCTATTTTACTAACCGTAACCTTAACCGGAAACCAAAATAACCACAATTTCGGTTCGGTTTCGTTTTTTTCAGTTCGGTTTTCGGTTAACCGTATGCAGCCTTACTAGGAGTGCACGCCAATGGGTATTCATTACGTATTCCTCCTCCATTGGCTGCAAAAAGGTACGGAGTATTTGAAGCTCATTCAGGGCCGACATTGCTTGCTCCTGTTGTGACCGGAAGATTGATTTTTAACCGGTCGTTTCCACTTTATTTTCTCGGCAGTAACCCCACACACACAGGAGAAAAAAAAAGGATAGGGTGAAGTAAAACAGAATTACAAAGCTGATTAGTCAGACACCAGATTACCGAAGTATTTTTACTTTTTTTAGCCAAGTCACCTGAGGCAACTTACACTTATTTTTCTTGACATCAATACTTTTTTTTACATTATATAATATATTAATATGAAGATAATACCCACCATTACGCTCAATATCCAGCCTTGTTTCAACCTGACGTACACTAGAGAATAAAATCACCCATATATCTGTGCCTCCCGCCGATTCCGGCGTTTGGAGTCGTTAAAAGAATAAAAGAGGCCGTCGCCGGTTCTGTTAAAAAAGAAAGCAGCCAACGAGGTCGCCGGCTGATAGTCTTTTTTCAAGAAGAAAGCGCTGGCCGATTAGTCAAACACCAGATTACAGAAGGTTTTTTTTAGCAAAGTCATTGGAGACAACTTATAAATATTTTTCTTAACATCAATACGTTCTTTTTACATTATGTCAGTATATTAATATCGAAGATAATATCTACCATTGCTCTCGATTGACTTACTCTAAAGAAGAAAATCACCCATATATCTCTGCCTCCCGCTGAGTCCGGCATAGGGAGTCGTTAAAAGAATAAAAGAGGTCACTGGACGTAGACTAATGGCGGATGGAGACAAGCGGACCTGACATACATATTGTTTTTACAATTTCAAAAAGTGGTTGAATATTTCTAAATTTTTCAAATATAAGCAAGTATTATACTCATGTAAAAAAATTGGGCACAATTTTTTCCGTTGACTTCTAGTCAAAAAAAGATAAATCTCTGACCAATATAGCGTGTATATAGTGTCTTTTTCTGAGAAATCTTTGACTCAGGTTGCAATTAATGTTATCCTCTGACACCATTTTTTGTACAAAATACCTGATTATATTTGGCCGAATGAAAGTCTAGGAACTTTCTGAAAGAAAACTAAGTATCAGGTGCGCTGGTGGCGAGAGTCACATCGTATTTTAGATCGTCGGCTCCGTTAAAGAAGTGCCTTTGGCTCATTTCAGTGTCCTTAGTCGTCGCTAGGTGGTGCAAAGACCTATTTGTAATTTCTATTAGTTATGTGATTCTTTATACTTTTGTACTTTGATCGGTTGGCCTTTTCGGGGAAAAAAATGAGGTCGCCGGCCGGCCGATAGTCTTTTCGTCGAGAAGGCAGCTGGCCGATTTAGACAAACACCAGATTACCGTACCGCGACGTGCTCATGGCCGTACCGTCGCCGGCGCCGTGAGTGGTTGTACACTCTTGCACCTATCCATAGGTGCCATGTTTCCCGCCGGCCTAGCTAGCTGGTTGACATACGAGAGACCCGGGCCGCCGCTCCTCGATTCGCCCACGGCGGCGCTCGATCGCGTTTTGCTGCCAAAGATATCGTGGTGCATGTGCGTCGATGCACTTGCTCCGTTTGATGCTCCATCATATCCATGGATGGATGTATAATAAGCGAGCACGTTCTCCACGTCCGGCCGGCATGTGCGGCGTGCGCGGAGGAAGAGAGATACGTACGTAATCCTTCCCAACGTTAGTCGAGCAACCAAGCCGATCTTGTCGGACACACGACGGCGGACGGCGCTGCCGTCACCACCGGTCCACCGGGAACCACCACACCGGCGGCCTTCTTCGGTGGCTCAGCCCGTATGCGTGCACGCCATGGGTATTCGTTACGTATTTACTCGATTCCCTATATGATGCAAAAAGGTATCGACCTTAGAAGACGGTAGAATGACTCCGTATGTACTAAAGGGATTTCAAGCTCACTCGGGTGAATTGTTTTTTTTATATAAATACAAGGCAATAATGCCCAGCTTTGAATCAGAGTTTTACAACGGCAATTACAGATGAAACTTGGTGTTAAGGAGAACCTCTAAAAAAAGCAGACCAAGGACAAGCTATAAGAAAAATGGGCTACACTACGCCGAGCACCAAATCCTTGCGTAAAACGGTCAGCCAAGAGGCAGGATCGGACCACCAGCGAAGACAGCACCACAACTAGCACTGAGCTTGACAACGGAGAGGAACGTAGGAGACGGAAGACTAGAGCCTCCAGCAGACGACGAGCACGAAGGAGAGGATGTCGAGCATCATAGCGGCGAACAAGAGACCGCAACATCGACATCGGCGAGCACCAAACCCTTGCGTAGAACAACCAGCCACCAGAAGGGCGGGATCGGATAGCACCGACATCGGCAAGCACCAAACCCTTGCGTAAAACGGCCAGCCACCAAGGGGCGGGATCAGACCACCGTGTCCGCAGGTTGTGCCTCCACCACGACAGAGGAGCAAGACAACTTCACTTCAGATCAACGGCTGCGAAAAGACACCAACTTTGCGCTCAAACAGACATGGCGAAGCGAGTAGACCCCTGCTCCAAGACGGTGCCTCCAAGGAGGTCACGACGCAGAAGCGCCACCACCGTCAGGTCAAAGACCAGGGTTTTCACCCGGAGTATACACGAAGGAGGTGGGTGGAACCACAACGTCGCCCCCAAGAGGGAAAGCGGTGCCCATGGGCGTCGCCGACACCGGCGTTAACGACGGCTTGAGCTTTCGCTCGGTCCAATCCCCACCTACCCATCGACAAGGGTCACCTACTTCAACCCCGACCACGAGGGCAGGGACACCATGGCTGCCATAGCGCCTCCAGATCAGCATCCGGGCAAGGAGCGTCGCCCTCGCCGGACCTTGCCAGGAACTCCAACCGCCGTCATTCATGTCGCCCACACGAACAAAGAACACGACCAACACCGCCGCCATGAGGCTTGCCGTGGAGCCACCCGAGTGTCCGCCATCCAGAGCCGCCGCTCTGGCGTCCAAGAGAGCCAACCTTACCTGCCTCCAGCAGAGACGAGCCGCAAGCACGCAGTAGGCCCCCCGCTGCCGCACCTGCGCAGCTCCAAACCTGCAGCTCGACACCCGCCGATGACAATCCAAACAACGATCACACCCAGCCTCTCAGCTCCACGCGGAGCAGGCCCGCGTCCTAGATCGAGCGTCGAGGCTGCCGCCCAGTCCGAGGAACGACCCCCTGGTCAGATCCCACACCGAACCCGTGCAGAACAAAGGACCCGCCCCACCCGTTGCACCGACGCAGGCGGAGAACGCAGATGTCCTCACCTCGTCACCCGACGCGCCGCCTGGGGGGCCGGAAATCCTAGACGAGGCAGAGCTCGAGCGCCGCCGCAAAACTTCGAGAAAGCCGGGGAACCGCAGCGCAGAGGGAGGCGACGGGGAAGATCTTCGGGGGAGAAGAAGGCGGGAGGGAGGCCTCGCCGTCGCCGCGGACCGGCCGGCTGCCGGCGACGGCGGCGGCGGCGGCGGCGAGGGAGAGCGTGAGGAGGCGGCGGCCGCTGGGTAGAAACCCTAGTCGCCCCCGGAGTCGCCCACTCGAGGACGACGCGAGGGGATTTTTCTTTTTGATAGCTTGCTCTTTCGGGTGAATTGTTATCTATGTATCTGGAAAAGATGATTTTTTTTCTCTTTACCCTGATGTTCAATGCTCTATATCGGCCACTGCTTTGTGATCGAAAGATTGATTAACCATTTCCACTTTCTTTTTCTGAAAGTAACCCCACACATTTCATTAAAACCTTATCATTGTACAAGTGCAACGAACTACACCAGGAAAAGAAAAGGATCGGGCAAAGTGAACAGAATTACAAAGCTGCCCTCAAGACAACGTGTCCTCAACTTAGGCACGAGAGGGACACGCGTATGACAGTACAGCAAAGCACGACACAAGCACAATGGTCATCCACGTCCTAGGTTTTCATTTAAAGTAGGCTTGGAGCTAACATTTTCTTTATATCTTCTTCTACATCGTGAGCCTTGACTTTAGGAAATTAGGAGAGGACGGCAAAGCTTACGGCGAGAGGAGCAAACGGAGACGTGAGACCTAGGTCAAGAACTGTGCCGAGAATTATATACTGGAGACCGGAGCACTGCTGACGAACGGTCGGGGGCAACGGAGCAGTGAAACCGGCGCGGCGAGCGAGGTGCGCACCAGCTGCCTCCCTCCCTTTTCTTTAGCTCGAATTTTGGAAGAAAACGGCCACCGCCCGTCCGCCTCCCAGTTCACACGTTCCCCTTCACGGCTCCGCCACCCCGTCCGTCAGGGCGTCAGGCTCAGGCCATCACTTCCACTGCCAGTACCATTCCACGCCCTCATCCCGCCACTCCTCCGCCGCCGCCGTCCCGCTTCCTGCCTGTCTAGAGCCCAAGCCCTAGCTCATCAACGCGCCGGTGCGTCCACCACCGAGCGCGCCGCCAGCGGCGGCGCCGATGGATCCCCCGAAATCCGGCGCGAAACCCGCCGCCGTCGCCAATGGCGACGTCGTCCTCCTCATGCCGCCCGAGCAGCCCCAACCCCCACCCCAGCAGCATCAGCCGAAGCCCACGGCGGAGGCGCCCAAAACCCCCCAAAACCCCGAGAAGCCGCCGCCGCCGCCGGCGACCTCGAGCCCCCGTCCCCCGCCCCACCCGAACCCCGACAAGCCGCCGCTCCAGGCGGCCTCGAGCCCCTCGCGCCCACCCCTCCCACCGGCCTCGGCGGCCCTCCTCCGCCGCCGCTCCTCCATCTCCAAGCCCAAATCCCGCTTCGTGGAGCCGCCCGCTCCCACCTCCTCCTCCACCCCCTCCCCAACCCACCCCTCCACCACCCAGACCCCCCGCCCGGCAGCCTCCACCCCGCACACCCCGGGCGACGCCGACGACGACGACGAAATCTTCCGCAAAGACTCCGGCCCGACCCACGCCTCCGCGGCCAAGTGCCGCCGCCGTGCCTGCCTCTCGCTGGAGCTCGCCGTGCTCGTCGTCTTCCTGGCGCTGCTCGTCGTCAGCCTCGTGGTGCGCCCGCTCAAGGGCCGCTCCGTCTGGGGCCTGGAGATCTGGAAGTGGTGCGTCATGGTCATCGCCGTCTTCTCCGGCCACCTCGTCAGCCACTGGCTCATCGCGCTCATCGTCTTCGTCATCGAGCGCAACTTCCTGCTCCGCAACAAGGTGCTCTACTTCGTCTTCGGCCTCAAGCGGAGCGTGCAGGCCTGCATCTGGGTGGGGCTCGTGCTCGTCGCCTGGTCGCAGCTCTTCGACCGCGACCTGGGGCGTCCGCCCAAGACCGCCGCGATACTCAACTACGTCTCCAGGTTCCTCGCCTCCGTGCTCATCGCGTCCTTCATCTGGCTCATCAAGACGTTCATCATGAAGTCCATCGCGTCGTCGTTCCACCGGAAGGCATTCTTTGATCGGATCCAGGAGAGTTTGTTTCATCAGTATGTGCTGCAGGCTCTGTCCGGCCCTCCGTTGATGGAAATGGCGGAGAATATTGGGCGGGAGCCAAGTGCAAGGTTGAGCTTAAGCAAGGCCACTAAGGAGGAGAAAGGGACGCCCAAGGTCATCGATGTTGCCAAACTCAGGATGATGAAGCAGGAGAGGATCTCAGCTTGGACCATGAAAGGGCTCATCTCGGCCATCCGAAGCTCTAAGCTTTCGACAATTTCTCAAAGTATTGAGAGCTTTGATGAGTTTGATGACACGGAACAGAAAGATAAGGAGATCAATAGTGAGTGGGAGGCAAAGGTAGCCGCAAATGCCATTTTCAAAAATGTTGCAAGGCCCGGATACAAGTGAGGATTACCACTATCCATTCTTCTGTGAAGACATATTTCTATATCTGCCACTCACCACTGTTTATTTGTTCAGGCACATTGAGGAGATAGATTTGCTGAGATTTTTCAACAAGGAGGAGGTAGCCTTGGTGCTTCCAATGTTTGAAGGGGCATCAGAGACGGGGAAGATAAAAAAATCTGCTCTGAAAACTTGGGTGGTAATGAAAATCTCAACTGCAATCACAGTTTTTGCTTATAATTTACTTCAGAAGTTTGTAAGCTGCATTTATCCACAGATATGTAGGTTTATTTAATGTTCCATGTTTTGCATTTTAGTTATACTTTACACTTGCAGTAGTTATTTTTTCTCATACGCCCGGGTTCACTATCTATTTATATCACAATAATATAACAACAGAAAATTCAAAGTTCAGCATCCAAAAACAGAAGGAAAGGAAAGGGGGTGGCGAAGGATAGGGAAATTTGAAGTTCAGCATCCAAAAACATGCCTGAGTCATAGTTTTGTAGTTTGTTTACCATAACAAGTTATCTGTTTTCCTGGTAAATCATTTTCTTCATGATGTGTGTGTGTTAAATTCGGATGCATATATATGTATTGGTTGATATATGTTTCCTTGCTTGATTATTTTTTACTCCAGGTTAAAGCATACCTCGACCGCAAATCACTAGCACATTCTCTGAACGACACCAAAACTGCAGTTAGCCAACTCCACAACCTCGTGAGAGTTGTGGTTATTGTTATAATCACCATTATCACTCTGTTGTTGATGGGCATTGCGACAACCAAGGTCCTTGTTGTCATTTCATCCCAGCTTCTTGTTGTGGTATTCATATTTGGAAATGCCTGCAAGACTGTATTTGAGGCCCTCATATTTGTATTCATCATGCATCCGTTTGATGTTGGTGACCGCTGTGTCATTGACGGAATTCAGGTCAGTTCTGGTCTGCTCTGTCCTCAGTTCCCTTTTGACTGATCTCCTGATGCTATCTTTTTTACGCTGACACGTATATCTTCTGATGATAGATGACTGTTGAAGAAATGAATATATTGACCACCGTTTTATTGAAGAATGACAATGAGAAGGTGTATTATCCAAACTCTGTATTGTCGACGAAGCCAATCAGCAATTTTTACCGAAGCCCGAACATGTATGACACCGTGGACTTTGCTATTGACGTTTCAACTTCAGCTGCAAGCATTGGAGCTTTGAAATCCAGAATTAAAGGGTAAATCCTTAAGCTTTCTCCTTGTGTAATGTATCACATTTTATTCGCAGCGTTGTTAAACAAAATCTACGGCCAATGCTTTCAACTTCACTTTCAGATGTGTGTAGTCGTTCATGAATGAATACACAGATCTGCATATGATATGAGCAACCAAATGAGTTATTTGAACTTGTCTTTATTTCTGTTTCTTCCATGCTATCAATTGCCACTGATTCTTTGGGTTTTCAGGTATTTGGAGAGCAAACCAACACACTGGCAACCAATCCACACAGTAAACTTGAAGGACATCTTGGACGTGAACAAGATCAACATGTCCTTGTCTGCTCAGCACACGATGAACTTCCAAAATATCCGGGAGAAGAATATCAGGAGATCCGAGCTTGTCATGGAGCTGAAGAAAATATTCGAGGAGTTGTCCATTTGTTACTACCTTCTGCCTCAAAAAGTCGAGCTTAGCTATGCCGGCCCGAATCCATTGCCGATATCTGTTTCCCAGGGCAGATAGAGCACGCCTGGATATTAACAACTGATGGTCAGAGAGTTGACAACTGATGGTTAGCTTTGTAGTCTGTACCGAGAGTTTTTTTCATCCTCTGTGCATGCTTAGCTCTTACGATTTTAATTTGTGTTGGATAATGAACGTGTCAGCATCAGCAGCGTATGAATTGAACTTGAAATTTAGGCTAAATGTTGTTTCATTTCCTGTTATGTCTTGTTGTAACGTTTGGTATTGCTCACTGTTTGGTATCTGATACTAAGCTTGAAAGAGTGATAAACATGATGTTCATAAGGCTGCGAGACTGCACGTGAACTTACACAAAGAATTTGCTGAAGCCCAAATGTTCAGAAAAGAAATGCAGTAAAACATAGCCAAAGCTTGTTAAGCCGATCAAATGGAGTGCTTGACTAAGCATGCGTGCAAGGTACACGATGCTTCTGAATTGTCTAATACTCGAGGTGCACGGCATTATTCAGGGTGTGCTGGGGAGCAGAACACAGCTAGCCGACGACGGGGGTCTTGACGACGAGGCCCTGGGACTCCTTGGCGTCGATGAAGACGCGGACGCGCTTCGGGTTGAACCCCCTGGGCACCTTGATGCCGTCAGGGAGCACCTCCACCGCGACGTCAGACCTGTCGTGTGCGATCTTCATCACCGCCGGCGTCGCCGGGATGCCCACCACCTCCGGCCATGACGTCCTCGTCGGGTCAGCGCCAGCCATCTCGAGACTGTTGTGGTGGATATGGTCAGTACGGTGGAAGAAGAGGCGCTAGCTCCTAGCTATGGACGATGCTTATGTTATGTTATGGTTTTAACAGTTGTAGGATGTTACGTCCTGACACTTGCTTTTATACGAGCACAGGGCATGCCGCCCATTGCTGGAACTCCTTGGTTTTGACACCCTCTAGCTAGCTAGCTGCTGGTAGCACATGGATTTAGCAGCAGACCAGTTCAATAAGCCCTGCTGCCGGCGAAGATATATTCCCTGATATTTTCTTACGGAACTCTGACCCATTCTTGTGATGTTGTAGGTTCTCTTTTCTTCCGTAGGATTTTGAAATTCAAATTTGATAAACGAAGTATTGAGATGACATGTCATATTAGATCTTACAGATGTGGAAACAAAAGAATCTGAAGTATAAGTTGTTTGTATGCACCACAGAAAAACCGCATATTTTTTCTAAAGAAATATGTGTCTCACATAGTTGTTATTAAAAGTAAGGAAAATTTTCATGATGTTACACACCTAAGTGAAACTTTTCCTATAAAATTGTATGCAAATTAGTAGCACGTAGGAAATTTTTGTATGGTTTTTGGTCCAGCAAACCAAACAAGGTCTAGAAAATGAATAAAATTCTAAACAGTCTCATAAAATTTATATAATTTTTTAAAAAACTAAACATGCCCGGAAATCGTTTTTATTTGGATGTACAAAATGTCTTTTTTTAACAAAATTTTGTGTGCGAAATAGAATATTCGGATGTACACCCGACATTTTTATTTGTAATTTTTAATATTTTCAAAATATTTAAAATTTATTTTTCATAATGGGTATATCTACACCCACGAGCCAAAATATTTAAACATGCCCTAAGTTATAAGAATTTTCCCAAGCTAAGATGATGCCATTATCAAAGATGAGTTTATGTAGTTTTTTGTGAGTTCCCAGAAACCTAGCTTGATCGATCACTAAACTCAATACTTTGTACTTAAAATGCCAACGTGCAAAAAAATAATCCAAGTTTCAACTGGGTCTGGAATGAACCTACAGACAGAGTGTATGAGTCCGAGAATAATGAGCTAGCCCTCTCTTTCCTTCCAGAGGAGCTAGACCAGGTTCTTTCAGTTACCAAGGTAGATACTGCTCCTGGACCTGATGGCTTGCCGGTAGTCTTTTTCAAGTCCTTTTGGCCCATGTTGAAGAACCTGGTTCTGCATATTCTTATTGGCTTTGCTCTTGGTACTATCAACATTTCCTGTCTCAACATGGGAGTGCTCTCCCTCATCCCCAAAGTGCCTAGGGCTGACGAAATCAAGCGATTTAGACCTATTGCTCTTATTAATGTAATTTTCAAGTTGGTGGCGAAAGCCTACACGATGAGATTAACTTCGGTAGCGCGTCGAGTTATTTCTCGATCCCAGACTGCATTCATCAAAGAGCGCTTTATCCAGGATGGAGCCCTTGCCCTCCACGAGATCCTGCATGAACTCCATTCCAAAAATCTACAAGCAGTCATCCGAAAGTTAGACTTCGAAAAAGCCTACGACAGTGTTAGCTGGGCCTTTCTGCGTGAAGTGCTTACAAAGAAAGGCTTCAGCTCAGGTTTAGTGCACAGACTGATGGACCTGGTTACTGGTGGTCAGACAACCATTAACATCAATAGGGTGATAGGCCCCTACTTTAGGAATAAGAGAGGAGTTAGACAGGGAGACCCTATCTCTCCCCTCCTCTTCGACTTTGTGGCAGATGCCCTTGCTGCCACCCTAGATAATGCCATAGTGGCTGGTCATATCAAAGGCGTGGTGCCTCACCTAATCCCTGGTGGTGTTTTTCACCTTCAAGACGCAGATGATACGATTCTCCTTATTCAGAAAAATGACAACTCCATTGCAAACCTCAAGTTTCTCTTGATCTGCTTTGAGCTTCTGTCAGGCCTTGAAATCAACTACCTAAAAAGCGAAGTTATTGTGGTGGGAGCAAACCAACAAGAGCAACCCAGAGTGGCGAACCTCTTCAACTGCAGAGCTGGCTCCTTCCCTATCACATACCTAGGGTTTCCTCTCTCTGACCACAAGCTTTCCCTAGCTGATTGGGAAGGTCTGGTGGGAGTGGTGGGCCACAGGGTAGACCCTTGGCAAGGAAGATTCATGTCTTCGGCTACTAGGTTAACCCTTACCAACTCCTCCCTTGCTAGCCTCCCCATTTTCTCCATGGGTCTTTTTCTGCTGGCGGAAGGCACCCATGCCGGTTTTGACAAACATCTTGCTAGATTCTTTTGGGAGGGGGTGGGGGACAAACGCAAGTACCACATGGTTAGGTGGCCGGATGTTTGCTTACCACGAGAACAGGGTGGTCTTGGGGTGACTAACACAAGAGCACTCAACAAAGCTCTCATGCTTAAGTGGATTTGGCGTTTTTTTGACGAGGATAATCAAGATCTCTTGTGGGTTAGGTTGATTAAGGCGTAATATGAGATGGCTGATAACTTCTTTGGCAGCTCACCAGCGGGTAGGTCCCAATTCTGGCACAGTTTGCACAAGATTAAGAACCTTTTCAAGCTGGGGGCCAAATTCTCCCTAGGCAATGGTGAGAACATTCTCTTTTGGGCAGCCTGGTGGACAGGCGACGGCCCCCTCCAGGATAGGTTTCCAAGGTTGTTTGAAATCTGCTTGGAACCAAATGCCCTAGTTTCTCAGGTCCACAGAGGTGACGGCGGGCTAATTCGCTTCCGTAGAACCTTCGGCCAAGAGGAGTTAACCCAGTGGGGTGTCCTCTGGAACGAAATTGAGGATCTGAGTCCATCTAATGACCATGACACTATCTCCTGGGCTCTGGAACCCTCAGGTGTCTTTTCGGTTGCTTCCATCTACAAGAAGCTCTGTCAACGCCAAGACTGCCCTTTTGCTAAAACCATTTGGTCTGCGAGAGAATTCCTCTAAAAAATAAAAATCTTCACGTGGCAACTTATTAAAGGTAGATTACCTTCTGGAGAGAACATCCATAAGAGACATGGACCTTCGACCGGCAACTGTGCCCTTTGTAATGAAACCGAGGAGGCTGATCACATTTTCTTTAATTGCCCTCTTGCTCAGTTCATTTGGAGCGGCTGCCATGATATGCTTGGTGTTCCTTGGAACCCTGGCTCTTTCCTGCAGTTCTTTCAGCTTTTATCTGCCTTACCGAGCAAAGCAAAACAGATGATTTGGATTTTTTTTGCGGCTCAGAGCTGGGTGCTCTGGACTGTTCGTAACAAATTTACCATTGAATCTGTCTTCCCGCGACAACCTGCTGATCTTGTGTACGAAATTCACATTATCTTGCAGGAGTGGCGACCGCTTCTAAAGGCTAAGGAGGTGGGACTTCTGGACGTGACCTTGGAGCTGCTCAAGAACTTCTACACCAAGACACATTCTCCTCCATAAGTTGCTGGCGGCTGCCGTTCTAGGGCGTTTAGTGTTACCACTGTTTATCTAAGGACTTTGATTTATCTATTTGCTATGTTGTAAGCTGCTATGTAATGGTGCTGTTTCCCTGAACTTATCACCCAAGGCTTTATTAATTTAAAGTCGGGCTGCAAAGCCTATTATCTAAAAAAAAGTTTCCTTTAATTTTCCATCAATTTGGTCACTATGGCTACAAACAGAAATTTCAAGATAAACGAGGAGCACAAAATTATAAGAATGACTTATTTTTTACTAGGAATGGCCAAGAATATAGTCGCTGCCTGTTGTTGACCAAGATAACCTCGAGGTAACATCCATCAAAATCCAACCCATCAAGAGCAGCGAGAGCATCGTCCTGATGGGCATGCATGGCCGCCATTTTGACGATGCCAATGCCGTGCAAAATCTTGGTGTTCTTGTGTTGGTAGATTATCTTGATGCTGAACACTTTGCCGCGCTTGCCGAAGAAGAGCTGCAACTGGGAGTTCTTCACCGTGAGAGGTAGATTATGTACTAACACTCTGAAATGATGCTCGTAATGTCTCTCAATGTGAAAAATGCGTGGTGGACTAGTAGTAATTGGAGATATCTTTTGCTTCTTCTTCTTCAGTTTTTGAGCCTCCAGCTTCCTCCTAATTATATCCTGATTCGTTATATCATGCAAATAAGTGAATGAATTCGTTGGCGAAAAGAAATCAATTTGAGATATTTTTTTAGTTTTTTTTTTGAGCTCAGATATTTTTTAGTTGATTGTACATGAACTGGAGCAATGGTTGGCTGGGGCACGACCCACGGGCAATTGTAGTTGTTCCGTCCTTGAGGCAGCGGCTCGATGAACATGGATTTGCCGTCGACGAAACTGTACCTGAACACGCCGAACTCCCCAGGATACGCAAGGTGGTAGACGAAGTAGGCGCAACAGGCGTCTTGGCCGCCCAAGAGCGAAGCATCGACGGCAAAGCTATTGGGCGACCCCAGGAAAAGAACCTGGCCAGCCAGGCAATGTCCTTCTTTACTCACCCACTGCACCTTCTTGGGCGCCGTGGCTTCCTCTAGCGCGTGCACCGACACCGACAGCGAGAGGGTGTTTTGGGTGACAGCTCGCCGTGGGATTCCAGGATGTAGCTGTACCGATCCGAGCAGCTGTCCAGCAACGTCAATGGCCTCAGGAGCAGCACGTCCCGCCCGCCGTCCGTCTTGATGAGGCGACAGACAATCGACTCCGCGGTTATCAGTATCCTGCCGCTATGGTATGCCACACGGAAGTCACTCCGCCCGGGTTGGTTTCAAAGGTCCTGTCGAAGAGCATCCACTCAGCTTCGCCGGGACGTAGGAGCGCCGCCTGGAACCTGGCCGTGCCTCCGACACATGAGGTGACGTAGAGAAAGGTGGTGCCGTCGCCGTAGACGATGCCGCATGGATTCTCATTCTCCTCCCAAAGAAATTGAAAATAGCACGGGAAGCAGGGCAAGTCGGTGACAGCCCCGGTGATAGGGTCATGGAGGGTAGGGCGGAGTTCTTTGACGGTAAGGTACCAGATGGTGGCGCCATCGGCGCTGCACACCCAGTTCGTGCGGCGCGGGTAGGGCGGCAGCAGCACGCGGTAGCTGGACTTGGAGAAGATGCATCTGAGCTTGACCTGGGAGGAGCTGTTCGTCGGCACGAGAAGCCAGGGCAGCAACTTTTTCGGGGAGAGCTGATCGGGTGCGTTGCGCCATGACTTGCAGACCGCGTGCAAGCTAACGAAGTCGGCGGCGACGTGTAGGCGGCCGGCGATCTCGCGGAGTAGATCCGGCGGGAGGTCGGAGTCGGACCAACCCTTCTGTCGCATGGCGGCGGGAGCCGGGAGACGGATCAATGGAGGCGCGCTCCCTTATGCCCTTACTAGTGGAATTTGGCGCGGCGGCACGTCGCACACGTTGTGATTTAAAATGTTGAAATCCGTTGGAATTTTTCATATAGAGTATGTTCAAATACTTAGTGAATTAAAATATTCAAATATGCTTATATTTTGACATAATTTTTTAATTTAACTCCGTAGTTAGAGAATGCATGATATGAGCATTTATTAGTTTTAACTCCATATTTAGATAAAGTTCATTTAGATTGTATCTAAATATTAACCAAATTGAATGTTCAAACATGTTTGCATTATGCCATAAGTAGTGAGCATATTTTTTTTGTGAGCATGTTGATATATTTTAGAGTGTCTCCATTTTTTTTTAGCAAATTGAAATGTTTAAATATGTTTTTATTTTTTCAGTAATATCTAATTTAAGACCATAATGAGTGAAAACGCACATTTATTGAATTGAATTCCATATTTAGAGAAAATTCATCTAGATTACATCCAAATATTTACCAAATTGAAATATTCAATTTAAGTCCATAATTAGAGGAAGTGCATTTGTTTTTTTTTTGTCTAAATATTCACCAACTCAAAATATCTAAATATGTTTGTTTTTTGCCGTAAATAGTTAGCATTTATTTTTCTGTGCATTTTGATGTATTTTCCATATTTTTCCGACAGGTATGGGTATTTATAGAAATACTTCAAATTTCTGTTTTTTTTTAAAAATGGCATTGTAGAAGCGCGGTAATGTAGACATCTACAGTATTCGGTGACATGGCAGCGTGAGGGAAGAATTTGTGGAGAACGCGGGGATTTTTCTGCAAGAAATTTGATAAAATTCGTGAAATGTTTGTGCGAATTTGGATCTAAAAATTGAGGAGTTAAATTCAACAAAACTCGAAAGCGATGACGGTGGTGGAACCTACTGGTCGACGCGCATATATTCATGTATATAAGTTTTTGGTAAACGCGGCGACTTTTCTGCAAAAAAATTGACAAAATTCGTGAAATGTTTTGTGAATTTGGATTAAAAAATTGAGGAGTTAGAGTCGACAAAACCTGAAACCGTTCACGGGAGGTGGAACCTACTCGTCGGCGCGCACAAAAAGAAGTTAGAGTCGACAAAACTCGAAAGCGACGACGGGGGTGGAACGTACTCGTCGACGCGCATATATTTCGTGTACGTAATTTTTAGAAAAAAAAAGAATCGCAAAAAAAAAAGAAAAAAAAGAACTGCTACGGTTCATGTGAACAGTGCACAACAGTACTTACTGTTCACATGAACAGTGCTCGGGCATTGTAGAAGCGCGGTAATGTAGACATCTACAGTATTCGGTGACATGGCAGCGTGAGGGAAGAATTTGTAGAGAACGCGGGATTTTTCTGCAAGAAATTTGATAAAATTCGTGAAATGTTTGTGCGAATTTGGATCTAAAAATTGAGGAGTTAAATTCAACAAAACTCGAAAGCGATGACGGTGGTGGAACCTACTGGTCGACGCGCATATATTCATGTATATAAGTTTTTGGTAAACGCGGGGACTTTTCTGCAAAAAAATTGACAAAATTCGTGAAATGTTTTTGTGAATTTGGATTAAAAAATTGAGAAGTTAGAGTCGACAAAACCTGAAACTGTTCACGGGAGGTGGAACCTACTCGTCGGCGCGCACAAAAAGAAGTTAGAGTCGACAAAACTCGAAAGCGATGACGGAGGTGGAACGTACTCGTCGACGCACATATATTTCGTGTACGTAATTTTTAGAAAAAAAAGATTCGCAAAAAAAAAAGTGTACAACCGTATTTACTGTTCACATGAACAGTGCTCGGAGCGCTGTGAGGCCGAGAAAACGTAACATATAGTAGTATATAGTATTGTTCTGAACTTCTGATGGATATGGTTAATTCTGAGTCTCACAGCGATATATCACGTACATGAATGTGGGCCGCTCATGAGCTGATTACCCATCAGGGGGTTGGCTGGCAAACTTAGACTACAAACCTGTGTCCCAGCAAAGGCCCATTGATGGCCTAATGAAAATCGTTTTTTCTCACTCTCTCTTCTATTCATCTATCATAAAAAAAAAAGTAGAGTGAAATGCATCTAAAGATATATATATGCCTTATTGTAAAACAAAAGGACAATTATGCCTTCAAACTTGCTAAAGTGTCGTACACGGTCCTTCTTATGTTTCTCCGTCCAACGTGGCATGACGGTAAATTTGTTTTTCTCGTTTTGCCACCCATCTATATACTTGTTGGTTAGCTACTTAATACCATTTCCATGGATGTGTGATCGATGTATTACGTTTGTTGTGTGATGTGAATATTTATGTGATCCGACGCGATGATGAATGTGAATAACAATGTGATATGTGCAATATAAACTTCGCGAATAATTTGTGGATTTTTAATCTGCTGAGATACGCACTGTGCTAGTCACAATTTTGCATACGGTTAAAGTTAAATAACGATAGTAGTGTCACACACGATTGAATACCACTAAACCGTATGTGTTGGCCAGTTGACGCACACAATTAAGTGCTCCCTCCATTCACAAAAGATGTCTACATCCTTTTGTGAACGGAGGGAGTAGGTTTTATCGTGTGCGCAGGGATCACGCACAATTACTTCTATGGAACATTGTGTGATTCTCCCTATCATACAGACCTCCACCATCACCTACCCTCGCATAGAGATAGTTGGCTAAAATCATGTTCTCCCCCTCTCCGTCCGCTCCTCTCTTGGGACAAATAAGACAATTTTCATGTTTGATTTATTGGATTCGTCAAGCATTACATAGCTCAAGCAATTTTGGATTGACACGAAGAAGAGAAAAGTACTGATTCCATCATTTTTAAGTGTTTAGGGTATTTACATAGCTCAAGCATTACATTTTTTGAACACATGGTGCTTAGAGTTAAAATGTATAGATGGGTGCCTTAATCATATCATGTGTAGTACATATACATAAATGTATTTGAGGAATTCAATCATATCTATGTGCGGTGCTCGTGTTTCATAAGTAGGGTTTGCTATCCACCGTTTCTTCTACCAAATCTTGGACCAACAAATTGCATGTTCTTTTTTTTTTCGATAAAAGGAGTTTTCATTAATTCAATTATTCGCATCAAGGCGATGCGCCAAACGCGTTACACCCAACCTCTGCATAGTAAAGATGCACACAACCCAAAGAAAACAACAAAATTTTAACAAGGTTCAACATAGATTGTTGATGTGGGACATGAATGGATAAAGCAGACTAAGTCGACGGAGGACCAATACATAAATTATGCTGCCATGCATCCGTGTTGGGTGAAGACCTCCTTAACTGTTTGTTCCACTTGATAACATGCAGTCATGAAGAGTTCCTGAAAGCTACAACTCATTATGGCACTGGACGTCATCCTTCAGCTGGACGTTGCGCAAGATTCTAGAGAGCTGTCTGCGGCCGAATCTACCCTGAGAGCCGCCCTCAAACTTAGAGTTATGGGCTTGGCTGTCCTTGAGCGTGCTCGCAAGCGTCAGGCTTCCAGAATCAACTTTCTGCGCGAGGGTGATGCCAACACTAAATTCTTCCATCTTCGGGTTAATTCCCGTCGCAGGAAAAATGTCATTCAGAGACTCAGGCGAAATGATGGATGGGTGGTCAACCATCCAGAAAAGGAGCAGCTCATTCTTGACCATTTCGAGTCTACCTTGGGAACCCCGCCAGCCCGGCCGTTGGATTTCAATTGGGACGCCGTGGATCCCTCCATTCCGGATCTGGATGATCTTGGGCTTCCACTCTCCGAGGAGGAAATTAAAAGCGCCATTTTTGACCTCCCAACTGACATGGTGCCTGGGCCTGATGGATTCACATCCAACTTCTTCCGATCATGTTGGCCAATTGTTAAGGGCGATCTCATGCACGTCATCGATGACTTCTCCGAGCTTTCGATCAACAACTTCCAGGTCATCAATACGGCCAACATTGCATTGTTGCCAAAAAAGGAAGGGGCCGAATACATTAAGGACTATCGGCCAATTAGCCTCATACATGTGATTCCGAAGATCATCACTAAGGCAATGGCCACAAGGCTACGTCCCAAGATGAATGACATCGTCTCCAGTTGTCAGAGTGCCTTCATCAAGACTAGAAGCACCCACGACAACTCCATGTATGTGAGAAATGTTGCCAAAAGGCTGCACCAAAACCGCACTCCAGCGCTGCTCATCAAGCTCGACATCGCAAAAGCTTTCGACTCGGTCCGTTGGGATTATTTGCTGGACCTTATGCAGTGACTTGGCTTCCCATCTCGTTGGCGAGCATGGTCTTCGCTTATCTTCTCCACGGCTACCTCGCGAGTGCTCCTAAATGGCATCCCGGGAGAGGAGATTTTCCACGGCAGAGGGCTAAGACAAGGTGACCTGTTATCCCCACTGCTCTTCGACATCGCCATTGACACGCTCCCCAGAATGCTTGAGCTCGCCACTGAATCTGGGATTCTCCAGCCGCTACCTGGGAACTTCATTAAGTCCCGCTGATACGTTTCAAACGTATCTATAATTTTTGATGTTCCATGCTGTTATTATATCAATTGCTACATGTTTTAGCTACACTTTATATCATTTTTATGCATTTTCTGGGACTAACCTATTAACAAGATGCCACAGTGCCAGTTCCCTGTTTTCTGCTGTTTTTGGTTTCAGAAAATCTATTAAGGAAATATTCTCGGAATTGGACGAAACAAAAGACATCGTCAATAATATCACGAGGAGATCACGGAGTCCAAAGGGGAGTCGGAGCAGACCCACCAGGGGCCACGCCACACTAGGGCACGGCCCAGGGTGGGCCCACGCCCCCTATGGCGTGGTGGCCCCCCTCGGCCACCGACGCCGCCTCTTCGCCTATATATTCTCCGCGACGCGAAAACCCTATTACGGTCGATCATATTCCACGAAAAGTTCCGTCGCGGCCGTCATCGTCAATTTCAGATCGGAGGAGTTCTAAATCTCTTCCCGCCACCCTGCCGGAGGGGAGATCATCACCGGAGGGCTCTACATCACCATGCCTGCCTCCGGAGTGATGCGTGAGTAGTCCACCCCTGAACTACGGGTCCATAGCAGTAGCTAGATGGTTGTCTCTCTACCTTGTGCCTCCATGTTTAGATCTTGTGAGCTGCCTAACATGATCAAGATCATCTTATTGTAATGCTAGATGTTGTGTTTGTTGGGATCCGATGAATATTGATACCATGTTTATTCAAGTTGTTTATCTATGTGCTCTTGATCTTGCATGCTCTCCGTTGCTAGTAGATGCTTTGGCCAAGTAGATGCTTGTGACTCCAAGAGGGGGTATTTATGCTCGATAGTGGGTTCAGTCTCTAGATATCTAGATCAGTGACAGAAAGGTCTAAGATGGTAGATGTGCTGTTGCTACTAGGGATAAAACATTGGTGCAGTGTCCAAGGGCACTTGTATTGATTACATTACACACTTTACTTCATGCAATAATCTGTTGTTAGCAACTTAATACTGAATGGGATGCGGATGCTGACTTGAAGGTGGATTATTTAGGCATAGATGCTGTTGGAATAACGGTCTATGTACTTTGTTGTAATGCCCAACTAGATTTCATAGTAGACATCTTGGCATGTATTGCATTGTTATGCCCTCTCTATTTGTCAATTGCCCAGCTGTAATTTGTTTACCCAACATGCTAGTTATCTGTTCTGAGAGAGACACCACTAGTGAACTGTGGACCCTGGTCCAATTTCCTCATACTGTTTACACAACCTGCTGCAATCATCTGTTTCCTGTTACTTGCTGTTTTTCCTGCTGTTTTCCACACCATACGTTTAACTCTTTGTTTCTGCAAGACTGGAGAGATTGACAACCTCTCTGTTTCGTGTTGGGCAAAGTTCTGGTTTGTGTCTGTGCAGATTCCACGTTGGTGCAAGCTCCCTAGCGCCAGGGGAGTCAACATCAACAACCTTCCGATAGATCGTCAAGTCCTACTGGATTGATAACCTTGGGTAGATTTCTCAAGGGAAAACTTCTGCTGTCTACATCATAACCTTCCTCTTGGGGTTCACCAACACGTAGCCATCAAGCTGTTTTCTGGCGCCGTTGCCGGGGACTTGGAGGCTATTGGAAAGGGGAGTCTCTCAGTTCCAATCTCTTTACTTTGTTTTTGTCTTGTTTTAGTTTTGTTTTGCTTGCTCTTAAAAATCAAAAACCCAAAAAAATAAATTCCTGCATCTAGTTTACTATTTCGGTTGTTACTTGCTTGTTGCCATGTCTAGTTCCGCTCCTAATATCATGTCTCCTGAGGAAGAGGTTTTCACTTTTAAGCAAGGAAGTGAGGAGAGTTTTGGTGATGCTTGGTCTAGAATTTTTGAATCCTATGTTAAAACTGAACCTAAAATGGCTTTGAGTCTGTTTCTTAGTAGTTTCTATTTTGGGTTGCTTCTTTGTTATAGATATGCTCTAGATGCTGTAGTTGGGGGAGATTTCCTTCGTTATGATGGGGATCAAGCTTTCAATGCCATAAAAAAATTAATTGCAGCATCTGCCTCTTCAAATAAAAAAATAGAATCTGCTTTTGAGAACATTCATTCAAGACTAGAATCACTTGAGTCAGAGTTGGCTAGTTTTAAAGTATATGAACTCTCAAAAAGTGAAACTTTTGTAACTCTAGCTGATAATTCAATCAAGTTATCTTTTGGGACTACTCAAGGAGTTGTTACTAAAATAAAGGGAGTATTTACACCTACTGATTATCATGTCATTGAATGTGTAGGAAATGGGAGCATCACACTTGGAAGAGGATTATTGAGGCAATTGGGAGCTGTCATTGACATGGGTGAAGCTACTCTGAAATTTAAACCTCCATATTGTTTGCATCATTTTCCTAATGCCCCTAAAGCCAAGGCTAAGAAAAAGAATAAGAGGTCTAAAGGTAACACTATTGGTACCTCTGGTCTTAACAATACTTGATGCATCTCTTCATGCCTAGCTCAAAGGCATTAAAGAAAAGCACTTCTGGGAGATAACCCATGTTTTTATTTGCTGTTATTTTTGTTTTCTTGAGTCAAGGATGCTTGTTTACCTCTGTAGCAACTCCTTTGTATCTTTTATTTGCTGTTTTGTTGTGCCAAGGAGAGTTACTAATGCAAAGTTGGTTTTTATTTTCGGGACTGCATTGGGACAGATTGCTGTTCGTCACCGTTTAATTCAGTAGAAAATCAGAAAAAATCGAAAAATGCTGAAACTTTTTGTGCATGTTCCTGATGATGTTACGCAACTTTCATTATTTCAAAAGTTTTCATCTGAGCATCGTAAGTGCCTCGAAAAAATTCGTCATTACAGACTGTTCTGGTTTGACAGATTCTGTCTTTTATTTTGCATTCTCTCTTTTACAAGTTTTTAAGTGGTTTCTTTTCGTGTAAAAGTGCCCACTTGAGCCTAGTAACAGTGGCTAATGTTTAAAATAGTTGGCTTGTGAGTTTTGTCTTTGCTAGAACTTTGAAGTATTATCTTTTAGTGCACTAACCTGCTAATGAGAAAAGCTGTTAAGTTTTGGTGTGAAGGAAGTTTTCAAGTGTTGATAGAGGAGAATGATATTACATGATCAAGAAGAGTGAAGAGCTTAAGCTTGGGGAGGCTTACCTCCCCAGCATATTTCAAGAAGACTCAAGCATCTAAGCTTGGGGATGCCCAAGGCATCCCCTTCTTCATCTACAAATTATCAGGTCATCTCTAATGGTGCTATATTTTTATTGCTTCATGCTAGTGTACTCTTCCTTGGAGCGTCAGTGTGTTTTTGTTTTCAGTTTGTTTTGTTTTGTTTGCTGTGCTATACTTGTTGGATCCTAGCATTCATGTTTGGGAGAGAGACACGCTCCACTTTTTCATTAGAATACTCTTGTGCTTCACTTATACTTGTTGAGTATTCCTGTCTAGTTGCTGTTATTGCTGTTAGCTCTCAGTTTTTCATGTATCTCTTGTTAGAGCTTTCAGTTTCTTTTGAAGAAAGTACTCTCTTGCTTCACTTATATCTGTTTGGAGAGTTGTCAAATAAGTTGATTGGTGTTTGGTTGGACCAGAAAAATGCTATGCATGTGGTAGTGGTATAAAATGCTTACATGAATCTTTTTAGATCGTTGTCTTGAGTAATTTGATGCTTGCCAATTGTTTTGAGCTGTCAAGTAATTAATGTTTAAGCTTGTGCATCATGTAAGTAATGGCTATTAATGAAGAACTACTATAAGGATTTTCTGCTATAATAATCTGTTGCATAATTGGAAGTCCATAGTAGTCTAGATAATTTTTGGATGAAGGCTATGTGTTAACAAGGAAGACAGTGGGAGTCTATGGTTCGTCAAACCTTGTGTTTTATGTACACTCTTGCTATTCCAGTTGATAATGATGTTTGCTTATAATAACCTTGCTAGCCTAAACTCTGTACTAAGAGGGAATGCTTCTTGTACATCCAAAACCTTGAGCCAAATCCATGCCACCTGTGTCCACCATACCTACCTATTATGTGGTGTTTTCACCATTCCAAGTAAATTTCTTCATGTGCTATCTACTAACTACTCAAAACTGTTACATTTCCTTTTTGTGTCACTACTTGAAAAGCTCATAAGGACGTAGTAGTGAGATTTGTCATCTTCCATGCTAATTAATTTACAAGGATTGGCAGCTTCATCTGCTTCTCCACCTTTTATTTTGCATTAAAGAGCTGGTTAGTCCACCCTATAAATAAATAAATAGACACTCCTCCATGGTGAATGTTGGTGGGCACCCGAGGATTCGGTTAGCCATGGTTTGTGGAAAGTAAATGGTTGGGAGGAGTGTCACCAATAAGTGCTTGTTACAAGTGCAGTCCTAAAAACTCTCGGAACCGCTCTAAAAGTTAGTTAGCCATGGAAGATGACAAGTACCTGCTATTTGATTTGTTGACACCTGTATACACCATTACCTTACAAAACAATATTTTATGCTCTCTATATGCCTTCGGGAACTACAGCTCTAGCACATGATGTTAATCCCTGCTTCCCTCTGCGAAGGGCCATTCTTTTACTTTTATGTTGAGTCAGTTTTCCCACTTCTTTCTGTCTACTTAAGCAAACATCATTGTCAACTCCAGTATAACAGTTTTTACATAACTTTGTGTTTGGTTGATCATATTCTTTGCATTGACATTATCTATATGATATACATGTTGAAAGTTGAAGCAAAGCTGAAGCTATTATCTTCCTTTGTGTTGATACAAACACTTTCATGTTGAGAATTATTGCTGCTGTGAGTAACTATTATGTTAGACTATTATATCTCTAAATGTTTTATAGTATTATTCATGAAAGTTTGCACTTGTGTGATCACTTATGTTTACTCTTTATTTACTTGCTTGCAAACTATAGACCATTGGCTTGGATCACTTCATTCAGATCATGTGCATTACATTGTTATTTGATCAAAGATTGTGTTGGTAGCATGTCACTTCAAAAATTATCTGTTTTTATCGTTTACCTACTCGAGGACGAGCAGGAACTAAGCTTGGGGATGCTTGATACGTCTCAAACGTATCTATAATTTTTGATGTTCCATGCTGTTATTATATCAATTGCTACATGTTTTGGTTACACTTTATATCATTTTTATGCATTTTCTGGGACTAACCTATTAACAAGATGCCACAGTGCCAGTTCCCTGTTTTCTGCTGTTTTTGGTTTCAGAAAATCTATTAAGGAAATATTCTCGGAATTGGACGAAACAAAAGACATCGTCAATAATATCACGAGGAGATCACGGAGTCCAAAGGGGAGTCGGAGCAGACCCACCAGGGGGCCACGCCACACTAGGGCGCGGCCCAGGGTGGGCCCGCGCCCCCCTATGGCGTGGTGGCCCCCCTCGGCCACCGACGCCGCCTCTTCGCCTATATATTCTCCGCGACGCGAAAACCCTATTACGGTCGATCATATTCCACGAAAAGTTCCGTCGCGGCCGTCATCGTCAATCTCAGATCGGAGGAGTTCTGAAGCTCTTCCCGGCACCCTGCCGGAGGGGAGATCATCACCGGAGGGCTCTACATCACCATGCCTGCCTCCGGAGTGATGCGTGAGTAGTCCACCCCTGGATTGATAACCTTGGGTAGATTTCTCAAGGGAAAACTTCTGCTGTCTACATCATAACCTTCCTCTTGGGGTTCACCAACACGTAGCCATCACCCGCATCTCCCTCTATGCTGACGACGCAGTCATCTTCCTGAAGCCGGAGGCACAAGACGTAAACAACCTTGTCGCTCTACTCCAGCACTTTGGGGAGGTTACGGGTTTGGTGACAAATGTGGAGAAGAGCTCAGTTGCTCCCATTCGCTGCGAGGACATCGACATCAATGCCATTCTCACAAACTTTCCTGCAACACTGGCGCAATTCCCTCTCAAGTACCTGGGCCTGCCGTTCTCGCTTGGGAGACTCCGGCGCATTCACTTGCAACCGTACATCGACAAGGTTGCATCTGCCCTAACCCCGTGGAAATCCAAATTCCTGAACCGCGCCGGGTGTGATGCTCTCGTCAAGTCTGTTCTTACAGCCTTGTCGATCTTCCTCCTCACAGCTATTAAGGCTAACAAAGCAACCCTGAAGGCTTTCAACAAGCTGCGCGGTAGCATGCTTGGGCTGCGAGCGACACTGTCACCGGAGGAAAGTGCAAGGTCTCTTGGGATAAGGTTTGTCGCCCAAAGAAGGTAGGAGGACTGGGGATTCTGAACCTGGAAAAGTTTGCAAGCACCCTGCGCCTGCGCTGGCTGTGGTACGAATGGACCGCACCGGAAAAGCCATGGGTAGGGCTTGACACTCCAAATGATGCTACAAACAGGGAGCTATTCAACACCGTGACCAAGGTCACCATTGGAGATGGCACTACTGCAAAATTCTGGACCTTCCTGGCTCAACGGTACCTCGCCAAAGTTGATGGCTCCAAAAATCTTTGAGGCGTCTAAGAAAAAGAACAGACGGGTGCATGACGCCCTTGAGAACCTTAACTGGGTTGCCGACATATCGGTGCATGATTTCACCGTCGACCACATAGCGCAGTTCGTCGGCCTTTGGGATCTTCTACAAGACATCACATTGGCCCTAGGCACTGCTGATTCCATCACTTGTACGCTCACGCCTGACGGGAACTACTCTGCAAGCTCTGCTTACAAAGCTCAGTTCATAGGCTCCATCCCCTACACGTTCAATAAACTGGTGTGGAAGACATGGGCGCCACCTAAGTGCAAGTTCTTTGCTTGGCTCGTCGTGCAGAACAGGCTTTGGACATCTGATCGCCTGGCTATCAGGGGGTGGCCTCATGGCCCGCTCTGCCAGCTATGCAAGAGACAGGGGGAAACGGCAAGACACATCCTTTTCGAGTGCAGATACTCCAGGCGCATCTGGCAAGCTGCGGCATCATGGCTTTCGTGCCACTCCCTGCCGCAGAGCATTGGTACGGGCCGTCCGACGGTCCTCGACTATTGGAAGGCGGCCATCAGGACCCCTACGGCGCATCCCAAAGGGCTCAACTCGGCGGTAAACCGTAATTACGTGGGAAATTTGGAAGGAGAGAAACGCTCGTGTTTTCAACAACATGGCGGTGACACCAACGACCCTGATCCAAAAAATCAAAGACGAGGCCAAAAACTGGATCCTAGCGGGAGATAAACATTTAGCGGAGATCGTTGCTTAGCTACCTTTATGTGTTTTTTACTTTCTGTGGCTTAGGCCATCATGTTTGCTTCTCCTATATCAATATAAAAGGCAAATCTTTGCCTAGTTTCAAAAAAAAAAAGAGTTCCTGATGATCAGATTGCTGCTAGTGGCTCCAAGTGCGTAGCCAGTGTACGTGTGCACGAGTAGATAACCTGCAACCTAGATGAAAATTTCTTTTTATCGAAAACAACATCATTCCTGTAGAGATACAAAGACCAACATAAGGTTGCCGCTCCCACAAGGAAATGTATTTTTATAATGAGATGGAATTCTTTGTAGCCAGTTTCCAAACATATTTGCAATAGACTGCGGTTGATATAATTAGACGCAACCTGAATAATAGAACAAGCTGTACGAGCAAATTTAAATTTAAAAAATAAATGTTTATTGTTTCATCATGGTGCAAAAGACACACCCTTTACAACCATGTCAATTTCGCTTTGCTAGATTGTCTTTCGTCGAAATGACAAGAACATATTGCATGTTCTTGTCACAATGGACTAAACAAGGGCGACAGAACCAAGGTTCCCGGCAAAAGGGCGTCATGCCCAATGCCTGCTGCCTGCCTGCTTGGCTACCCGATCAACCTTATGGATATCATCTAGACACTATATATACGTATACAGATACCACCCCTTCATCATCATCAGTTGGTCGTCATCGCGAGGGGAGCAATCGTTTCTATACTTTTCGGTAGACAGCCGTGCACACATTCCCTCTTGCTTCAGACAATTTTCCATATCTCTCGGCAATGCGTAACTAGTTATCTTGTGGATTAATTTGACCATGGATTGTTTGCAGATTCATCTTTGGAGTTTGGAGTCTGAAGTAAAAGTGAGGGAAGGAGAAATGAGCAAGGCATCTTGGCCGGAGGTGGTGGGCTGGCCGGCGACGGCAGCCGTGACGCAGATCAACGCCGACAGGCCCGACGTCGCGATCGAGGTGGTCCCGGCCGGCACCACCGTGGCCCCGGGGTACAACGCCGAGCGCGTCCGCGTGTTCTTCGACTCTGGCAATTCTCGCGGCCCCGTCTTGTACACCCCTGTCGTGGGCTAGCGCCTGGCCTTGCCCCGTTGAGAGAGGATCAGAGGAAGATATGATGTAACTACACACTTGAATAAAAGAAGCTCACGGAGAGGTCCTAGTAATTCGTACAGATTTTCCCGAAGAATCATTAACATTTGTTATCTATACCTCTAACCCCACTAATATGTACTAATTATTTTTCTATCTCACCTTGCAATCTATCGACATCATATATTCTTTTAGCCAACCAAATGTCCATGTCATCTCACTAACACAAATATTTTCTTGCATGCAACATATCAACTTCATCTACTTTTCATCCATCCAAATTTTCTTAATCATCAAATACAAAAAAAAAATCACGTCAATTAAATTTAGCCTTTGGACAATCATCAACCGAACCTTCTATATTTTTATTAAAAAATTCATATTTCATGGGTCTTAACTTCGGGATTCTAATCTTCACGGTTTCTTCAGCATCATGAGCATGGAAGATAGACTTCACAAGGTTTACTTTCCAATCCCTCCTTATATGGTCGATTAGGTCCTGGACCCATCTCAGTCTAGATTTGTGGGGGTTGCCCGAAATTATGGGGGAATTCCCATTGGTAACCAATTATCACGCCAAATACGAATTCTGCTACCCTTGTTAATCCTCCAAACCATACCTTTTTTTAAGAGCTCCAAGTCGTACATGATTCCCTGCCAGCTCGGTGATGCATTGATGAAGGCTGTATCTGTGAAATCAGCGGATGGATATTACTTTGCTTTTAGGATCCAAGCACAAAGGCTGTCTGGGCGGTCGATGAGTCGCCAAGCTTGTTTGGCTAGGAGAGCTTGGTTAAAAAGAGCCAAGTCTCTGAAACCTATACGACCTCTATGATTTTTCTGGATCAGTTTCTCTCATCCCATCCAATGTGTGTGTTTATTTTCATCATCCTCATTCCACCAGAATTTCCTGGTCATTTGCATGAGGTCGTCACATAGACTAATAGAGAATTTGAACACACTCATGGCATACGTCGATATAGCTTGAGAGCTACTGATTTGATGAGAGTTTCTTTAGCTGCACCTGAAGTGTAGTTCTTATTCCAGTCTGAAAGGCATTTGCCATATATGTCTTTAATAGAAAACTTGAAGTCTTTTTGTGTACACGTACTATTAACTTGGTTGAAAACTTGAAGTTCTGCTGTTTCCAAGTGGTTCGATAAACTTGGTTCTCAACTGAGAGAAATACTTGCTACTAGGCTACCTTATCCCTAATTCTTGAGAGAACCGTCAAAATTGAGCCATTCACATCAACGACTAGTGTTGGGCAACGACCACCATTCTCCATTGCCGAAGGGGGGGGGGGGGGGGGTATACTCGTGTTAATATCGTCATTCTGTACTAGTGTACACATATGCAACATTAGTTCGATGATATTATAACCATTGAGAAATATACTCTCATATTGCTACATAGTTAGTCAAGCTTTATGAAGTTTTAATTTCACTAAAACAAATATGCGTTTAATTTGGCAATGATGGAGTGCAAGCAAACTGAATGCATAATAACTTTCAAAACATACATTTTACCACAAAGCAACATAGATAAACCCACTTAATAGGCCACCAAGAGCCCGCCCGGCCGGGCCTAATAGGTCTCGGAAGAACTAACTTATTAAGATACATATACATGTCGGGCCACACACACACATTGAGTATTTCTGCATGTTTATGCCACAATTCACATAGCTTGGGAGATTTGTGGAAGAGGATCATTATGCATCCGTTTTCTAATCCAGGGTCAGCATATTGAGTCTGACACGAGAAAAAAACAACCTGCATGCGGTACATATACGTATAGGAGATATGACATCGCAGTCAATACAAGGAGTAATAAATTGAAGTACAGTATAAGATTGCATATATACATATCACCATCACCACTAATATTATATTATTATTATTATATAAAAAGGGACAGAGTGGGGGCATCCAACAGATCCTAGCCGTACAACCTTGTGATCAACGTTCAATATTGCTCCCGTGATTTGTGGTAAAACAGTGTCCGTCACACGAGACCCCACACGACCCAGTTAAAACCACCCAAGACTGTGATTAGTGTAAATCGATCCCCACCCCGCAGCCCTTCTTTTCCTCCCATCACGCACAACACGCTGCCTCTCTGCCACATCACCGCCGCCGTCGCGAGCCTGCCCGTCGGCCGACGCCGCCCCGTGCGAACCTGGAAGTTAGCCTACCTGCCGCCGTTGCCCTGCAGGCGAGCCCGCCGCCGCTGCGCACGCGGGGTCTTACGAGGGGAATCGGGAGGAGGACTGGCGCACTTCCGCATGCGCTGACACAGGTGCAGTTCCTCACGCGCTGATGCCCGCCCCAACACCTACATGGCGCCATCGTTCGGTAACACTCTAGAGGTTCCAGCACTGAAACACATGTCTGCTCTGCCTGCTAGGGCAACCGACATGTGGACCACAGGAGGGGACGGCCCCATCGTCAGCAAGAGAAAGGGGAAGGAACCACGTACGAAGATCGGTATCCCAGAGGGGCACGTAGTGCATCCGCTAAAAACCTAGAACGGTAACTGAACAAAATCAACCAATGGATGAACGCAATGGGAATCTGACAACCCCGTCACACCGATTAAACACGCAGCTTGAGGCCGACGGGTGGGCCCTCGGGCTCCAGGGTGCATCGGGAGAGGGCGTCAGCGAGAGTGGGTGCACGAAGATTGGTACGGTTAGCGACTTTGCGAATCCCTGTTCATGCGGACTCCAGGAACCGCGGGATCGGACGGTACGGAGGTGTGGAGCGGGAAAGATCGTACGGCCAGAAAGGTCAAATCGCTGTGGTGCGCTCAATGGGTCTCACCGTTTATATTTTTAGATACTAGTGCTGAAGTAGATGGAAACGGATACATTTGTCCATTTTGTACAAGTCGTGTTCAATTATAAACCCATTTTGTACAATATTGTCCAAAAGAAAATGGCTACAGTCGGCTCCATCTTGTCTTGATTCTACACCTACCATTAAATGCGTTTGTCAGAAGTGTCCTATTCTAAATGGGAGGTAGTATCATTTTAATATGTTGGTTGTCCTGGTTGCTGGAGCAAAAGAGGATGACCAAGTGGATGGTCTTATACCCCCATCTAGTTGAGGGAGGGGTTTCCATTTTACATTATGTGGATGATACAATCATTCACGGATCATAATCTAGAGAAAGCTCTAAATATGAACCTAATTTTATACATCTTTGAACAACTGTTGGGATTGAAGATAAACTTTCATAGGTGTGAAATTTTCTATTTTCCAAAGCAAAAGAAACTGAAAATCTCCGTTGCAGTCATGCACAGACACAAAGCAGGACAACGATCTACCGGAGGTACCACCGGTAGTGCCGTTTATTATTTTTGAGAAACCACTAAGTAGTAGGCTTGGAGTGGTACTGCCGGTGCTGTTGCCAAATCGGAGGTTGCATGACTCCCCCTCGGTAGTAGTCCGGTACAATCCCCGATAGTGTCGCTCCTTTATACCGTCGGTACAAACGGACGTAGGACCAGAACTACCGTACCTAGTACATACAAGGCAACAACAGTGTAGCTCCTGGGAAGGGGTGGTATTACCGGTGACAATACCGGTACAACCGGTTCTATGGAGAACCGCCAAAACAGTTGAGACCAAAATAATCATAACTTTCGCAACGATATCTGATTAAGGTAAACATGTACTTATTGGCAAGCTATAGCAACATGGTCTATCTAATCACGAAGTACTCACGGAAAACGTATGTGTCATACTGTCACACGCTCCTCCTTTGGTGTTTATGTGCAAAGTTATACGTTGGAATGTTTCACGGTTGCAAACCAACCTGTGATTGGTGGTTAGAATGCCCCTGCTCAAACCCCAGGTTTGAAATCTGTGTGTCCCATTTAGGCGTAATATTTTTCAGTGGGAGGCGAAGTTCCCGTCGATAGCGAGGTGGCCACGATGACTTCATCAATTTCAAGACCTGATCCGCTAACCTAGATATGCCGGTTTATGTTTCAACATGATTTTTTACATTGTGCTTTGAATTAGCTCCTCGAACAAAGTCTGTGACTAAAAGTTGGAACAACATATGACATCACCAACTGCAAGACCAGTTGCACTGCTTCGCCATAATCTTTTTGATGTCTGATCCACCAGAAGTATCATGTGGTGGCCGGAAATGAGTAAACTCCTTTTCAGGTGGTTTAGCGGACTGTCCCATTAGGAGGTAAGCAAGAACAGAACCACCAACACATTTTGTAGCGCTTGCTTCCTCAATCTCATTCTGCAATCCCATTTTCTTTGAAATCTCCTTCTCCCATGCAACTGGAACAATGAATGTTTCATATCCTCATAAGCATGGACCAAGGCCTAATCCGGTGGCTACGATGTGTTGATAAGTCCCAATTCGTCCGAGTTCGAGCTTTTGTTCTCGCCTTTGATGCGTATGGACCACTCTCTTAACTAAAAGACTAAGGGGCTCCCACCCCTCCTCCGGCATCATTTTTCATATTCACGTAAGCTCGACACCACAATGGGCATGAGGTGCTGTTAACTGTATGCATCCTTGCCAAAGAACCACGGCAGGTACAATACCATGCAAACATTTCAAAATTTCCTTTTTTTTACGGAATTCTAGTCACTAACACGTGTTCCGTCATCATTGTGATAGTGGGACCCAATCGGGGTCGTATGAAAAAAAGGTGTCCCAGGGCTGTTGCACTAGTGTTCCAGTTTGTCCAAACCGACTTTAGAGAAACACCAATCCATCAGGAAACTTGCAATTTGCATGGTAAGAGAAACCACTTTCTACCGAGTCACCAGCATCCTACAAGATCATGTTTTTCTGTTCAAAATAAATAAATAAATATACAGTTGACTGTTTAGGTCGGGTTGTCATGCACATAAGCTCATCTAAGGACGTTGTATACATAGTAAAAAAAAGAACGTTGTATACATATTTTATACCCTCTCCGTTTTCAATTATAAGATGTTTTAGACATTTTAATGTACTAGCAAAAATGCATGTGCGTTGCAATGGAGGAGGAAAAATTGTGTATTTACTTTGTCAACGGGTACTCCGCGTATGTACTCTTCACGCCACCCCATAGGTCCCTCCCCAAAGTTTCTGGTGATGGTCACCGCTCACGCGAATTTGATAATGTGCCTGCCACCCCAACGTTTTCACTTATGGTGAAAGACCATAGGCGGAATTGATAACGTGCGTGTGAGCACCGCCACCCTAACGAAATTTAGATCTCCATGGATGTCACCTCGTGTTTTCTCCGGCTGGCAGCGGAGGAGCAGACGGCGGCCCACAATTGGTTGACGTGGACCGGTGTCATGTTTGTATTTTGTCTAATCTATGACCATACAAACTCACCCCCATATTTAGACCTGATTTTTGTATAAAGCAGGCCGTGCAAAGTCCTCTCTTCCTTTCATCCCGTTTAAATTAGCTCACACCGCATACAATTATGCAACGATATATAATTTATAGGGAGGTGTGGCTCTCTCCCGTTGGTCCCATGCAAAGTCGATTAGCACATGCAATTTCATTCTATCACTTGGACCAAACAAATGTGCTGCTGCTTGTTGGTCCCGAGGCGGCTTGTTATGAATGAACTTGCGAACGTATATGGACTGGCAAGGCTCGTAAAAGGGACCGAAGTGGGATATTCTTTGTGTACTGTTAATAAGAAAACGTTTTCTTTCCAACCTGGGCAGCTTGCGGCCCATAGGCCCAACAGTGCAGCGATCGGATGAGCCCAGCAGCGCAGCTTAGGTGCGACGCGCCAATACACCAACCTGGTGCGTTGTTGATGAACGAAAATTTATGAATACCACCTCGACTAACTACAGAGACGTTCTGAGCATGGGATGATGCTTGACGTACGAAACCAAACCAAAACGTACCAAAAATTGGGATGATGAAACGTTAGTGGTTTTATTATTATAGCAAAACATGCCCGTGCGTTGCAACGAGAGTGAAACATGCCAAAACAAAAATTTAACCCCAAAGGTAAAATCAAGTTGACACAACAGTAAAAATAACTCGATAGGCCAAAAATAAATGTTCATACACTATTGTCTCTAACTTCTTATTGGTCATCTGTATTTTTGTATTCTATTCTGGCTCGAAATCTGCATATCTCTTTCTCCCATGTGTACACTTTTTTTGCAACTTGGTTAAATTCTCAATTTTTTTGTTTTACTGATAGGCTTCACGGCGTCTTTTCAGTTTTTTTTTTCATTGGTCATCTGTGCATACCGATCTCTATCTTTTTTTTCCTTCTTTGCTCCTTGACATCCATAATCGACGATTGCGTCCGAAATTGGTTGCCTACATAAAAAGTTTATATACTGTATGAATATGCCATTGATTAAAAAAAAGAAGGAACTTATTAGATTTTGAATTATTTCTCTTAGCAATCACTGTTCTAGCCCCTGATATGACATGGAGGCAGTAGTACTCACCTGATCGAATCAAGTGATAATCCGAACCGGTAAAAAACAATTGACCGTGTACGTGTATGTGATGCCCGCTGGCCGGCGGTACCTGCTAGCAGTAAACAAAAATACATGCATGGAGCTAGGGCTAATCTGAACTAAAAAAAATCAATTGGCCGTGTATGTGATTACCGGCCGCCCTCTCGCCGACCGTATCTGCCAGACTGCTGCAGCTGTCCGTCGTTATTTCTGCCCAGTTCTGTGCGTGGTGCGTCCGACGATCAAGAGGTTGCGAGGTTATTTTACTCGGCAAGAGCGGTCGAGCAGATCAAGCCACCCGATCGAACAACACGTATGCCGGTGGACAGCATATATGCGTCTCAGCGAGCGGATCAATTAAGGACTCGTACAACGACTTCGAGTTGGAGTCCAAGTCCAAAATAGTTCAGAGTTAGGCACGGATGAAACAGCGGAGGGACGGAAGTCCGCGACAATACGAAACCAAAACCACACCGATCCATTGCGGGAAACGAACCAAAGGAAGCGACGTACGAAACCAAAACCAAGGAAGGCTTAATGACTTTATTATTATGTAAAGATTAGGTATAGAAACTACAATATATGTGGACTGAAATGAGTGAACGTAGCGTCTAGATACATCATGATATATATCTGAAAAAAGTTAAACATCTTATATTTAAAAATATATGAATGGAGTGCAGCTAGTCACACTCACAAGTACAGAGCTCAAGCAGTCAGTTGGCCGGTTATGAGCTTCTCCAACCCATATGGCACACAATCCGTATCTCTGCTATCCATTTTCACGATTGAATGGTCCATATGAGTTGGAGATATGGGTTGTGCGTCATATGAGTTGGAGAAAATCCGTTTTCTAATTAGGCAGTGCACAGGCAAAGCTAGCTAGCCACGATCACACACTCGCGCGTCGTACATTTGTAAAGACGATACGCTTTCCTTTTTACATGGCGACATGGCGCGTTGACGAATATACGTATATACACGTGCTAGACTGTAAACTCGACTCACGACTGGATGCTACTGGGCCATCTGAAGGGATTTGACCCAGTCCTCGTCGGACTCGAGAAACGACGCCAAGGCCCTCACGTCGTCCATCCAGTCCAGCGGCTCGGCCGGGAACTCCGACGTCGCCGAGCAGCTGCCGCTGCCGCTGCAGTCATCACCGCCTCCCGATCCTCCTGTTCGCGTCCCCGCGACCGCCGGCGTGATCTCCCGGCGGAAGAAGAGGCCGTCCGTGCACCTCACGGCCTTGGGCGCCCACACGGCAGCGGCCGACGACAGCTCCCCCCGAAGAGGCTCGGAGCTGGACGGCGCCACTGCCGCGGTGGACGATCCGGAACCGGTGGAAGCGCCGGGCGTGGCGACGACGATGGTCCTGGCGGTGGCACCGTTAAGTAGAACCGGGAGCGCCTTCCGTCCCAGGGTGCTGTTCCAGTAGTTCTTGATTTCGTTGTCTGTTCGGCCGGGCAGCCTGCCGGCGATGAGGGACCACCTGTTGCCGAGGAGGCCGTGGAGCCTCGTGATGAGCTCCTCCTCGTCGTCCGAGATGTTGCCGCGCTTGATGTTGGGCCGGAGGTAGTTCAGCCACCGCAGGCGGCAGCTCTTGCCGCAACGCCGCAGGCCTGCTCTCTGGGGGACTTCTCTCCACCTGCCTTCGCCGTGGGACTTGACGTAGGAGGCCAAGATGTCGTCCTCCTTGCTCGTCCATGCGCCTCGCTTCACTCCTTCCTTGGCACAGCACGCCCTCCTCCCCATCCCTCTCTCTCAACCCCTCGATCTCCGTGTGTGTTTTGTGTTAGAGAGAGAGAGACGGCCGTGGTTGTTGCAGTATTTATACATGAGCCGGGCTACGTGGCCCGGTTTATCACCTTCAACGCATGGCCATCGGAAAGATGGACTAAAAGGCCAGGAAGGCTCCATGTCTGCAAATGAACAGGGAAGTACAGCACGGCCGTTACGTATCGCTGGCAGGTAGTGAGCCGCGGATGATATCCCTCCAACAAATTTCCACTTCTGCATAAGAAGCCAATTCGATCACATATTTGTATACAATTCGTTTGGAGTAATGTTGCCATTTGGATCCAACTATTACGAACATTACTCTGCTTCCCGATAACTGTGCGCGCTGAACCATGGTGGTTCTTGGCCTCGGGGAGTGCTCCTATGTTCCTTGAGGCATGGTGCTCGGCAGGGCACGGTGAGGCGTTGCGTCCGGTCGGCCGTTTTGAATATGGCGCGTCATGCCGGAGTTTGATGGTTGTCGTCTCCGCAAGGTGCGGCTGACTGCGGAGGGTGTTGGTGCTTCTTCGTCGACAAGCATGTTCGATGGTTGTGGTGGTTTGTGGGCTTGTCGGCACCGCTGCAGGTAGACGTGCGGCTGAGGGTGTGCTGGGAGCTTGGGGAGACCTTGTCTCGGTTTTCTGCCCTGACTTGTGATGGCGGCGGCAGCGGCCGTCATTGACCTTCCTAGAGCATCGATGCACAGTTGGTAATCATACTAACCGACAGTTTGGTTTTCCTCTCGGCTTCACTAACACCGACGGGTAAAATACACCGTCGACTATCAAGATAACCGACGGGCAACAATAACCATCAGGAAAGTAATGCCTGACGGGGAACTGTCGGCTATAAGTTCCGTCGAGTTACCGCGGGGCTTCTGTGGCCAAAACACACCCGACGGTTTGCCGTCGACTAATTGCCGTAGGCTATTATATTACCCAACCGTACCGTCGGCTATAAGAGTAATGGCCGACCGAGCATACCCGACGGGAGATAACCGACGGTTCACGGTCGGTTATAAGGGTATCCGACGGGAATCTAACCCTCGGCTATATGGTGATATCTAGTAGTGATCACTGCACTGAAGAACCCCTTATAAACAGATACGGTCGACGGTGCAGCTCGGGCGGGGAAACCCTTGATCTTGTGTGATCGGATGATGGCGGCGTCCTAGTGCCGTATTCCCTCTTGGGGTCTTCATCTTTCGATTTGGACATCGGCAAGCAGGGCCAGTGGAAGACTAAGGTGTTCACATTGAGGCTTTTGTGCAACGATGACAATGATGAGCGTTGAAGACGTGACTTTGGTTGAGGTAGTCGGCTCTTCTTCGGCGTGTCCATAGGATTGCCTAGGCTTGTGTGTTGCTGAGAAGTCAAAAGATGCGGTGGAGGGGTCCCAGTGGCGTACGAGATTCGCAACAGGTGGTCCGTTCGGTGATCTTCCACGCGTCAGCCTTGCCTGGTTCTTCTTCGTAGTTCTTCGTCAAAGTCGGAACTACCATATCTTGTCGCAGGGGGCTGAGTTCTGGCGTGGATCTTCATGTGGCTCCGTATGGCCTATACCGTGTGGGTTGATTCGATGATTATGTATGGAAAATTCGGAGTTGTTTTCTCAGAGTTGCATCTGCTAGGGATGATGTGATGACGATGACGCCTACGTGCTGTTTCGGTTGAGGCCCTCCTTTGAGAGGTATGTGGGGAGTATCCCATTGGTGCCCCTGGCGCTTTGTGATGCTTTTCCGCCGGGTTTGACCGGTGTGTGGTGCATTCTGTTGTATGGTTTTGACCATTTTTTCTTGCAAATTGTCGAGCTCTTTTCGAGTTACAAATCAAAGGCATTGCCTAGGTTTTAAAAAAAAACTCCAAGCTATATCGATAATTTTGGCTACGCTACTGTAGTTCTCTAGTGTTGTCTAAATGGTTAACTCTCTTCACAAAAGGTCGCAACATGTTAATTAATAGGACACTACCAGAATCGGACTTGTTACCAGAGTTTTTACCGAAAATGGGACGCCCAACCCCTTCATCCATTGATGCATATGGCCGTCCCCTCCGATGGGTTTGCACGGAGTAGGCTCGTCTAACTCCACCAAGACAGGTCCAACAGAAAGCCGCGCACAAGACGACGCATCAACCTAGAGTATAAACGATAGCCGCGCACAAGACGACGCATCAACCTAGAGTATAAACGATGTCCCTTCGGATGACTTCGAGTAGGACTCCATCTCCAAACCGACTAGGGACATATATGTAAAACTTAGTCGGACGTGTATATAAGGTCGGCAGGAAAACACTAGAGGGTACACTTAATACGCTCTCACACAATTCAGAAATGTCATTTCCAAATCTTGTAACCAATCTCGCAATCAGTTTGTAAATCTTGTGAGCTATACATTGGCAACAACTGATTCTAGTGCTGCTTTATTGAACGTATAAACTTTTTGTCTCTCTGCGACCAACCCAGTCCGTTTTTGTCCGAACGGACACGAGATAGGTGCTCCAACGGGCTGGCGCAAAGGGACATGTGTCCGCCCAGACACGTGATTTCGCCCCAAACGCGGCCCAACTTTGGTCCAACTTTGGGGCGGGACGGACAGCCTCTCGGTCCGCCCTTTGTCCTCCCTCGTCCGTGTGTGGCCCAATGGCCAGCCACACAACCTCATTTTCCCCTCCCCACCCAAACCCTTGCCTTCCCCAAAGCCTCCCACGGCCACCGCTGCCCTCGCCGCCGAACCAGATGGAGGACCAAGGCAACCCGGCCGCCGCCCTTTTGAAGCTGAAGAAGGAGCGGAAGCCGGAGTCAGGCAAGAGACAATTCCGGAGGGAAAGGACTCGGGAGCGTGCGGCCGAGGCGAAGGCCGCCAAGGAAGCGGCCACGGAGAAGGAGAGGCTCGCCGCCATCCAGGCCCAAGCCAACGCAGACCTCATCGCCACCCATGCCGCCGCCCGAGCTGTGCTTCTCCTCAAGGGGGAGGTTTTTGAAGGTGCATTTGGCGCGGCCCCCACTGTGGTCGCCTCGGCGGGGAGCTCGCTCTCCTCCGCCAAAGGGAAGCCGCCAAGGTCCTCGTTGCCTGGCCTCTCGACGCCCTCGCCGGCCGCCGTCCATCCCACACCGTTGCGGCTGGGGTCACGTGAGGCGTCGCCGGAGATTACTTCGGTTCCTGTGGCGCCGAGACCCATCGACCTCAACTTGACGCTGAGTGCCGGCGACGGGCGGGTGCGTGGCCGGGTGAAGTCCGTGTCGGGCAAGGTGACCATGCCTGATCCCCGTGCACTCCAGTTCGACGACATGCCGCCCACGACGCCGACCAACCCGGCCTACTTCGACACCGATGATGTCATGCAGGACATGATTTGCGGGGTCGGCTTGTTCGACCCTGCCGACGCCGAGACACAAGACCCGACGGTGGGCATGTTCGACCCTGCCGACGCCGAGACGCAAGACCCCACTGGGACCATGCCCAAGGCCGAGACGGTAGGGGAGACAGAGGCCGATGCGGTCGACATTGAAGATGAGCCACTCGATGTCGACGAGGAGCACCCTCGAATCACGGCGAGCCTCCGAAGGAAGAACCAACGAACGGCATCATACACGGACAAGGAGGACCAAGTTCTTTGCGAATCTTGGATGACATGTGGGCAAAACGCAACATGGGGTGCTCAACAAAAAGGCACCGCGTTTTGGGGGAGGGTATGAAAGAATTTCCACGAGCAAAGGAAGTTGCCTCCATACAAGATCGAGAGTGATCACAATGAGGGCTCTCTCACGAAGAGGTGGCAGCACATTTTGGCCGAGTGTAGCAAGTTCCAATCGGCCTATGACCATGTCAAGTCCCGGCCGGTGAGCGGCATTGGAGTTGAGGACAATATCATTCAAGCAATGGAATACCACAAGAAGATCTACAAGTCCAAGTTCACATTGCCCCATTGTTGGGACATGATCAAGGGATGCCCAAAATGGGTGGAGCTCTACAACTTCTTGAAAAAGGGGGCGGCGATGGATCGAAGAAAAGATCCAATGGTGACGACGATGATGATGTGGAGCCCGGCCAAAGCTCCGGGGGCCGGGCGGTGCGGCCGAGGGGACACAAGTCCAACAAGCTTGATGCGAAGCGTGAGGCGGCGGCACAATTGGAGGAGACTTTGAAGTCATTGATCGCCGGCAAGGAAGAGTCCACCGCCGCAAGGTATGTGGAGAAACGCAAGGACAAGGGGGAAGCAATGGCATGGTACTTGGAGATGCAGAAGAAGAAGCTCGAGATCGAGCAAGAGAGGATCAAGGCCGAGGAGAACCACGTCAAGCTCGCGCTGCTAGCCGAGGAGCACCGGATCAGGGCCGAGGAGAACCGCGTCAAGCTCGCGCTGCTAGCCGAGGAAAACCGGATCATGATGGCCGACTTGACCATCATAAACCCGGAGGAAAGAGCTTGGATCCTCAAGAAGCAAAAGATGATCCGTGAGCGCGAGGATGCGTGATGTCCTCTCTTCTATTTATTATGTTATTTGAACTAATTTGTATTTTGAACTACGTGTCGTTTTGAACATTTCCATGTCTTGGTTGAACTACGTTAATTTTCATGCCTTTTTTAATTATTGTTGTCGCAAAAATAGACTAATATGGGCAACCATTTTTTTTATCATAAAAGGGTCCATTTTGCGTCAGCCCGTTGGGGGCACCCAACCCCAAACGGACATAGGCCCAAAATGTGTCCGCGGTCTGCCCCCAAACGGACCAAATCAGACACATTTTGGTGTCCGTTTACGCCAGCCCGTTGAAGGTGCCCTAACAAATTTAAGTTATTTTAAAGATTTCACAAATTAGTAATACATATTCGCGTGGTGCAATGGTCAGCTAGCTGAGTCCCGGGTTCGAATCCTCACCTCTACCTTATTGACAAAGCCGGGGTGGAGTCCCCCTCCGATCTTGTTATTTGTTTAATACACTACGGAGACGCGTGAGCTTTTCTCCAGCTATAAGTTTGAAACGCAAGGCCAAGTCGCTTGGTGGAACTGAAAGCTCCCGGGGACAATTGCTTAATGGTGATAGCTCGTGTGATCTTTTACATCACATCGAAGCTATACATGTCGTCACGGGGCATCAACCTAGCTGTCACACAAACGACAGGGGTTCGGCGTCCTACTGTACGCCGTTCAAGCGCAACGTTGCTGTAGCGGCCATGTCATGTGTAAATGCGCGGTTTTTCCAGCGATCCAAAATAGCGTGTCAAAAATCACGCCCACGAGTTTTGAAAAGTATAATTGAAAAAAACACATCCGTGTCAGTAGTTCATCCGATGATGCAGAGGCTGGAAGACTATCCCTTCCTCCTATAAAACAAATTTTAAGTTTTGAGATTTCTGATTCAACACGGCATGTTCGGATCTTACAAAGGTATGCCACTGCTGATACTGTCTCACAGTTCTATCCCCCTTCCTTCCAAATGAATTATTTTTCTTGGTAATTTATAATTCAAAAACGACATTTTTTGGATTTCACGGAGATTGTGCATCTGCACTTGAACAGAAAAGAAACCTTGCAGTCCATGCCACTGCTGTTACTAGTATCTCGCAGTTCCATCAGCCGCCTAGATAAATGGACGCAGCGACATCAACGTGGACGACGGTTCTGCCGCAACAGCGAGTGCAACACTGCCCGTTTAATATCGAACATGCAGAGTGAGAGTTGCACTAGCTCACTGCTGACACTAAAATGAAGTTGATTGCTGACAGGCTTAATGACAGGAGCATGATGAAAGGAGGAGGAACCAAGTAGCAGCCGTGTTGTAATTCTTTTTCCCAACAACAGTCAAGCTTTACAATAGTACGACACCGTCAAAGATGTCTACCAGGAAGGCAAGACATGTTTTCACTGCAGATGAAGAGGTTGCGGAAAATGATCTTGATACTGCTATCATGTTTGACATCAAATGTGCACAAACCAAATTATTAAGAAAAATATATAAGCGCATAACCCTGCCAGACCGATCAGCGCTAGCAACAGCAAGAAAATCTTACTACAGCCACAAATTGTAATAATCAAACCAGATTCACGTGGAATAATCTTTCAAATTTATATCCTACAGAAATCCTACTTAATCCATCTGAATCAAGAAACTGGAATTTCTGAGCAGCCACTCAGGTACACTCCCCTACTTGAGTTGTTCATAGGTGCATCAAGATCCGTTCTAGCATTTTATTTACCTCTCAAACAGCTTCTATATGTTGCATCTGTCAAGCCATATAACATTTAAATTTGAGACTTTGTATTTCATTAAATATTTAAGATAGGATATAGGAAATATCGTTCCAGATTTATTTGACATTATATATGTAATGAAATTTATTTGAATTTTAAATTGCACAAAATATTTCGAACTATTTACCCAAATTCTATTTCTAATTTTCAATGACCTGCAAATTTTTAAATCGATATGTAATTCTCCCTCAGTCTCATAATATAAGATGTTACCGTAACCAATATACTTCGATAATGGTTCGTAATATGTTATAAAGTATTATGTAACAGTGTGTGTATTCAGTGGCGGAACTACTTGTATCCAACAGGGTGAACAGGACACTGGGTAGGAAAAATTCTTCGTAAAAGAGCAATTTTTCCCCACATATGCACCCCCAAAAATATGTTTTCCGTCCTGGTGCACCAGTAGGCACCCGGGTGCTATATGTTGTAGCTCCGCCACTGGGGTTTAGGTGTCATGGGTTCATTCGTAAATTTCTCTTGAATCAAGGGAAGCCTTAAAAGGTTTCATCGATGCGGACAAAAGTATACAAAAGTGCCCCGCAACAGAACGCTATGCAAGTGAAACTTTTACTAAGCTCTATGAGGAACAATTTTCAACCTCCATCATAGGAAATAATATCACTTGATACATCTTGAGATGTAATTTCATAGTATATTAATTTAATGTAACGAATACTGCAAAAAAATTAAAAGTTCATCAAACTTTAAAGTGTGATTTTGGAGAAAACATTAAATGCATTTACTCTTTGACGGAGAGAGTACACAATCAGTTGTAGTTTGAACCCAGGTTTGAAAACCAGCTAGTCTCTTATTATTTGCTCTGAGAATAACCTAGTCTAATTCATCTTTGAATTGTTGCCTGCATCTATGTAGATCATAAAGACTTCCATGAAGAAAGGCTTATTGAAGCTAAAAGTCCATTTGGAGCTCGTCCTACAGGTAGGACTTTATCTAGGTCGTTCATGTGAAGGAGATCGATGCGATCAGTATGTATGGGCGTAGTATTTCGCCTGTATCTTACTTTTTTTTTGCTATTTACAGTGTAGATATATGCATTCGGTACAACCTAGATACACAAAATATATGACCAGCACCATGATGCAAAAGTAAAAATGAATAAAGGTGATCCCTTGTTTCCAGGTGTGACCACACCTGATGTAGGTGTAGCTATAATATGCTAAATACATTTTTTTCCCTCTAAAGAAGGGATCTAGTATTTAATATCTTATGCAGGAAATACTAGCAGAAATACCTTATGCCTTTTCTGGCAACAAAGAATCCCAGAGTCATCTAAAAGAGGGAGAAGGATGTGGCGGTCCATGAAAGAATTTGTATGCTTTTGGCGCTCCACATCATCCAAGTCAATGCCATGAACAACTTGTTGAAAGCAGTGAGCTCATGAAATGCCTCCTCCGAAAGAGGTAAATGGAAGAGATTTTCCTCAGACAGTAGATTGACCTTCCGCTGATAAAGGAGAATAGATGAGGTCATAGAGCTTGAGGGGGTACATCTGTCCAAGGATCTTTCCAGAATTTGATTGTGTCCCCTTCTTTTGATCTTTCCAGAAAAATTTCGCGCCGCCTAGCCCGTCCCCTGTCCGGCGCCTCCTGCCGCTACCGTCGCCGGCCTCGGCCGCGGCGGTGGCGGCGCCCTCCGCTGCCAGAAGGTGGTCGGGGGGAGGTTCTTTGCGTCGCGCAGGTGGAGACCGGCCCGTGGGGGCGGCGGCGGTCCGGGCCGGGGAGGCCGAGCCGGCGGGCTCGGATGGTGATGGTGGTCGGCGGGGACCTGCTGGCGGCGCCTCGGTGTGCCGGAGGTCTTCGATGCGGGCGCTGCTCGGCGGCTCCTGGCAGGGCCCCATCTGGGCCCCATCTGGGCCTGGCGGGACTCGGCGGCGCGTGTCTTCCGCGCTTCGGTGGGTGTTGCTGCGGCGTGGAGTCTGCCGTGGAGGGAGGTGCCGCGGCAGCTGCAGCAAGCGAGGTGCATCAGCAGGGGTGTGGGCGGGAAGAGGAAGCCAGGGCGGCGGCCCCGGATCGATGGCGCGGCGCGCGAGGCCGGGGCGCATCGGTGCGGTCGGGGTTTGTCCCGGCCATGTGGCCGGCATGAGGTGGCCGTACTGCACCTCCGGCTGGGTGTTCGTCTTCCAGCCGGTCGAGAGGATGTCGGGGCGGCGGCCCCGGACACGGCGTCATGCTTCTTGCTTCTTGCCGAGGCGTGAGGTGCCACGGTGGCTGCGGCATGCGGTGTCGGTGGTCTGGCCGGTCTCCGATGAGTGGTTACGGGGTTTGTGACGCATCGCCGGGCGAAACCCCTGCCCAGGTTATCTGCCGGGGCCGACGATGGCGACGCCCTCGGGGCTCCGCTTCCTTCTTGAAGGCGTCGTCGAGGTGGTGCTCTCGCTTCCCCACGCCGGGTTCTCCGGAGGAAACCCTTGATCCCACGCGGGATCGGGTGAGGGCGGCGCTCCTGCGTTGCTTGCCTCTTGGGGCCTCGCCTTGGATGTTCCATCGGCCAGGGGGACCAGTGGATTCAGATGGTGGTTGCCGGCGGCGAGCCTTCGTCTTCGGCTAGGTGGTGCGCGACAATCGGTCCGGTGTGGATGTCGGAGCGGCGGCTCCGGATTTCGTCTTGCGTTGAGATCGTCTCCGCCGTGTTGGGTGTCGGCTATGGTCGCTAGGGCAACATGATCGTCGACTCGTTTTGGGGCGTGGCCTTGGGGCCGGTGTGGATGTCGGAGCGGCGGCTCCGGGTTTTTGGCTTGCGTTGAGGTTGCCTCCGCCGTGTTTGTGTCGTCTATGGTTCGCTAGGGTGACATAGTCGTCGACTTGTTTTTGGGGCGTGGCCTTGGGGCCGGTGTGGTGCGTTGTGTTGTACGGTTTTTGGCCGGTTTCCCTCATAAACTGTCCAACTCTTTTCGACTTTATCAATCAAAGGCATTGCCGAGGTTCGAAAAAAAATAAGCAGGCAGTAATTTCAGACAATCCCTCCACTAAGAGAAACAGTCTGCAGCTCTAACTGGAGGTAAATAATCACAGATTCACAGGTACTCCCTCCGTTTTTTAATATAAGATGTTTTAGGTGTTGCACATGTTGTCTAGATACATACTAAAGTGGGTGAACATGCACACTAATACATGTCTACATACATTCATGTACATGTGCATGTGGAAAAAATCTAAAACATTTTATATTAAAAAACGGAGAGAATAGTAAGGTACCCAAATTTAGTTGACCCAAGGTAGGTCCTGCTTATTAGAAAACTTTTGCAAATGCTTGAGGAGCAGACTTGTATTCTGACATTGAAGATTAATCACCCCAGGCCTCCATGAGATTTTGGCTTGTGCACTAATTCCCAAGCTGCTAGTAGAGTATTGCTTGCTGGAGAGGTCACTGCCTCTGTTAACGCCATTCCTTTCTGTATTTGTCCACTTGCTCAATGACAGGCTTATAAATTATCAGGTGGGTTAAGTAAAAAGTTAATAAGCAGGACAAGCTTGAATTAACCATTTCTAGTTTACCAGTGAAAGGAAGAAACTGAGCACAGCCAAGAAGCCTTTTCTGAACTCTTTCCACCACAACCAGAGGCAGAAGGTGGTCTACCCTAGGCTTAATGGTCCTGAGAGATAATCCTAAATAATTAAAGGGCACGAATCCAAGCTGACAAGCCAGTATAAACATCCACTCTGTCCTCTGGTATATTTTTTTGAATCAAATTTGATTCAGAGAAAAATTCACGAACAGTCACTGAACTCGTCCGGCGCGTGCAAATTTGTCACTAAACTCAGGAAATGGCATTTGCGGGTGCTTAAACTTGTTCCGTCGCTGCACGTACGGTCATTAGGCGGTTTGGCGTACGTATTTTGGCCACGTGTCAGCATGTAGCTCGTACGCCGCTAATTCTACGCGCGCCCTGCCGCTAATCAAGTAAGGGAGCTCTCGCGACCGCGCTGGTCACCTGGTAGCGCGCGGCGGCCGCCGCCTCGATCTTGCTGCTCCGGCCACCACAGCCTTCACCGCGACCAGATCCGGGTTCTACTCCGCGAGCTCTCTCTTTTCCGCCTGCAGTACGAAGCTTCTGCTGACGGAGTCTGGGCTGCCGAGCGTCATCTCCCCTGCCGCACCTAGCAGCTCGGGCCGGCTCCTCCGGCCATCCTTTCTTCCGGTCAGGTGGGGATCTGGAGACGGCGCCGCCGCTGCCCACGCCTTCCCCCCGTTCGGGGGTGCCGCCCCCCACGCCCTCCCCGCGACCGGGGGCGCCGCCGATGACGCCGCAGGCGGGGACAGCCTCCAAGCACCGCCTCCACTTCCCGCCCGCCACGCCCCGCAGCAACACCCTCATCCACAACCACGGCGGCGCCGCCACGGAGCACCCCGTCGAGGTCATCGGCCGCGTGCGCAACCTGACGGCGTCCGCCGCCGGTGCGTCGGCGCTGGAGGTCCCGGGCGGGTGCGGGGGCGGGACGACCGTGCGCGTGCGCGGGGACGTGGACGGAGACCTACGAAGCGGCGGAAGAAGGCCTCGAGGTCCTCGTCGTCGGAGACGGAGACCCCGTCGCGGCAGCCGCCCACGTCCCCGCGCACGCGCACGGTCGTCCCGCCCCCGCACCCGCCCGGGACCTCCAGCGCCGACGCACCGGCAGCGGACGCCGTCAGGTTGCGCACGCGGCCGATGACCTCGACGGGGTGCTCCGTGGCGGCGCCGCCGTGGTTGTGGATGAGGGTGTTGCTGTGGGGCGTGGCGGGCGGGAAGTGGAGGCGGTGCTTGGAGGCTGTCCCCGCCTGCGGCGTCATCGGCGGCGTCCCCCGGTCGCGGGGAGGGCGTGGGGGGCGGCACCCCCGAACGGGGGGAAGGCATGGGCAGCGGCGGCGCCGTCTCCAGATCCCCACCTGACCGGAAGAAAGGATGGCCGGAGGAGCCGGCCCGAGCTGCTAGGTGCGGCAGGGGAGATGACGCTCGGCAGCCCAGACTCCGTCAGCAGAAGCTTCGTACTGCAGGCGGAAAAGAGAGAGCTCGCGGAGTAGAACCCGGATCTGGTCGCGGTGAAGGCTGTGGTGGCCGGAGCAGCAAGATCGAGGCGGCGGCCGCCGCGCGCTACCAGGTGACCAGCGCGGTCAAGAGAGCTCCCTTACTTGATTAGCGGCAGGGCGCGCGTAGAATTAGCGGCGTACGAGCTACATGCTGACACGTGGCCAAAATACGTACGCCAAACCGCCTAATGACCGTACGTGCAGCGACGGAACAAGTTTAAGCACCCGCAAATGCCATTTCCTGAGTTTAGTGACAAATTTGCACGCGCAGGACGAGTTCAATGACTGTTCGTGAATTTTTCTCTTTGATTCATGGTACAAGTTCACTTTGTGGCTTGAGGGCTTAGCTTTCACCGATGCGGGCAAAAGTCTACAAAGTGCCCGGAGTAAAACTGTATGCAAAGTGAGACATTCACTAAGCACTATGAATAACAAGTTTCAATCCCCAGCTCACGTCCTTGCAATGCTGGACATGCGGCACAATCTTCCCGGTGTCCGCCCCCTGCTTGATCCTACAGTCGTAGAACGGCGGGTTGTGGAAGCACGGCTCCATGGACACGTCCCGGCCGCACGGCGGGTCCGGCACCAGGGAGACGTTTTCCGGCTTGTACATCACCAACGGCGTCAGGCCGCCGAGGCCCTGCGCCACATACCCGAACGTCGACCCGCCGCTGGTCACCAGCGCATCGGTGAGGCTCAGCAGGTATATCTCCGCCCACGCCTTGGTGTCGTGCGACCTGGCGCCGAACTGCTGGTACTCCTCGTGGCTCGGTTGGTGCACGCCCACCGCCTCGCCGGTGGCCGCTGCGCGCTCCCAGTACATGCTCTTGAGCTTGTCGTAGTACCACGACTTGAGCGAGGTGACGAGCACGGCTTTGGAGTACTTCCGGGCAGACGCCGCCGGTGGAGCGTCGGGATCGATCCCCGGGGCGAGCAACTCCGGAAGCAAATTCTCCTTCTGCGTGCACTTGGTGATCTGTTCTAGGAGCTCCGGCGACTCCGGGTCGGCGCCGAAGACGCGCACCTGGATGCCGACGCGCTGCTGCGCCGTCGCGAGGTAGGCGTCGTAGTACCGCGTGATGAAGCCCCAGACGTGGTTGTTCGGGTGGAACAGGTACCGGCCGAGGTGGTGGAACACGGCGTCAGGCTCCGGGAAGAGCCTTCCGAGCTCCTCCTGGAAGTCCATGACCAGGAACAGCCCGGCACGATGTAGCTGTCCGTCCTCATCACCAGCCACCGGATGTCCTGGAGAACCTTCTGGTCCTCGTCGCAGAAGAAAAACTTGTCTTCCACGGTGGCGTCGTGGTCGAGATGGACGTAGGCGAACGCCGGCAGTTGCTGGCTCGCCGTCGACGTGCCTATCACCTTGTTCTTCAGCATGTTCCCGTATTTCTCCGGGGTGTCGATGCTGAAGTTGGTGTAGCTCGTAAGCGGGAAGTCCGGCGGGAGCAGCCACGTCGTTCCGGGGAAGGGCTCGCAGAACAGCTCGCCCATCTCGTTGCTGGGGTCGACGAGAAGCACGCGGTCGGTGAGCACCGCGTACATGAACGCCGACGCGGCGGCCAGGATGCGGTTCCCGAGGCCTTGGTACGATATGGACACAGGTACCTGCACTGCGGAGACCCGACGGCGCCGGCGTGGCTCTTCCCAGACCGGAGCTGCTCCACCGCGACGCTGTAGGCGGCGGTGCCCGGGCCGCAGCGTCTTTGCAGGGCCTCGTGCCGCCGCAGCTTGGTGACGAGGAACGGGGAAGGTTTCCTGCCGGCATTCCGGCGGTAAGTGGCGAACTGGTACCTGCTGTGGCAAGAACGCTCGTCGAAGCCGTCGTCCGCCAGGAGGCCGCTGAGAAGCCTGTCGGGTGCTGATCCCGTTACTGAGCCTACAGCCAGACGCAACAAGAGAAATCGTCAGGTAAATGCATCTATCACAGGCACAGTGCCATTGATACGATGTCCTGATTGAACATGTCTTCTCTGACAGAACACCTGAGATGGTACCTCGGACTGTGTACAAGGTGGAACACTGTACGCAACAAAAGAGATCGCTATAGCGTACCTAGGCGTAAGGCGTTGGCGGCGCCGATCCATACCGCCGGCGCGCTGGTGCGCGCGCTAAAGAGGAGAGCCATCGCCGGCACGGTGACGATGAAGGCGACGATCATGGCGTTCACCGCGCATCCCCTGTGGTCGAGCATTTTCAACCGCGCCGCCGCAGCGCGGCTGCGGCCCTTCTCCATCTCCATGTTCGGTTGCGGCATCGATCCTACTGTCCTACCCAGGCCAGTACTGCGTGCCACTGCCTGCTCAGCCGAGAGACGACGACTGACGGGATATGATATGATATGATATGATCGAATTTGAGTAATGTTTATTCCGTGATTCGTGAAAAGCTCAAATGTTTATTCCTGGGATTCTTGAGGCAAGCAAGGTTCCACTAAATAAGTACTATGGTTCCTCTTTTTGGGGAGTAGTATCCGGCAAAGAATGACCGTTGTGAGATTTATAATTGACGACCCTTTTAAATGATCTGGATTCGTAGTTGAAACATTGTTAACTGACGAGCTGACAAGGTAACACCACGCACATGCCTGCAAATGTTGCGCATCGGTTGAACGAGAAAGCGTGCAACTAAGCATCTTTTTTATAAAAAGAGCCAAAGTTTAGCGTTTTTAGTTCATTAATACTCTCCAACCAGAAGATTTATAAGATCTTGTGATCTACTCATCTTGTCTTGAGTCACCATGTTTATATGAAACAAGAACAATATTCAATAATTGCGTTACGAGAAAATATTTCATGATAGATCCACCCATATTTATTCAGTATCATTGATAATAGATGCTTGATATTGATGTCTTTCTATTTGGTCAAACTTAAAATTTGGAATATCTGGTTACTAAAGACAGGACCAAAGAATAACCCATTATATATCATGTATCTAAAACATGTGGCGGGTCTAAAATTAGATAGTCTTATCAATCGTTGTATATGCCCTTAACATGGAATTGGGAAAAAATTGTTCAACTACGACCAATTCTGCTCTTGCCGATGGCGCGATCAATGCAACAAAACATGTCTACCACACAAAAACAAACCTCGGGGGACCCACTCCGCAGAACTATCTGGTCTCCAACCACTGATAGAGAGAAAAGCCGAGACTAACATGGAAGAGGTAAACCCAGAATGTTTCCGCAAAAAGCAGAGTATCACAAGATTGCGCCATTTGCAACACTCGATATGCCGACAACCAACACTGATAACAACCTCATTTCTCACATAGCACGAGAAGTTTCCAAGCTCTTGAGGCCGCCGTCCATGGGGTTTTGTTTACGGCTACAAGTACTAGTTGCACGGGTGAAAACAAATCGGATGCAGATGGAATAGTACCCGTCCCACATCTGTTTTCATATCTTTAAAATAATACAGATATAAAATATGGATGTTGTCGGGTCTTAATTCAAAATGGAAAATAATATAACGAAATAATAAACTCGTGTCTTATGACGAGTCAATCATAGAACGGTACAGTGATAAATATAGCTATATGATATGCAACTTTAAAAGATTCAATCATAGAAAATACATTTGACCACCTCCTTACTCCTTTAGGTTGTTTAGTTTCTATGTCGGGCTAAAATTATCAAAATTTGCAAACATAATTTTATTCGATACGGACATATCCATTCTCATAATTTGTATTTGTAGTTGTAGAATGAATCCGGCTATTTAGCACTTCCATTTCTATTTCATTCGGATTCGGATATTTACCATTTCATTTTCAATATCTCGAATATGAACCTCGGATAATTTGGATTATCTTCTACAAGCCCCTACCTCGTTGGAGCGGGCAACCAAAGAGATTTACTCAACATGGTTGCAGCTTTAGTCCATGGATCGACCCTCTGATACATTAATTGATCTTCTTTTTGTGATCAAACTATGTCGTATTTATTTTTGTGGTTTTGTCCGGTGCTTGTATAGGTTGTCTGTGTGCAATGCAAAGGCCGAGAGCGGACTCCGTGTGATTGTGTCTTGTTGATGTCACTTTTGACTGGATAAGATTCAGAAAAAAGTACACCGGCCATAAAACTTACTACTTTTATATTAAACGTGTACACTCTCTCGATTGCAAATATAAGTTATTTTACTGGTTTATATTAAAAAAATGGCGCTTGCAACGCTCGGCCACTGTGTTCAAGTAGCATAGGAACTCTTTAATTTTCTCGCAAACGGGATAATCCATTTTGTGAATTCACAACTTCTGAACGGGTACGATTTTCAGAATTTTGTGTAGTTGCTTTCTCATTGCAGTGCATGTCCATGCTGCTACTGTCTCGCAGTTCTAGCACGCTTACTTCTGCTCCTGAATCAATGACACAGCGACATCAACGTGGAGTCGTGGACGACGGTTCTGCCGCGACCCTGATTGCAACATTGGCCGTTTGCTACTAGAGTACCTCCGTAGCTGCTACTCAGTTGGAAAAGTATGACCCCGCCTAGTATAGAACAAGCAGAGTTGCACTGGCACACTGACACAATGACACTGCTTAACATCGAAATAAAGTTGATTGGTGTCTGTCCTAATGACATGAGCATGATGGTAATCGGAGACGAAGAAAAAGTACAGTAGAATCCGTTGGAGTTAAAAACAAGTAAAGCATCTTTCAAAAGCCTATAGAGAGATTTTGTTTTTCAGCAACGATAGCTGTAGAACAGCACAACACTGTCAAAGATGTCTACCAGGAAGAAAAGACGTCTCAGGTTTTAACTACAGGTGGAAAATGATCTTGCTATTGGCACTACGTTGGACACCATATATTCACATGGGTGAAAAGCTTCCCTTGAAGCTCAATTACGCTAACAGTGCAGCGAGGAGTTAACTTTTGGAAGCGAAAGGCTCTCATGTTTTCTGAAGCTGATTTCTACCAGGTACAACTTTTAACCCCATGCCAACGAGGATGCGTAATTGACCACCAGCTGCCCGTCGATTCCAAAGTTCTGTGATATAAAAGAAAGCAACATGTTTAACAACCTTTAATACCATGTAAAATTTCAATTGCTAGGACAATAAGATTAGCTCATGAATAATTCGTGATAGTGTTTGGTTTGCCTACTTGACTAGACAAATAGAATGAACTGCATTTCTAAGCCTAACATGTTTGCACTTCCTTTCAGTAAATTTAAGGACACGCAAGATTTTCTTTGACAGTTCCAGGACATGTAAGATTGAAGAGAACACAAAAAAGTAGAAGGAGCATGGGATCTTACATTGTATAAGTCACTTATCAACTCATCTGGGTTCGGTGAAAATGCACTGTTCACATAGAGAAACTGTGGGCAAAGGAGAGAGACTATCAGTAAATGTACGGGGCATGTTTGGCTCTACTGATCCACTTGAGATGAAGTACATCCTTACCACTGTGTCCAGGTGAATTTGGCGGCGAAGAAACTCAATTACCTTCGCAAATTTCTCATTTTCACCAATCTGAAAACGGATAAGTGGGTTAGAAAATATATTGCAAGCACAGTCGATCAAAATTTCATGTTCAAATTGGATGGACTAAAAAAACTGCTTTATATCAGTAGCAACTAGAGTATTTATTTACTGAAACAGGAAGCAGCATATAATTCCACTAAATGATGAACATACGGGCAAATTATCTACTGATGAAACCTGGGCTGCCGAAAATGAATGCAAAATGTAGTGTACGCAAAACTAAGAACCACTCATGCATCTAAAGCTATGATGTATTCTAACACTGCATACTGTGACCCTCTACATGGCATAAACATAAGTTCTCCACACAAGACTAGTTCAAAAGTAAGACACCATGCACTGAAAAAACTGATGGAATACAACTTGAGGCAACAGTGTCCAATCACTTCATGGAGAACATCTAAATTACTCCCATGCGGGAAGGGAGGAAGGTTCTTCTTTAAATACTACTGACATGGATATGTAGTAAACTATGTTAACACTGGTCGTAATCCTGACGTCTTGGTGTACACATGTTTCTTGTTGGTGCATGATGAACGCTGGTGCTATGACATTGATCGGAGACTTGAGGAAATATCCGATCGAATACATCTTGAGCAACATTGCTGGATTACTTCCAAATTTTCTTCTTTGGAAACATCTCCAAGTGGGAAGGGAGGAAAGGTTCTTGGCAAATACTACCGACACAGACACGTACTCCCTCCGTTTTTTAATATAAGATGTTTTATGAGTTCTACATGTTGTCTACATGCACACTAAAATGAGTGGGCATGCACGCTAAAATGTGTATGCATACATTTGTATACATGTGCATGTGAACAAATGCTAAACCATCTTATATTAAAAACGGAGGGAGTACTAACTAGTGCGGCGGTAAGTGTTATTTGCTCCCGAGCTCCAGTGCTCCCTCGAGTTAAAAAAATTTGAAAATTATATTTGTGAGTTTCAAAAAATTCTGAAAAAAATCACGGGTGTAGGTAATGGTGTATCCCATAAACGTGTAAAATTTCAGTTTGAAATACTTTATATTATAGGCTATACAAAAATAACAAAATCTGGTAAAACTTAGAGATTTGAAAATAGGCATATTTAGATCCACAATTTGTCATTTTTGTATAGCTCAAAATACAATGTATTTGGAGTTGATATTTTACACGTTCGTGGAATATACTATTGGCTACTCCCGGAGTTTTTTTCAGAATTTTTTGAAACTTATAAATATAATTTTCAAAAAATTTAAATTGGAGGGTTCACTGGAGCCCGGGAGCAAAAAAAAAGTCTCTAAATGCGGGTCGTATTCGTGATGTAACACATGTTTCTAGATGGTGGTATGACGAACACTTGATGAGGCAAGCATGCCCTTCCCCATCACAACCGTTTTCTCCTGCTGGCTACCATCAAGGGCACGTTGCTGCGAGACGGCCCTAACAAAAACAAATCAGTACGGCACTTCTGCTACTACAGCGATGTTGCTTAAATTCCTTGCAAATACTACTAATTGTTCTCTTCACAAACATGATTGATGTTCTGTGGCTGCAAAGCCTGCAGGTACCAGCTGATTCGATCGACCCAGAACGAAACTACCCCTCAAATCGCGCAGGCTAAACATGCCAGGATAATACGAGATCTATCGCGTAACAGTAACTATACAGAGGTAGATTGCTGGACTTGCTGAGGAAAACGAGGTCGAGAAAAAAAGAGCCCGCACCTTGAACTTGGACTGCCGGAGCTTCGGCGCGTTGGCGACCGACTGGAAGTTCACCACGACTGCGAATCGGGAAACCAGTCAGAGGAGTAAGCGGAGAACGGAGGGGGCTATGAGGGGGGAAGAGGAAGGCGAGGGGTGGAAGCGGATCGAACCTTTCTTCTGCTTGGGATAGGCGTCCATCGCCGATGGGGAACGAGCACGGCGGCAGGACAGGAGAAAGGAAATTTGCGGCTAGGCCCTCGTGCGAAGGACTCTGTACCACGCGACCCTCCAAGGCGGATTCCCTGCTTCGGCCACCAACCCGACGCGCTCTATCTAGGGCTTTGATGGATTTCGTGTCCGATGGGTTTTGATATATTCATGGATTCTGAACCGATTGATACTATGGCACGCAACCATCTTGGTTTTAAAATGTCAAATCATACAAAATAAATAGGTTTCAAAAGGTCAGGACAATGACAATAAGTCAACCTGCTGCAACCATCTCCACATTGGCGGCCCTAGAAATGTTTTTGTCTTCAAGCCTGGATAAATAAATCACATAAGGAGTATAGCGCCGTACCGTTTCGGCAAATCTGAGAAGCCGTCAGGGTTGTAGGGACGTTAGGACTGACCATGCATCTCCAGTGGCTGCACGTTGAAATCAAAACTCTCGTGTTGCGAAGGAAGTTGGTATAAAGTGCCAAGAACAATCGAGGTTAAGGCCAAGCAATCGCCCCGACCCTCCCTCTCGTTTCCCACCTACAGTGTTCAGAGGCGATTTTTGGGCGTCTCTCGCGCGGACCAGCTCGCCGGCGGCGATCCGCTCGATTCCTCGCCCTCCGCGGCCGCTCCGGCGGCGGGAGGACGGGGAATCGACGGATCCCGCCGTGTACATAGTCTTGGTGTGCGTGGGTGGCCTGCCGGCGACGCTGTGGAGGCGGCGTGGTCGGAGAGGCTTCTGGCGGCGGCGGTTCCCTCCTCTGTTCTTGGCGCTCCGGCGGAGTCCCAGGGCAAATCTGCCGTCGCGGGCGCGGCCGCTGCTCTCCGGAGTCGCGGTGTGCCCTTCCTCGAGCTGGCGGCCGTGGTGGCGGCGCTGGTTCTAGCTTTTGGGGTTCGGCTGCCTCCACTTCGATGGACGGCGTTGCTTTTGCTTAACTCTTCTGGGAGTTTGCAGGCGGATCGTTCTTCCTCGTCGGTGGTTGCGGTGGGTGCGGTGGAAGATGGGTGGTGCTGTCGTTTCCGTCTCCGGCGTGAGACGGCGATGGCGGCGTGGTGGCAGCTCGAAGCCGATGCTCCTTCATCGTCCAGATTCTGGTGCTTGCGCCAGATGGATCCTGCGGCATCTCAACGTTGTTGTTCGAGCTGGCTCCTCTGGTGCGAGGTGCGGCCGCGTTCTTCGTCTCCGGCGGCGTGCTGCTGGTGGTTGAAGACGGCGGCCTGCTCGGTGGTTCCGCCGCCGCTGCGTGTGAGTTTGATCTTGTCTCTGTTCGTGCGGGTGTGTGCTTGTTCTTGTGATCTTGTACACGAACTCCCTGTCAAAAAAAAAAGAACAATCGAGGTTGATATTATTCTTTCGTTGGAAATGTTGAGGTCACTATGCTCAAATAATTTTTGACCATTGCAATGTCAAATGGTACTACCCAAATTCAGAAACAGACTAGTATGGTCGGAAATCACTGATTGTTGTGAAAGCACTCAGAAGTTGGCTCCGCGTGATTTGGTCATGACGGTCTCGTTCTACACAGACGATGTGGTCATTTTTCTGCCACCCGGATGAGACAGAATTGCCCCTGATCCGCGACATTCTTACACTCTTCAAGAGATGTCGGGGTTGCACACCAACTTCGCTAAGTGCTCGGTCTCCCCTATCACTTGCTCAGATGAAGTGGCAACCGCAACAACAACAGTGATAAGGTGCTAGTTGGCACCATACCGGTCAGATACCTAGGCATCTCCCTAGGGCTCCAGAGGTTACCGCTTGAGGTCTTCCCGGCTTTGCTGGATTGGCTGGCAAATCAACTACCCACATGAAAGGCCGTAAATGACGCCTAAGGCCGGGAGACTCACGCTGGTTAGGTCGGTGATTGCCTAGATCTCGCTCCATCAGCTGATGGTCCTAAGTCTCAACAAGAGAACCCTAAAAGAGGTGGAGAAGATCCTTACTCGTTTTCTTTGGGTGGGAGGGTAGTGCCCAATGCTGGCCATTGCCACATCAACTAGGCCAGGGTGTGACGTGCACTTCGACTGGGAGGTTTGGACATCCCAGACCTCACTCTCACGGCGATCAGTCTTCGGGTCTCGTGGCTTTGGAGGATGCGTATAGACTCACAACGACCTTGGCGCAAGCTCGACATGCAGCTCTCCAATATGGTGCGTCAGATTTTCGATGCTTGCACCAGGATGTCGCTTGGCAATGGCACCACCGCCCTAATTAGGGAGGATAGGTGGCTTGATGGAACATCGTTGAGGGAGTGACACGTTGGATCTTTTCGCTCTAATCCCAAGAAGACCCATAAAGTATCGGACTGTGCGAGAAGCGCTAGTGGAGATGCGGGGGATCTTAGATATCTCAAGAGTTTTGAGCCCACTCGCTCTATGGCAGACTTTTTTTTACGCAAAGGACAGTGGGGAATACCCCCACTGCATCATTTTCGATTTTTATATATGGGGCACATATTTACAAGCTGGTTACAAGGAGTATGAGGCTACTTAAAGTTTACAAATGATCTAACCAGGCTTGCATGTCCTCCTTCAGGCTGGGCTTTATCCTATGCCTTATTATTTGAACAGAATCAATGAAAAAACTATAACATAGCTCTAGGCTTCTTTTTTCTTCATCAAATATTATTTGCAGGTCATCTACAAGGCTACGTCCCTGCTTGGTGAGTGGTCTTTCCTCCTCCCTTTGGAGCAACGGGAGTGCATGGTTTCTGGATGTGGCCGGCTTGAGAAAGTCGCACGAGCGTTCTACAACCTTGTCGGATGGCAGATTTTTAGTAGACTTAATGATGCATAAGTGTTTCATCCTTTTTTTTCTTTTTCGATGGCTAGTGTTTGTGGCCACACTTTCTGATCCTTGAGATGTAAACTCCTAAATAAGTTCGAACCTGATACTTCAAAATGTAATAAATGGCTGTGTGCATCCCCGTGATGCAGAGGCTGGGGCATTTTGCTCCTTTTCTATAAAAAAAATTATTATTTTGTTCCTGTGATTCCATATACTCCAGCACCCTACAATCATAGCAATTTTGAAGAAAGGATTTGTGGCATTGGACACCCGACGTACAATATTCCTCCAAATTTTGCTATAATGCTCTATTTCTTGGAGGCACTAGTACAGAAACGGCTATTAGTGGCGCACGGTTTTGGGATTCTGTGGCGCACCCCCAGGTTTGCTGGGTGCGCCACAGAATTCTCGCCACTAAAATTATTTCTGTGGCGCACCCGTGGCGCACCCAGCCAGTGCGCCACAGAAATAGCTCGGCAGCACCCCTATGCAGAGGCATTCTGTGGCGCACTGTTTGTTGGTGCGCCACAAAAAAAAAGCGTGCGCCACAGAAATATTAAACAGAAATACCGGTATTTTTCCATTTTGCTGTACAAATACAGGTATATACAGGATTTATACAGGTTTATACAGAAATACAGGTATATTTGACAGGTATATAAACAGACAAACACATTAATCAATATGTCATCACACATATTACTTAGTGCCCGATCGAGATACGTATATACACATAGTCACAAAAGTGCCGAATGTTTCATCATTTCACACTACACATTACAAATCAAGTGTTCGCCGCCTAACTATGATCAAATGTAGTACACATCGGCGATGATGGTGAGCAAGAGCGCGCGGGAGCATGCATGATCATGGAGTCCTCTTCTTGAGCGGCGCCGGGAACGGTAGAAAGCCTTCTTTCGTCTTCCACTCCCTGGTGTCATTCTGTGCCTCTAGTCGTTCTTCGATATCCCTCTGACACAACCCTGAAGATGGATTGGGATATATATTGGTTAGTGATATAAATAGAGTATAATTTATTCATCTAAGTAGAGAGGCAAGACAATCAATCAATTGTCATGGTTGGAAATCATATGGCTATCCTATTTGGGTTTCATAGCATAGCATATATATAATATATAACCCTACACATGCACTTCTATAATACCTCTGGGGTAGTGGAAGGACCCTGATTTGCGAATGACATCTTCGAGGATGATCGTTGACAACTGCAGCCGGATGCGATGGAAGTCTGTTCTGTAATCAGCATCGGTGAGAGCATCCGCGCTTTTGGTGTATTCTGCGAGACCAGATGGAATCTTCGTTTTCTCGACATCCCGGACAATCGCTTTAATGTGATGGAGGGCGTAGTAGGCCTCCTTCACGCTGCCATCCAGTTGCTTGATGCAATGGAATCCGGTCCCATGCTGGAACTTGTGTGTGTTCTCATCCGTGAAGAATTCCGCCTTCTTATGGAAGGGGCCGCCCTTTTGGGCATAGGCCTCGAGAGCGTCATCGAGAACACCCTTTATTCTGGTGTATCGTCTCGGCGTGGATTTATTCCCCGAGTCCAAATAAGTGGCAATGGACCACCTCGGGGATACGCAGATGAGTGCGCAGTACTTGTCCCTGCTCAACACAATTGAAACGAATGTTGGACAAAGGATCAGCGATGGAAGAAATGTAGAAGAAGGCATAAGATACGACTGTGGCGAGCTGATGTGTACTTACTCGAAAAAGAAAGGCAGAAGAAGGACGTTCTTCCTCTTGTTGGCCAGCATGACCCTTACGAGGTACTCCATGGCCGTTTCCCGTGTCTTTGATCCTTCCACCAGATGGCTGTCGCGCATGTAGTAGGGATCCACTATCGCGACGTACGGGGTATCATCTCTCCTGATCTTCATCGCCACATCGAGCGCATATAGGCGGACCATGTTATAGTCCAGCCGTTGAGTGTGAAAGAGTTTGAAGATGTCCTCGTACGCTATGAAGAACACATCCGCGGGGTCTTCCTGGACGAAGTCCACCAGCTCCTTTGGCACCTTGACCGCGAACGCCGGGTAACTCGGGTGCTTGTCTTTAAGAAGGAGCTCCTCTAGATGCAAGATAGATTCCTGCAAGGCAATCATGGGTCCTTCTGCAAGGCGGAGCAAGTCCCCAGACAAGATAGGTTTACCAGCCTCATGAACTCGGGGGAAGCCATCCGCACGGGGTGGAATCGTGTCTTCAAGACCCCGGATCTTAGGAGCTGGCTGGCTCGCAGAGGTGGAGGATCCTTTTCTCTTCCTGTGCTTCTTGTTCTTCATCTCTGTGGATTGTGGGGGTGAAGTGAACCCCGCTTTAACAGTTTCTTTCAGTGTGTTAGGGCTGAAAATGTTACCCGGTTGAGCTTGATGATCTCCGGCATCCGGAGGCGTGTCGGTGAAGGCCAGGCGTTGTGTGCATGAAGTGGGACGAGCAGGTTGACCGCGGTGGTCGCGGAAGGGTTCTTCATCCACAGAGGCATGTACATACCATCCATGCAGGCGCCAGTGTTGATGTAGTCATCGACGTTGACATCATTCTCCTCCTCCTCATTGTCGTCGTTGCCACCAAGTTGAGGTGCAACGGCTTTGTCCTAAACATAAACAATAGCACATCCGTTAGTCGGGAAAGTCGGAAAGTCGGGGAATTCGGAAAGTCAGAACTAACCTTGGACGGTTGCGGTGAAGACGTTCCCAACAACTGTTTGTGGCGGTTGGTGGCGGCGACGACCGGCGGTAGCTTCCGGCCGGTGGTGGCGGCGACCGGCGGTAGCTTCCGGCCGGTGGTGGCGGCGACCGGCGGTTCCTTCTGGGTGGTGGCGACGGCTGCTTGTGGCGCCGGTTCATCCGCAACAGCTTTTTGTCGCCGCCTCGGCGGGGGCCGAATGACCGGGGGCCGGGGCCTCGAGGTGGCGCCGCCGGTGCGCCTGACCCCATGAAGAACATCCCCAAGACGAATCTGGGTCTTCGGCCATTCCATCATCCACTTCCCGCATTCGCCAAGCTTCATGTGTTTCTCGGCTCCCGGAGGTTGCGTGGGGGGGTCGATGTCACGGAACTCAGGCAGTACCTCGCTCACATTGACTTTCATCACGGCCTCGCTCATTCGGGTGTTGTGCATATCGCGGGTCAAAGGTTGTATGATCTTGGCCGTTGCGACTTCCTTCAACTCGCCGCCGGCCCCCACCCTATGCAGGAGTATGCAAGGCATGTCCTGGGAGTCAACACATGTTGGGCACCATGCATGAGATATGGCAGTCATCAAAGGCATATATAGTCATAGAAGATGTCGCGGACTAACTAATTAGTTACCTTGGTGATGGCGTCGAGCTCGGCTAATGTCGAGACAAGGGCGCCGATGCCGGCGGCCGGCCTATCATTCTCCGGCCGCTCGTGCGCATTATCATTATTCTCCGGCCTTGGTGTATGTTGATCCACGACAGGGGCACCGGGATCGACAGGGGCACCGTTGGGGTCACCAGGACTGGCGACACGTTATTGCTGGAGGTGCTGCCGGCGTAGCTGGGCACGTGTATCGGCCCCTGTGACCTGCCGCATTCCAAGCAGCTAACCCCTCCATCAAGCCAGGGGGTAAGAAACTCCGGAGCTGCTCGTCCACCTTCTCGGCCACTAGCTTGTCCACCATGCTGGAGTCCACCTTTTCTTTCTCTAGTGTCTCCAGCTTCTTCCTTAGCTCGAGAACCTCGGCTTTATCTTTAGCCGGCTTCCTCCTCTCCTTTTTCTTCTCGGGTCCGTGCTGTAGTACTCGATGAACTTCATGCTCGTACCAAAGCCGGTCACACGGCCAGCTGACGTCGGCGGCTTTGACTTGTCCCTCCCCTTGAAAACGTTCATCGCCCGGTTGAAAGTCGTGTCCCACGGGCCGGCCTGAGCCTCCTGGGACGACGGGCTGGCCTCAGCCTCAGCCTTCAACTCAGCCTCCTGCGGACAAAGGAAATAAACGTGAACCCATGTAGAAATCAACGCAAATGGACTTTGAGATATCCGCGGTAATTAAGTTCCTTACCAGCGTTTTCTCGAAATCCAGCACATCTTGATAGTCGGTAACGAATTCCCCCGTCCCCGGCTTCAGATAGTAGCGGGACCGAACAAAGTTCCTAACTTGCTCGTCCGTGATTTTATGCCACATGTTCTCTTTCCCAAGTCTCGCAACCTCGGCATCCTCCTTGTCCCAAACGGGCTGTTTTCCTGCGTAACCGCCGCTTCCCAAACGGTGGTTACCTAAGTTCAGTGCCCGCATCTTCTTCCCCCACTCGGTCCATTTTTGAGCCTCCGGAGATTCCAAGGACAACTTGAATGCCTCGAACTCTTCTATGTCGATGTACGGCTCTTTGGCACTGATCTCCGCCCAGCTAAGACCCTTGTCAATCTTCGCCTTCACCCGGCCTCTCCAGCTGGTCAAGGCGGTGCTCATCTTCGTGATGGCGTAGTTGTCCACCTTTTTGTTTCCATCATCCGGGAAATTGTATCGTTGGTGAAGCTTCTTGAGGAGGTCTGTGCGCAAAGCCTCATTCTCCTTGCTCCTGAGGTCATACGTGGTGATCGGCACGGTTTCCCGGAGGATGCACCCTAGTTGCATGCTGTACCCGCTTGCGGTGTTCCTAGGCTCCTGTGGTTGGCCACTTAAGGAGACCTTAGTGAACGTGTCTGTGATGGGGGCCACCGCTTGCGGTGTCCGGTCCTTCCTCGGCTTCTTATGCCTCTTAGCGGTCGGGTTACTACCACCACCGCCATCCGTGTGGTCGCCACCCCGACATCCGTGTGGTCGCCGCCCTCGGTGGTGGTGGTTGCGTCCCCATCTCCGTCGGTGTCCTCCGCATCCTCCATCTCTAACAGAAAGTCACCATCGCCGTCACGAGCCAGTTCGGCGGCCTCCGCATCCTCCATCTCCGGGTTCACTTCCCAGAACTTGTTCTTTTTCTAGCTTGTTCTTCGACGCTCATGTGCTTAGAAGGGCCGGCCTCGGAGGACATGTTTGCACTGCATTGAAAAAGAGGAAAAAAGTTAGTACAACAAATATAACAAAAGCATCACTTAATTTAGTACTAAGATACCCCGGCCCATGCATTAGCCGCAATACCCCATATGTCCTATTTTTAGCAAAGTCATGCTAAATTTCTTGGCATGACCTTTGCTAAAAATAGGACATATGGAGTACCCGAATTTGCCGGAACGGAAGTTAATCGACGTTCCGGCAATCTCAAGGGTTTAGCATGACTTTGCTAAAAATAGGACATATGGAGTACCCGAATTTGCCGGAACGGAAGTTAATCGACGTTCCGGCAATCTCAAGGGCCTCACGGGGTACCTGCAAGCATTTCACAAAAAATATCCACAACTCCGGCCGGCATCTCCGGCCGGCATCTCCATGACACGATGGTCGGAGCACAAACAACCACGACACGATGGTCGTGGACACATATCCTCATGCACATACATCACCACATCCACATCCACATCGAGGGAGAGAGGAACTACCTCGGGTATGGAAGGGAGGCTCGGGTCCGAGATCGGCGTGGTGGAGGTGCTCCTCGTGGTGCTGCAATAAATTAACAAAACCATGATTTAGGCATCTAAAACCTAAATTTAACTTAGCAAAATTTTCAAAAAAAATTGGTCTCCAAAGTTTTCCTAACACCACTAGAACCAACTAGTGTGTTTGCAGCAAGTATATTTGCAGCAAGTATTTACAGCAAGCAACTAACCTAACAACAACTAACCTAACAACGACTAACACTTAGCAAATTTGGTACTGCATGCACTAACATTTTTTTCATCTCAACTAACAGCAACCAGCACTAAAAGCAATTATCAGGAAGGCTACTAGCAATCAACAACAGAAATCAAAAACTGGAAACATTTCTAGGCCTTTCTTCAAATAAAACCTATCTTCACTCATGTTAACACATAGCATTTCTAGGCCTTTCCCATTTGATTAAATCTTGAAAATTTGGGAAATGCACCTTTATAGATCTCATCTACTCCATCTCATCTTCCTTATCAAATCAAGTTTGAAAGGATTTGAAATAGTTTGCTTAATTATCCATGATGGCTTTGGGAGCTAATCAAACCAGTGACCATTAGTGAAATAATCAAAATACTTGGCAGCAACTAACACAAAGTGGGCAGCAACACAAATACTTAGCATGGCATTGTTGATATGTAAGTGAGTAAATAGATCTACTTGTCAGATTTGTATATTGCTTTGTTTCTCTAGAACGTGTTGGAAAAAAGAAAGGAAACCAGACTCTACGGATCTTGAGCAATCTATGTATCTGTCATATAATCAAACAACCTATGGTTTGCCTCCCAAACCACAAGGCTAACTAACATGTGTTATCTCTCATACCCACTTGAACTGAGTAGATGTACACCCATTTGGTGCTATCTCTCTCTCTATGTACAGATAATACAAGGAAGTGTTGCCATAAAAAACATGTGTTACAGTTTCTTGTCTATGAGGATATATACACGTAATACAAGGAAGTATAACCATAAAAGGCATATATATACCCAAAAACAGAGCATCCATAGAATAGGCTGCCTGCTCTTCTACATTGGCAGAACAGGAACACACAAACCAACAGTCTGATGTATGTTCACCACAAACACTCAGCGCCCTAATTTGGCAACACGAAATCTCAATCAGTGCTAATCCCTAGACTAACAGTATAGTTTAAAAGAATATATGCTACTACCGCAGGCAGGATGAAAACCTAGTCTTTGACATAAAAAATCATACAACAGTTAGTCTTTCTGATTTGATCTACATGCCTCACCCTGGTAACTTAGTTGTTTCAGTGGGTCATTTCATCAAGCACCTACGGTGCAAGCATGGTAGGAGAGGGAGGGGAGGAAGGGTGAAGCACACCTCGCCGGAGGGGGGAGGGAGGGGAGGTCGAGGACGTGCGCAGGGGAGGTCGAGCTCGCCGGCGCAGAGGATCGAGGTCGGCGGCGCAGGAGAGGTCGAGTAACGGCGGGGTAGTTGCACGCGCCGGCGCCGGCGTCGAGGAGTTGTTGCGGCGGCGTCGAGGAACGGCGGGGGCGCGGCTCGGGCGGGGCCGGCCGGGGCGCAGGGGATCGAGGTCGCCGGCGAGTTGCGCGCGTTGAGGAACGGCAGGGTGCGCCGGCGTCAAGGAGTTGCTCGCGTCGAGGAAGCGCGCGCGGTTCTCTGTGACACTTAGCGAAATTTCGGATGGAAGAGAGGCAACGCGGGGTGGCCCACATGTAATTGGGTGCGAAGGATTTCTGTGGCGCACCCTTTACGCAGTGCGCCACAGAATTATGAGATTCTGTGGCGCACCCTTTAAGCGGTGCGCCACAGAATGCCACAGAATTATGAGATTCTGTGGCGCGCCCTTAACGTGGTGCGCCACAGAATTGTAACGCCAGATTTAGTTCAAAATGAACTGATACTGTTATGGTACAAAAACACCAGCATATTCCAGTGGTTCGACACTGAACCAGAAACTCTGGCCAGCCACGTTCGAATCCTGGCTGTCCCATTTTTTTTCTTTTTTTTCTTAAAATATTTTTGGTTAAATTTGGTTACAAAATTCACACAATGTCTCACACATATTCAATTCATTTAATACACACAATGTCTCATACATATTTAGTTCATTGAATACATAACTCTTGCATTGTCTCACACCAAATGTCTCATACATCAAAAAGGCTCTTCTTCGTCTCGGTTCCGCGAGTTAGCTTCTCTTCTTTCCCTTCTTCACGGTTGAAAACTTTAGGCCGGCGACCTTGAGATTTCTTCGCGTGAACGGACAACCTTTAGTAGGTAGGGAGGTCTTCCTTCTTTGTGTACTAGTAGTAGGCATGTCGAAGAACTTGTCGAATTCCTCCTCGATCTTTGGCTCGTTGTCCAAGTCTTGCTCGGTGGCGCCTCCTTCCATTCCGATGATGCTCCTCTTGCCCCTCCTCACAACAACACGGCTAGGCTTTGACGGGTCGGTAATGAAGAAGCATTGCTCAACTTGGCTAGCGAGTACCCATGGCTCATTTTTCGTGGAGGCGTTCTTCGATTTGGCATCGGGTATTACCATGGTGGTGAAATACCCGCCTTCTTTGACGACGTCATTGGCCCATCTTACACGGAACATTGGCACCGACTCTCCACAGTAGTTGAGGTCCCATATCTCCTCAATCCTTCCGAAGTATCTTTGCTTGACAGTAGCCTCGTCATCGCCGTAGGATAGCATAGTTACTCCTGAGTTTTGATATTCGCTATTCTTGTCCTTTTCCTCGGTGTAGAATCTGTAGTCGTTGATGTCGTACGCCTGATAGGTCTTTACGTTGTGCGAGGGACCCCGTGATAAGGAGAATATGAGTCTTTCATCTTCCGTAGATGGCGTTTTGCTCTTTGCTAGCTCCAGTTGCTTTTGATTGAACCAACGCGTGAAGCTAGAGTTGTGCGCTCTGGTTACGTCTCCCTTCTTCCTCGGCCGGCCCAGGTTGATGTAATGTTGCTCGAGTAAGCATTTGTGCTCTTCCACCCAAGTTTCGATCAATTGTAAGTGTTGTAGCGCGACCCGGTGAGCCCTGTCGAAGTCGTCCTTTCGACCCTGCATGCTGACAAAGATTGAGCTGGTGCCGTCTCGGTGACCATATCCCTGGAGCCTGCCGAAGTGTTTCCTCCTGGGCAGACCAACATGCTGGTTCTCGGTGCTTAGATAATTCTGGCAGAAGGTGTAATACCCCACAGTTTAGAGAGTCGGAAGGGTAGAAATAAGATTTGTGCATTTGCATAGCATTCATCTGAAAATGCGGAAATTTTGGCGCGTTAAATAAAATAATGCAAAGTGATCGATGTTTCTCTCGACTCGATGAATTATGGTGTAGATCATCTGGTTGAGTGCTAAGAACTTCGACATGATCTTTATAACAACTAAGTTGGAATTAGGATCTTATGTCAAGTCTTTCCAAATTTGGACATGACCTTCCTAAATCTCTCGACATTCTGATCACAATTTTAAATATGACAAGATATAATGGAATAGGAGACACAAACACAATCTTATACAAATCCAACAAATACCTATAATTAACTGATCTCAATTCATCACATTCCCCATATACATGATCATATAATCATAATTCAAACTCACCAAGTCCTAATTTCAATCTTATCATCTCTTATCATTGCACTCATCTCAACTTCCAAATACAATTGTCCAAAATCTTTACAAGATACAAAAATGGACACATGATACAAACTTCTCAAGTGGAATTCGAAGTAATACATTATATTACATTTTATCGAATAAATACATATCTCATCCCAAAAGGAAAAGAAAATTATGAATTGAATAAAAAGATCCTAACACTAAATCTTGATCTTCTCATCATTGTTCTGATCATCTTATCATCTCAATCTTCTTATTCTTCTTTCCTGCAAAATAGGCAACCACAGAAACAGAGAAAACAACAAAGAAGGAAAGACATGTAACAAAATGAATTTGGAGATGGATTTCTCTCAGTATTGCATAGAGGTGCTATGCAAAATCATCCCCGGGAATTTAAAAGCCAAATGCAAGTATCTGTTCTTATCAAGGAAAATTGCCTCAGACTTTTGCATCATAGGCTGTAGTATCTGTTCTTATCGATAACTCAACCAAGTGTGGAAGAAAACAAATGAAATGGCATAAGAAGGTACTAAGCAACCTGATCCAAATAACCTTCAACTAGAATAAATTTAGGAGATTAGAAGGGGTCACTTTTATACTCCTACACACACCCATTTGAGTCTAATCCAAATTGATCAAAGGATCACATCTAGCAAAAAAGCCCACATAAGAGAGAAGCCAAACCAGCCCAACACATCTAGTACCAAATGCCACTTGGCAACATTGAAAATAAAGGCCAAGCAAGGATAAGAGCAATCAGCCGAAGCCTTGCTCACGAGTTCACCTTTTCTGTACTAAAAATAAAGGATAAGGCTTGGATAAGAAGGGAGCAGCCATAGCTTGCTCAAGGAGGTGAAGGACTTCACATGGCAACCCAAAAAGGAGTCAAAGGAGCTTATCCATATCAGCTCAAGGCTTGCACAAGAGGGAATGCACCTCAAACTTGGAACTTGCACCAGCCAGGGGCCACACACAAGCAGCACACTCACCTTATGCATGGCATGTGTTGTCATCACCACAACAACAGCCCAAACCGTCATATAGCACTATTTAAACAAAGCAGCAATAGTCCAGCCATTGTTCTTGCGCATACACATCTCCCAGCCGCACCAAAGGCTTCACATAAAAACCAAAATCAATTAGCAACGGTATGCTACTGTTTCTACCTCATCCAAATAGCAAGAACACAACATCCTTCGCTCAGATCAGATCATCTACAGCTCTAGAACACAAGAACATCCACTAAAATAATTTGCAGCTAGATAAATACACCCTAGGAAAATTGAAGCAGCGAGGAGGAGCAGGCTAGCCACAAGAGAAGGAGAAGGATATCTCCTAGAGGAGGAGCAGGCTATCCACCAGATGAGGAGAAGGCCAGCCACAAGACACAACTTTTCATCATATTCCAGAAGACCAAGCTTCTCTTCAGCAGCAGGTTGATACCTAGAACCAAATCGTGTGCAACATCTATTCATATCTCTAGTTGAGAGAGAGGGAAAGAGAGGGGAGAAGGCAGCAGAGATGTTCTTGTCAGTCTATCTATCTAGCCACAAGTCTGATTTCAGACTGGATATCCACACTTGCACTCCACTAACACAACTACATGGCAAGATCATGTATTTACAGGATGTATTGTTCTCTAGCAGCAGCCAAGAGATCAAGTAAAACATCTGTTCTTATCAATTTTCTTAGCTAGACCATGTCCAGGAAGTGGAGCATACCACTTATGCTTCACAAACACCATTGGCTCATGCTTACACATGATCTGGACATTCTCTATTTTAAATCACAGTTATATATTACTGGAAAACTACTTGGTGCTGTCCAGAAACCATTGGATCTCCCAAATATTCAAGCACAATATATCCATATAATTTCCTAATCATCTGCAGCTTGAGAACAAGCAAGAAAACATCCATAGCATCTAAAACAACACAAATAATTTAAGACAACAACTAGTTCAAGTCTAGAAGACACTCAAATCCTTCTATATAAATAAGCACAACACATCCATTCATTATTTGGTCATGCTTATGGCTAGGAGAAAACCAACTAGTGATCAGAAGATCACTGGATTGTTAACAGCAAGCAATACATCAAGGAGTCATGTATAGCTTCAGTAAATCAACTAAACAGCATATATACCCACTGGCTACTCACCTACACATGGTCCAGATTTAATGTAGCAGGATAAACTAAGTTATTTTAACTAAACAAGGCTAGCAGAGTAGGAAAAATAAATCACCTACACTTCAGAATAACTATAGCAGTGGAAACAGACCAGCTAATCCACAGTCCAAGACCAATCCGAGACCATCAACATGATTTCAAGCATCAGTTCATCACTTGGATGAACTAGAGCAGTACCACAATCATTAAGATGGCTAGGAACAAATCCTAAACTTGTTTTACACCGAGAGCAAGAGGAGTCCAGAGAGGAGAGGAAGAGAGGAGTAAGGACCATACCTGACGCTCGGGCACGAACACCGTGGCGTGGCGAGGCAGTGCTCACGCTACCACGGCGGAAGCTACCGCGAGGACGACACCGACGAGCACAGCGGCGACGGCGGCACCGGGAGCACCACAGCAGCGGCGCATCGACCTGCGCCGAGCCACACCAGCAGTGGCAGCGTGGCGAGGAAGCTCTCGAGCACCAGAGAGAATGCTGTAGGGTTAGGGTCGAGCAGGAGGTCGCGGAGAAGTAGTCGGAGGCGCAGCCGCGCGGTATCACGCCGGCGACCCGAGCCATGGCGGCTAGGGTTAGGGTTCGCGGCTGGGTGCGGTGGAGCATGTGTGGCGCCAACCTGGGCATCACAAAGGCGGGGAGCCAGTGGTGGAGGCTAGGGAGGAGCTGTGCCAGGGAACGGCGGAGCCGGAGAGGACCGGCGATAGCCGGAGCTGTTGGTGGCGGTGGCGCATCGGCGCGGGAGGAGAAGCAGAGGAAACGGAGAGGAATCAGAATAGGAGGCGTAGGAGAAGGAGCGCAGGCGCACGGCGGCGCTGGAGGAGGCCGGCGACAGCAGGAGCGGCCGGAGCCGAGCGAGGCGACCACGGTGGCGACGCATCGCCAGGTGGGGATCGAGCTAGGCAGGGGAGGCGTGCGTGCAAGAGAGAGAACGAGGAAGGGGATCGAGCTGTGCTTGTGCGTGCGTCGTGTGCGTGCCTTGTGTTGTGTACGTAGATGGGTTTGGCCCAACCAATTTAGGCTAGTGTACGACTGTGTACTGCTAGCCCAATAAACCATTCGGCCAATTAATTAATCAACTAATTTTTTCCTTTTAAAAATGATTCACAAATAATTACTTAGGGAATTCAAATCCAAACTGAAACTATTTTTTAAGTTTATAAAATACGAGATTAAAATTACCTTAGAGTGTGATTTTATGTGATAAGTACAAATATGATTTTTGAGCTATTTATGTTGCTCAAATACATCTTTCTAAAATTGAAATAAAATGCATGGAATAATTACTTCATGATTTTAATAAAATGTTTTCTAAAAGGCATTCCAATTAATGACTTAAATTGAAAATATTTTTATTTACAAAAATCCTTAAAATTATTTTCTAAAATAAAATGATCGATATTTTCTATAAAGGAGTAATTATAAAGAACTACTAAATGTTTTAAAGTGAATATAAAACATCTTTAAGAATTATCATGTGATTAAGTTAATTGAAATATTAAATTTCACTTAAATATTTGTTCTTAAATATGATAATACTTTATACGTAAATAAAAGTGAAGAACATCTAAGTTATAACAATTCAAAGTAATCGAAAACAAATAAATCATAAATAATCCTAAAATCCCAAGTCAAGTAAATTACCAAATTATCGCATAAGACGAAGCTTACACTTGTGAGCTTGGGGTATTTTTGGGGTAAATACGATGCATCTCATGATTATACATAATAACATGCTGATAGAGTTTTCAGTAGTCCTTATCGGGATTACATTGTTATTTTCAGAGCTCGGGTTTTAACGCAAACCCTAGAACCCCGAAGGGTTTGAACGGCCATTTCTACCACAGGCAAGTTCATTCTTGCATATCCTTATTGAACTATTTTATAAAAACTATTTTCAAAAACGTATTATTATCATTGCATTGAAAAAGAAAAACTATTTTCGAATGATGTGAATTGCTATATATATTGTTTGGCTGGCAATGGAACCACGGTTTGATGTTGTGGTGGAGGTTCCATTGTACGGAAAAGTATATACCTAGGATTAATTACCAATGTCACAGTGATCCTTGCGCCGTATTGAAGTGTTTACCATGAGATCTGCTATGGACGGTAAAAGTCAGCCGTATCTTCTCTCGTTCACATATCCTCGGCAGGCTATTACCTGGTTGTGTCCGTTGCGGCGGCCAACAGCGTGGAAGCGCGTGACCTTCCCACCTGATGGGGTGACTGGAATAGAAGCTCGGGAGGGGTGGCGGGATAGCGGTCTTTGTTACCGGCCGCGCCACAAATGGGCGGATATGTGTTGTGCGGAGAGGGCGGTGATTGGTTTTGGACTCACACCTGGCCCCATACCATGGAAGTATGGACGGGAAAGTACGCCCGGAAAGGCAACAAGGCTGGGTTTCTCTCATGGGTAAAGTTACGCAGCTCTGCAGAGTCAACAACAAGAAACTGTGACTGTCACATCCGTGTTCCCGGAAGGAACTACAGAACGCTGCGGGAAAGGCATCCCAAGTGATGACTAAAGACCCGTGGAGACTGTGAGCATAGTTTTCTGAAAATAAAATGGACCCTTTCCTAAAAATATTTTCCAAAACTTGCATTATGTCAATGACCGTTGGTCATGGCAGTAGCTAGTGCATAAAACACCTTATCGCCTATAATTTGAACTTGCTGAGTAACGCTCGTGTTGCTCACCCTTTTCCCCGTTGACCCCCTGCTTAGACTTTTGGAGCCATCCAAGGAGACGACAAATATCCATGACGACAACGAGGAGGTCTTCAACAAGGAGTCCAAACCTATCTGGTGGAGCTTGAAGGAGTCAACTGCTACTTCACCAACAAAAGGATGACGACAACCTTACCAAGGTGTATATGACGACAACACTGCCAATGGAGGAGACAACATCATTTTGGAAAAGGAGTACAGCTTGGATAAAGACATACCAGATGGAATAGACTAGGGCTGTGACAACAACAGTAGTGGAATAGGAATTAGAGATAGAGCTGATATCCAGCTTAGTGCTACAAATTGGATCTTCTCGTGTTTCATTTGCAAGAGACTTCTTCCATGTAAAAGAAGGGTCTCGAGATTTTGTATTGAATAGTGTTGTAATCCTATAGTGTTACCTTGGACCGTCTATATTTCTGTTGTACTACTCTGAGGGATGTAATATTTGCGGAGAGGTCCCTCCGTGCGTGTTACATCAACGACTTGTACACTACAACATGCAGTGGTGTGCTGGGTCACCGCAGAAGGAGATGCACTCGTAGGTTAGAAAGCCCTTGGCCATGCTTGCGTCTGGACGGGCCCTGTTGCGAACGTATCCTTTCATGACACCGTTCATCCTTTCGAACGGCATCATGTAGTGCATGAACGTTGGCCCGAGCTGCCTGATGTCATCAACGACATGGAGAAGGAGATGCACGCAGATATCAAAGAATGCTGGCGGGAAGTAAATCTCGAGCTCGCATAGTATCAGCACGATCTCTTCCTGTAGCCTGTCGAGCTGCTTCAACGCCGATCGACTTCCTGTTGATGACGTCGAAAAAATTGCAAAGGGCAAGCAGCGTATCACGGACGTGCTCGTCCATTATCCCTCGAATCGCAATGGGAAGTATCTGCGTCAACAGCACGTGACAGTCGTGAGACTTCATCCCGCTAAACCTCTTCTTCGTTCCGTCCAGATATCTGCTTATTAGCCCCGCGTAACCATGAGGAAATTTGACTCCTAGGAGACACCTATAGAATTGCTCGAGCTCCTCCGGACTCATAGTGAAGCACGTAGCTGGAAGCACCACGGTGTTCTTCTTTACCCTTTTGCGGCGACCTTGAGTCCCTTCCGTCTGATCATCATCATCATCATCGTCATCACTATCGGGGATCTGAAGATCTTTCCTGACACCAAGCCATTTCAGATCGTATCTTGCTTTCGTCCCATCCTTGGACTTTTCCGGCATGTTGGAAAGAGTGCCAAGCAGAGCCTCGATGACATTCTTCGTAATGTGCATCATATCGAGGCTATGTGGCGTCTTGAGGACCTTCCAGTACTCCAAGTCGTGGAAAACAGACCTCGCTTTCCATACACCCAGCAGCGGATCTACCTTCGGTCGTTTCTTTCCCGGCGCGGGGCACTCCTCCCAATTTTTCAACAACTCGTCGATTTATTCCCACGGCTCTTGTACCGTCCTTGGCCGCACACCGGACATGTGGTTCTGTCCTCGTACTCGCCCCGATAAATTGTGCAATCATTGATGCAGGCATGGTATTTAACGTGCGGTAGGTCAAGAGGGCACACGACTTTCTTGGCCTCCTCGATACTTGTTGGCAATGTGTTCCCCTCGGGAAGACGCTCGTGGAAGAATTGCATGCTCTTGTTGAAGCTCGCGTCGGTCCATTTGTTTCCCGACTTCATCTCCAGAGCATCAAGCGTTACTTGCAAGCGCGTATCCTGTGGCCGGCACCCAGGATACAACGGAGTCCTCCCGTCTATCTCCATTTGCGCCAGCTTGGCTTTCTCTCTAACGGTGCCTGCCTCCTTGAGGAGCAGTTCTTGAACATGAGACTTCATCAAGGCCGACATTAGCGAGCTCTGTGGCGTGTTCGCGTCTTCTCCACCACCATCTACTCCTTCATCGTGACCATGTCCGTCGGCATCTCCTTCGTCACGATCATCTTGCCCGCCCTCGTCTTCAGGCGCAACATTTGCTGTCGGCGCTTGGTTGAAGCCTTCCATGAAACCGCGCCTGAGCAGGTGTTCCTCCAATTGTCCGGAATCAGGGTCGATCCATCTCACAAGTTTGCAACTTCGACACGGACATCGTATCTGGCGCCCCGTTGCACCGACTCATTTCCGCCTTCGCTTTTTCCTTGTAGTTGTTGATTCGACTGGAGCTCATCCTTATGACCATGGTCGCCTACGCGGTATACATATAGAGTATGTGTTATTAATTAGAATTAATTAACCGCAACATGCACACACACACATACAAGCTTCTCATGCGGGAAGTCGGAAAGTCGGAAATGTTCGACGAAAAAATTCGGCATGACTTCCCCTAAAAGTAGGACATATGTGGTGCAAAAATTTACCGAAATGGAAATGAATCAACATTTCGGCAAACATCCATGCACCACGCCGGCGCAAGCAACAACATGCAAAGATTCATGCAAACCACACACACAAGTTTCATGCATAGATCCGTTCAACAAATAGTTTGCTTCATGCAAACCACACACACAATCGCCGCCGACAAGTTTCTCATGCCTTTAACAAACACCCATCCAACAATACCCACCTAGTAGATCTAGATCCGTTCCCGAGACGTGACCGTGATCGATGAGAGAGAGTGTGTGGTGATGGAGGGAAAATAGTGGACAAAAAGAGAGGAGGAGAATATATATGGAGGCTTTCCCCAAGCCCTCACCAATTCTATGTCAAACAAAGTAGGTTTAACAACAAATAATGGATAATAGGATGGTAAAAATACCATGGGAGAGAGGAGCTCGAGCTAGATGCATGGGGGGGAGAATGAAGAAGGTCACATGGGGAAAGTGGGTGTTGCCACCTTTTTGTGGATCTGGGCCAACATTCTGTGGCGCACGCAGCTCGGTGCGTCACAGAATGTCACCTTTCTGTGGCGCACCGTTTCTGGTGCGCCACAGAAAGCTAACATTCTGTGGCGCATGGTGACTGGTGCGCCACAGAATGTGAACTTTCTGTGGCGCACCAGCCGCGGTGCGCCACAGAAATTTCCCAGATGGAGCTAGGCCCAATGATTGCACGTGGGACCCACAGGATTTCTGTGGCGCATGGACACACATGCGCCACAGAAGTCTGACTTTTTGTGGCGCATGGGTGTCCATGCGCCACAGAAAACCAACTTTCTGTGGCGCATGGCCACCAGATGCGCCACAGAAATATTTCTGTGGCGCACCAATTAAGGGTGCGCCACAAAGTGTCCACCTACCTATATAGGGTTTCCCTACTAGTGAGGAGTTGAGCCGTTCTCGAAAACTGAACTAGAAGTCTTGGACACCACCTACGGTGAAGTTCTTTGTCTGGCTTGCCTGTCTTGATCGGTAATCGACTTGTGCAGCGTGGAGTGCCACAACCCACGAGCTGCCCAATGTGCGACCAAGCGAAATAGTCCATCTCCCACATTCTCACATGTTTGTTCTTTTTCGAGGCTGATCTGGCACGAGGTGCTCTCATGGATGATACACATCCAGATCGTCAGTTGTGGGACGACTTCGTAAATTGGTGGTTGTTGGTCCTTCGTGCCACCCCTCGCACGCTGAGGAAGGGCACCTCTTCGGTGATTATGCTCACGGCGTGGTGAATTTAGAAACAATGAAATGTGATCATCTTTGAAAACGCTCGACCCTCATTAGGGGCCTTGATAGAAACTATCAAGACCAAGACTCGTTCATGGATGCGCGCATGAGCACGGGTCTCGGACAACTAATCTCCTAGACTCCTAGTCTAGTTTGTCGGGTTGAGTTATATGGTACCGGGTGGCCTTTGTAAATCCTTTTGATATAATAAATTAACCGAAACGCAATATTTTTGAGTTTTCGCGAAAAAGGACCATACTTTACTGTATATGAACGTGTATTGATAGGTATCTTCAGAGTTCTCACGAGAGCGCGACAACGAGCGACGCATCGAGACAAGAAGGTGATGGGAGCGAGGTACCGGCGTCAGGCTGCCTGCCGGTTTAGCATCATGGTCAGTGGAATAATGGCCTCACCTGCGCAAGGCAATGGGCCTTTTGACCAGCACCGTACCACCATTGCCAAGCTGCGCTCCGACACGGCCGTCAGCGAGAGCCCCCTCACGTGCACGTCGCCAGAGCACGCGCAGGATTTCAAGCTCGAACGATTCTCACGCCTCACTTTGTCTTCTTCTTCTCCGATCAATCAGTAATAATAATCAGGATTCGTCTGCATTATACAGAGCTCTCGTCGTCGTTGGCGTCTCTCTGATTGATTGATTCATGACATGCCGTGCAACGAGATGGATCATCCACCAGGGTGATGAAATGCTAGAACCGAATCAAATCCGCTGATGTGACAAGCCATGGAGGCAGAGGGTGAAGAGTTCGCAAGTAATAGTCGATCGTAGGCTGAAACGTGCAAGCAAGACAATGAACAAGAGAGAGGAATCTGTAGCAGAGTGCCAGTACAATACACCTTGGTTCCTTGTGACCAATACTCATACATGACGTCCAAACTCGAGAGAGAGATCCAGGTTGCATTTGGTCGTTAAAACTAACGAAAAAAGGTCCACACGGAATGAAAACGAAAATGATCTCGGATACAATGACCAAACCACACGACTAGCTACGCTTCATCACATGACGACGAGGTGCAGATTTTGAACAGCATCCGCTAGCTGCTCGCGGAAGAACGAAGCAGTGTTCTTGCAGGCAGCAACGGGATACGCCGACCGATTATCCATCTGCAGGATCATGCAAAACGGCAGTCAGAACAATGTGCACGAAGATCCGAGTAAAACCGTCTTTTACTCCGAACTAGCGTTTGTCTACGTACCGTGGTTGGGGTAGCGCGCCGTCGTGGGGATGGACATGGAGAGCAGCGTCTCGTCACGGTGGACGATCCCCGTATACCACGACCTCCCCTCGCCGCCGCTCTCGTCGCGCGGACACTCGTCGAAGAAGCGCCGCAGCGGCTTCTCCTCGGTGACGGACGACGCGTCCGGCTTATCCAGGCTCAGGTCGGCGCCGAGGGACAGACAGTGCTGCCTCCTTGCCATGGCCTCCGCCTCGTCCTGCTCCTGCTGCCTCGACTGCCCATAACCGTAGCCGCCGGTCGGGAAGAGCGGGGAAGCGAAGTACTGCTGCTGCTGCGCCTGCGCGTACCGGTGGTAGGACGGCGGCGGCGACGGGGCGTCGAGGTGGAGCTGGAGCGGGTTGTTGACGTGCGCGGCGGCGCGAGGAGGAGCCGAGACGACGTTGTCGGGACGCTGGAGGTGGTGGTGGCCGTAGGTGGGCGTCGCGGCGTCGGCGGGCTCGGGGGGCGAGATGGAAAGCGGGGACGGGCGGTAGGACGCGGCGGCGGGGGAGGAGGCGGTGGAGTTGCAGGACATCATGGGTTCCACAGGCTTTCTTGAACGGTTCTTGCCGCGGTGCATGTGCCTGTCGCAGTACTTGGACTCCCCGAACGCCTCCCTGGAGCAGCGCCACTTCTTGCCGTCCGTCCGCCGGCACCGCCCCGGCTCCGGGTCCTCCGGCTTCCGCGCGTACTGCGCACCCATCCCGTACAGCCCCCACCCCACTGCAAGCAAAGACACCAACGATGCATCAGTCAGTTTCAGTTAAGGGCGACCGACAAAAACGAAGCAAGATCAGAACAGGCAAGATCTGTAGGGTACGTACGGGAGGGCTGCGGGGGAGGGAAGCATGCGAGGGAGGGGACGGTGTCGATGGCGGCCTCCTGGTGGCGGAGCGGGATGACGAGCTCGTGGGGCACCTGCGAGCCCGCGGCCATGTACTTGTAGATGAGCGCCTGGTGCTCCAGCTCACGCCACTGCGACGCCGTGAACAGGCACCTTCCCCCGCCCACGCCGCCTTGCCCCCTCAGCATCATCTCTTCCCACCCGCAACAGCACCAACAATACCACAAGAGCTAGTAGTTCCAGCAAGAGCTGAGGAGGGAGACAATGGCAATGGCAATGGCAGCTCGCTCTAGCTTTAAGCTCGAGGTAGTAGATGGAGGGTGCAGAGTTTAATGCTCGTCGGGCTGCCAGTACAGGTTTGTATGCTTGTGTCACAGTCACAGCATTGTCAGGAGGATTCAGGGCGACTGAGCTGAGTCTCGACTCATATGAGGACGCGTCAGCTGGCAGGCAGGAGCACTGTGGCGTGGGTGTGGGGTTGAGCTCTGCAGGCTGGGAATTAAGGTGAGGGAGGTGGTGGCGTGCAGAGGATGGGTCACTTCGGCCAGTGTTGAGCAAAGCAGAGCGCCTGCAGCTGCAATGGCAGTGGGAGCAGCGGCGCAGGCTGTGGCACTGGCACCTGACGCTGCCGCTGCCTCTGCCGCGCGCGTGGGTGCCGTGCGCAGCGGCGCAGCGCAGAGCACCAGGATGGCCTGCCGGAGCGCATTGGCGGCAGATTTTCAAGGGCTGGCAAAGCGGTGGGAAATGTGCTGGTCAGCGCGATGGCACGGTGATGAGCAGCTCCATGAGCAGATGCTCTTTGCTGTTCCTGTTCCGCTTGCCGTCGCGGTGGGAACGGAGGCCAGGAACCGGTTCCTGTTTTATCCATCGAAACAGGATGCGTGAAAGACAAATGTGACCCAAATTTAAAACTTCGACGTAAAAAGGATTTGGATTTTTTTCACAGCCTGGCCACATTGTATGGCGTTGTAGTCCACGGCGTAATTCACTTTTGCTACGTGACACTCTTTAGAACATCTCCAGTCGCGGAGTCCAAAAAGACCGCCTGAAGGCATTTGGTGCGCGCCGTACCAAAAATGATTCCCACTCGCGACATCCAAACGAGTTCTGGTCGGCGCGGCCTGAAGTTTGGTGCGGCACACCCAGCCCATGCCCTCCCCTTGGGAAGCCACGCGTGACTCCTCGTGTCCGCCGACAAACTCTCTGGATAAATATTATCTTTCATATATAAACCATCGGAATAAATCTAACAGTAATAGAAACAATTCCTATCACCCTGAGACATTCAATGTCTGCATTTAGTCTCTCTGACATATGTTAGACATATCGATCACGTGGAAAGATCATTCCGATGATACTCTCTCGTTATCTAGACCAACCATAATACACAAGTAACCGGACCTAACTTAAACGTGTGACCCGTCACACCTACAGATTCGATAACGAGTAGCTATGATTAGAAGCGGTCAATGTTGGGACCATGGACGTCCGCATCGACCACTACCATTATACGAAGATGCTATGTTGAACCTGTTGGCTATTTAATATGTCATTCCCATTACACAGGATACTGAACTTTACCCGAGATAATGTATTTCGATATTTCCATGAATCAATCCTTGATTCACTATATCTTTGTCTATCTCGTTAATAAGCAAGTATCGTATTACTCGTTCCTGTATTTTGATATCCAACACGATGAAACTTCATCATGCATTGTCTGTAGAACATATTGGATATCTCTCACACCGAGTGGGCCCTGGATATATCTCTTTTAACAGAGGAGTAATTTCCCATCGTGGAACATTAAGATATATGCACACCTTTGGAATTACCCAGTGACTGCCATTGTAATTACCCAATTAAGGGTGTGATGATTGGCAGTACCAAAGCAACACTTCGTGTATGCACAACCTTAATAACCTCATGGTATAAGGACATGTCATATAATAACCTTACTGTGATATGTCACTAAGGAAAAAAGACACTTTGGAATCTCTTATCATATCAACGACTTGGGTCTACCAAGCCATATTTTTTCACCAACATTAGGTTGTTCATTGGTACTGACATAAACAATGTCCTTGATCAGGAAAACACGGTCGCTAAGCAATCAACAAATCATTCTAAAGGCAAGACTAAGGTCTTTTTATTCTGGTCATGTTTCAACACGTGTGTGTGAGCTTTCCTCTGAATCTCACATTCAGTAGCCAACCACAGTTATAGCATAGAAACATGAATCATAATTACGAAACGGATATTAATTTCTTATTGCCTTTTGGGCATACATCCAACAAGGCTCTATCTAGCGGCCAACAATTCAATGTGTTAGCATGGGCGCTTGTCGCTCGATGGGCTCTCCCTCGTCGGGTCGCCGTCTCTCGTATGGCCTCTAGCCCCCTTGTCCTTTTAGGCGTCTAGCAGCATAGGTTTGTTGACGTATATGACCTTTTAATTTGTTTTTGCATACTTTTTTTTTTTGCGGGTGCATGCAAATCTAGTCGTCTAGTGTTCCAAAATCCAAAGTCACGTCCTGAATTGGGGTCGACGATTGGAAATTTTCCTATTTGTCTGCTCAGCCCTGCCAACGAACAAACACTAATAAAAATCACGAATTGATCTTGACGATGGGAAATTGCTGCTTCGAACATGTCTCTAATCAATGTTTATTGTATGTCTGAGAATATATTATTTAGAATTTTGCACAACACCACATATTTTATAGCCTCTGTTTTGCATAAGATACAAATATGAAATAAACATCTACAAATGTTACTCTTGTCGAACATGCTCCCAAAAATGTTTCACTTCATATTAGAAGAATTTTCGTAATGTCACAAAGATTAGAACGCAAAAGAAGAACAACAAATAAACTATACCCTAGGCTAGCCAAAAGCGATAAAGAAGGAAAGCCAAGTAAATAGCAAACAGTTGTGGCCAAGTAGGTAAAGTTGCTTATTAGAAATTTATATTCTTAAATCAAATAGGGTGATGTAAGCGGGTTACAAAGGTTGCAATATTAGATTTCTGGTCGGTTGCATGATAGAAAAGAGAAGCGGGTTGTAAACTAATTGTTGATGTACCTCGGGCTCCAAAAAAATGTGAGAACATAAGGTGGACCGAGCATCAATTAATTAGAGTATCTATATTCATCTACTCCCTCCGTTCGGAAAAAGATGTCTTAGATATATCTAGATTATGTGGAAATCTAGATATATCTAAGACATCTTTTTCCGAACGGAGGGAGTATTATATATGTTGGTTATAAGATTGGTTATCGATAACATCACATCTTTAGATAGAGCACTCACTTGTCGCTCCAATTATAAGTTGCTCTTAGTATGTGATGAGGAAGCTCTTGTGTGCCTGGCAGTTTTATTGATTAGACTTGATATTATGTTTTGTGCATTGTATGTCACACTTTCTTATTAGGTTTTATTTTCTTTGTGCTATAAACCTATGGGTCTGTCCAAATCTCAGTTGCTGATAGTTTTTTCTAACTTTCAGTCACTTGAGAAAAGTGCAACTTGTTCAACTACATTTTTTGGCATAGAAAAATGCAACCAGATACAGTTGCTTTTCTCTCTAATTTTTTTTTAGAATCACAGCAGGAGGACTGCTACAAGAGAAAGGTACAGAGACCCGAACTGCTCGGTTTATTGGAGGAAAACCAGGCGAAAACCTTTACATCGACGCGAGCACTACAAGACATACGGAGCACCAAAAGGCCAACCGAGCGACGTCATCGTACATCAACAACCATCATGCTTACGATAGGATGAATTCGACTTCCTCGCAACAGCACCAAGGTCGATCCGTCAGAATGACCCATCCGCCACGAGGTTGTTCGCCGTCTTCTGCAACACCGGAGAGGGACGCCCTCCAATCCCGAGAAGAAGACCACCAACACACGCCCGGTGCCGATGGCATGCAGAGAGTGCTCCCGCCACTCGCACCACCCACCGCGGACATCGGATCCCTCTTGCCGATGCCGGCCTCCGAAACGAAGCACCCAGGAGGGAAAACGACACCAAGGCGCCGTCATCGTCCGATCACGAGATCATGGGTTTCCCCTGGAGAGCCAAACTAGCCATATCCGTGCGGGAGGTGGACAGCAGCATAATGGCGACACCTCCAGGAAGGTCACGACGGCCACAGCCGCCGCCATCGCCGGCCACGGCACAAGGCCGAGGCAAGGTCTTCACCCCAACCGCTCACCACGTCGACGCACACCACACACCGGCGCCGGCAAGCCCACCAATCACCGCCACCCTCGGAGAAACCGTCGACGAAGAGGAAGCACAGGACGCATCCACCGCCATCAAGGACGCGCAGGACACATCCAACGCCATCTGGGCCAGATCGGGCCGCCAAGCCCATCGGGCGCTCGCCCCTCCCGCAGGCGCATGGGACGACGCCGCTGCCACCAGCGCCTCCCTCCGCCCGCTATCTCCACCCAAGCCCGTCGGCTCAGCTTCCATCTTCCCGACCGCCGCCGCCCCCACGGGCCGGTCTACCACCTGCGCGAAACGAGGGCCTCCCCCCAGCCACCTTTTGGCAGCGGAGGGGTGCCGCCACCGCCGCGGCCGGGGCCGACGACGGCATCGGCAGGGGTGGCCAGACGGTGGCGGCCCGGCGGCTTTTTTGTGGTGTGCCCCTAGCGCCGCCTGGGGGGCGACGCGAGGGGAGAGAGGGAGAGTTTTCTTCTCTCTAAATTGTGGCTGCGCTTTTCTCAGATGAACGAGACTTAATAAAATATGTGAACCTATTACAAAATTGGCCATACACATCGATAAGGAAGCTTCCACTAAAAAATAAAACACAAAGAGCAAACACACACTAGAAAGCTTCCCTAAACACAAATGTAGACGCAGCTGATTCGTCTTCAAATGATCATAAGTCCATAACATGGCAACATTATATAGCACAATGTTCGATGTAGCGAAAACATAATCACTGGAAATACGGCAAACGTTTAAACACCCTATAGCTTAGCAGCATGGATCTAAAACAGCCAGTAAATCGGTAGCGGACGATCTGGCCAGCTGCTAATTGCTTGATCTGAAGTACCGGATTCGTCACCGACGTCGACGGCAGCACCTGCGGTCAAACAGGGAATGGCCATCTTCATCCTCTCCGCAGTCCAAATTACCTCTTGCATAATCAACGATGTAGCACACGTCCTGGACGATTTCCGCCACGTAGGCAACAATGCGGAGAACGTTCCATACGACCACAATTACATCGCCTACGGGATGCAGCACATCGCGGCGCGAGTGAGCGCGCGGTTCATGCGGCTGGGTGCCTCGCCAGCGTCGGGCGGAACCTCGGCGGCGTCGGTCAAGACATCGTCAATCCAAGCCTCAGTGGCGTCGTGAAGACGGCGTCGTCGGTCGGAGCGGCGGCATCGTCAAACAAGGCGGCGGATGGATCGTCGTAGTCGTAGGCCCCCATGAAGTGCTCTCTGATCGATGGACGGCGGCGGGAGTGTCGCGATTGTGGATTTCTGCTTCGGTGTGGATACTGGAACGCTCGGAGGAGGGTCGATCGACTAGATTTTATAGTCGTCGTGAGATTTGGATCTGTATTCCGAAACAAATCGCAAAACACAGACTGGCTCGGAGTCGAATTGATCCCGGGTGGGATTCTTGTTTCAAACGGCGAAGAGGGGAATACAGTGGGTGTCTAGGTAGAAACGGAGTCGGAACTCTGCATTAAGTTGAGGAGGGAACGGAGTAGGATCTTTACGGATGAATTTTTTTCTTTCCGAAAAGGTCGAAGAGGGAATACAGTGGGTGTCTACGTAGAAACGGAGTCGGAACTCTGCATTGAGCTCTGCATTGAGTTGAGGAGGGAACGGATTAGGATCTTCATGGTCCACCAATTTATTGATAATCATTCATACTGTAGTAGTTAAAAAAGCTAAAATAAAAAAAATTACAAATAGGTTTTTGGGCCACCTAGCGACTACACATAGTGGCACGAGCCAAAGGCGCGCCGCCGTCCTCGCCCTCCATTGAGCCGGACAAAACTTGTCGTAATTGAGCTTGTTGTATTAGATGAAAGGGAATATGTCGTGCTAATTCCACAAAGGACCACACTAGTAGAAAAAGGACTTTTGGTCCGGAGTACTGTTTTGCCATTAGCCCCGGTTCAGGCAAAAACCGGGACCAGTGCCTGGCACTGGTCCCGGTTCGAGCTGCCAGGGCCCCGTGGGGCATGGTCCCGGTTCGGTTGGGGGCATTGGTCCCGGTTCATGCCAAGAACCGGGACCAAAGCTCCAGAGCCGGACCACGTGGCATGCCGCGGAGCTTTGGTCCCGGTTCGTGCCAAGAACCGGGACCAATACCCCTCCCCTGCCTATATATTGTTGCCCCCACCCCCCTCTCTCCTCTGTTTTTTTTTCCTGGATTGGTGGGAAGTGGGGGTGCTAGTTTTTTTTCTCTTTGCCACGCACAAGATGTGTTCGATGAAATGCCCGACCCGCACCGAGGTTAGCAACTTTATCCTTTTCGTCTGTAATTGATACAGAAATATTGCACGTGTCGATGTACGGTGGTCATTTCACTATTCAAGATGTTATTGTAATGGTATTTGATAAACTTAATTATATATATGATGCAGATGGATGCACGGATGCGATGGATGTACGGCGAACGACGCAGTTCCGAGTTTATTGCAGGCCTGCATAAATTTCTCGATGTGGCTGAGGCAAACAAAGTGAATAATTTTATGCCTTGTCCATGTGAGAAGTGTCGGAACGTCAGGGAGTACTCTGACCCGAGAACCATTCAAGACCACGTGATTCGGAAAGGTTTCATGCCCAGCTATAATTGTTGGACCAAGCACGGAGAAAGAGGGGTTACGATGGAAGACAATGAAGAAGAGGAGGATGATGACAACTATCCTATGTTCCCTGAGGAATGCGGTGATACTGTTATGGAAGACGTTGAAGAAGAAAGAGGTGAACATCGGGCATCAGATGAGCCCGCTGATGGTCTTGGTGGGGTCATTTCTGATGCAAAGCGAGAATGCGATACAGAAAAGGAGAAGCTAAAGTTGGAGGCCATGCTTGAGGATCACAAAAAGTTGCTGTACCCAAACTGCGAAGATGGCAGCACAAAGCTCGGTACCACACTGGAACTGCTGAAATGGAAGGCAGAGACTGGTTGTTCTGACAAGGGATTTGAGAAGTTACTGAAAATAATGAAGCCGAAGCTTCCAAAGGATAACGAATTGCCCGAGACTACATACGAAGCAAAGAAGGCTATCTGCCCTCTAGGATTAGATGTGCAGAAGATACATGCATGCATTAATGACTGCATCCTGTACCGCGGTGAGTACGAGAACATGGATAAATGCCCGGTATGCAATGCACTGCGGTACAAGATAAGACAAGATGACCCTGGTGATGTTGAGGGCGATGACGAGCCCCCCCGGAAGAGGGTTCCTGCTAAGGTGATGTGGTATGCTCCTATAATACCACGGTTGAAACGTCTGTTCAGAAACAAAGAGCATGCCAGGTTGTTGCGATGGCACAAAGAAGAGCGTAAGAAAGACGGGAAGTTGAGACACCCCGCCGATGGGTCCCAGTGGAGAAAAATCGACAGAGAGTTCCCGACATTTTCAGATGACGCAAGGAACTTAAGATTTGGTCTAAGTACAGATGGCTTTAATCCTTTTGGGGAGCAGAGCTCCAGTCATAGCACTTGGCCCGTGACTCTATGTATCTACAACCTTCCTCCTTGGTTGTGCATGAAGCGGAAGTTCATTATGATGCCAGTGCTCATCCAAGGCCCGAAGCAACCCGGCAACGACATTGATGTGTACCTACGGCCATTAGTTGATGAACTTTTGCAGTTGTGGTCCGAACCAGGTGTACGTGTGTGGGATGAGCACAAACAACAGGAATTTGACCTACGAGCGTTGCTGTTCGTAACCATCAATGATTGGCCTGCTCTTAGTAACATTTCAGGACAGTCAAACAAGGGATACAATGCATGCACGCACTGTTTAGATAAGACTGAAAGTATACATTTGGGAAACAAGAATGTGTACCTGGGGCATCGTCGATTTCTTCCGAACGGTCATGCCGTAAGAAAGCCCGGCAAGCATTTCAACGGTGAGGCAGATCGCCGGAAGAAGCCTAACCTCCCTGATGGTGATGTTATATATGACATGGTCAAGGATTTAGAAGTAATCTTTGGAAAGGGTCCTGGCAGTCTATCTGTTCCGAATGACGCTGACAACCACGTACCCATATGGAAGAAGTGCTCTATATTCTGGGAGCTACCCTATTGGAAAGTCCTAGAGGTCCGGTCTTCAATCGACGTGATGCACGTGACGAAGAATCTTTGCGTGAACCTGCTAGGCTTCCTGGGCGTGTATGGGAAGACAAAAGATACACCGGAAGCACGGGCAGACCAGCAACGTATGAAAGACCCATACAACAAGCAGACGGATAAAGGGCGTAAATACTTAAGCAGATACGCTCTTACCAAAGCAGAGAAGGAAATCTTTTTTGAATGCCTGAGCAGTATCAAGGTCCCGGCTGGCTTCTCGTCAAATATAAAGGGAATAATAAATATGGCAAAGAAAAAATTCCAGAACCTGAAGTCTCATGATTGCCACGTGATTATGACGCAGTTGCTTCCGGTTGCATTGAGGGGGCTTCTACCGGAAAATGTTCGAGTACCCATTGTGAAGCTATGTGCATTCCTCAATGCAATATCTCAGAAGGTCATCGATCCAGTAACTCTACCAAGTTTACAGAAGGCTGTGGTCCAATGTCTTGTCAGCTTCGAGTTGGTGTTCCCCCCATCATTCTTCAATATTATGACGCATCTCCTGGTTCACCTACGCGACGAGATTGCCATTCTCGGTCCTGTATTTCTACACAATATGTTCCCCTTCGAGAGGTTCATGGGAGTCTTGAAGAAATATGTTCATAACCGTGCTAGGCCAGAAGGAAGCATCTCAAGGGGCTATGGAACAGAAGAGGTCATTGAGTTCTGTGTTGACTTTATTCCTGACCTTAAGCCGATTGGTGTTCCTGAATCGCGGCATGAGGGGAGACTGAGTGGAAAAGGCACGCTAGGAAAGAAAGCACTGATATGTAGGGACGGGCATTCTTTAACTCAAGCACACTACACAGTTCTACAAAGTTCCACCTTCGTGGCTCCGTATATCGAGGAACACAAGAATTATGTACGCTCCAAGAACCCGGGGAAGGATGACTCCTGGATTAAAGAAAAACACATGGAGACCTTCGGCAGTTGGTTGCGATTACAGCTCATGAATGACACCACTGTCGGAGATCAGCTCTACTTGTTGGCCGCGTCACCATCTTCGACTGTATTGAATTTCCAAGGGTACGAGATAAATGGGAATACATTTTACACGATCGCCCAAGATAAAAAGAGCACCAACCAGAACAGTGGTGTCCGCTTTGATGCAACAAACGACGATGGGCAAAAGGACACATACTATGGTCGCATAGAGGAGATATGGGAACTTGACTATGGACCTACTTTTAAGGTCCCTTTGTTTCGGTGCAGTTGGGTCAACATGAATGGAGAAGGGATAAAGGTAGACCAGCTGTACGGGATGACAACAGTGGATCTCAAGAATCTTGGTTGTTACAAGAACGAACCATTCGTCCTAGCCAATGATGTGGCTCAGGTTTTCTATGTGAAGGACATGTCCTCCAGACCGAAAAAAAGAAAAAACAAGCAAACGAATACATCAGACGATGAGCCAAAGCGTCACGTAGTTCTTTCAGGGAAAAGAAACATCGTGGGAGTCGAGGACAAGACAGACATGTCAGCAGATTATGATAAGTTTGATGAAATTCCGCCCTTCACAGTGAGAACTGACCCAAGCATCCCGTTAAATAATGAAGATGCTCCATGGTTACGGCTGAAGCGATCATAGGCCAGGGACATACGCGAAGAAGGGTTCATGGCTTTTATGTAAATCAATGTAATGTATTAAACCTTTATGTGATGTGTAGTAATGTATTAAACCTTTATGTGGTGAAACACGCGTGGTAGGTGGTTGTCGGCTCCCACACCTCCCGTGGGAACCTCTCAAACCTCAGCTTCGACCGTCCAAACACAGTTCCCCCTGCATACAGCCCGACGGTGGCTCGTGAGTTTGAGCGCCACTTCGATCCAAGCAGCGGTAAGACGTCTCTGATGATCTACAACCGTCCGGCAAGACGTCTCTGATGATCTGCAACCGTTTGGAACGGTCGCAGGTCATCAGAGACGTCTTGCCACTGGTTGCCCAAAGATGCCTCTCCGAGTGACGCTGGAATGTTTTGTGTTTGAGCACCACTTCGATCCAAGCAGCGGCAAGACGTCTCTGATGATCTACAACCGTCCGGCAACACATCTCTGATGATCTGCAACCGTTTGGAACGGTCGCAGGTCATCAGAGACGTCTTGCCGCTGGTTGCCCAAAGATGCCTCTCCGAGTGACGCTGGAATGTTTTGTGTGAGTGAGTAACTTGTCTGAGGAGGGCGGTTATATATAGGGTACGTGTGCTTCTTTAGTCCCGGTTGGTAACACCAACCGGGTCATGTGGCTCACGAAGTGGTCGTGATACTGCTGATCCAACAGCTCACAATCCCTCAAAAGAAACACAACCGAAGAGACGGCTCCGGTGAGGTAGAACCCGACGGCCGGGGTGAGGGAGAAGTCAGCGAGGGAGAAGCCGACGAGGGAGAAGCCGAAGGCTCCGGTGGAACATTAAATGTTGCAAACTCCGGCGAGGTGCATATACATATATTAATGAAGCCGAAGATTGTATTAATTAAGCTCTGATGTCTATATACATATATTAACGCTCTTTCTTCTTTTAGCCCTCCGGATCGAGCAAATCTTCTGTAAGGACAAAACGAGGCCCAGCCAAAAAGTTGGGCGACCAAGAAAGGTACACGATCGAAAGAGTCGCTGAAGACGGCACACCGACTGCTCCCCCTGGTGTTAAAAATAAAATGGTAAAGCAATGCGGAGTTCTTGTTAGGGACTTCATCCCGATCACCGTTCGAGAATGGCATCGGCCAAAGAGAAAGGACAGCTATATGTCAGCGATGAGGGCAAAGAAAGACTTTGGAGAAAGCTCATGGTTAATTTCACCCTGCCGGCGCCAGAGGTGGATTCAGATGAGGAGGATCCAGATGAGGCAGAAAAGATTGCCCGGAAAATCATGGAGCAAAAAGTCAAGGACTGGGCACTTAAGAAGATGGCCGAGCTATTCAAGAACTGGAAGAAAAGATTGAACAAACTGTTTGTCAAGAAAAATAAGACTCCAGACTTCGATAAAGGGTATGAGAAGATAAAGGACTACTGGGAAGAATTTGTGGCGTACAAGAAATCAGAGGAAGCTCTGGAAAAGTCTGCAAAAAATGCGGCAAATGCTGCTCTAAAGATGTACCACCATACTATGGGGCCTGGTGGCTACGCTGGTAGCATGCCTAAGTGGGAGAAACTTGAGGCGGACCTGCTGGCTAATGGGATCACTCCAGAGCCACTCAAGTGGATCGAACGGGCAAGAAATTGGTTTTACGGGCATGGGGGCACGTTGGACGCAGAAGGGAAGTGCATATATAACAGAAGACACAAAGATAATCCCCTACTACCCATCCAAGAAATTAGAAAAGCAGTAAAGGATGTTGAAGAGGGACGGTTCATTCCCGATAGAGAGGATGACGAGCTCACACGCGCCCTTGGGAATAAGGAACACGACGGACGGTTACGAGGCGTACCTGGCTCCAAGCCCAAGACAATTGCGATTCCCGAGCACAGGAAGAAATTTCCTGATAGAAGCCATCAGAGGAGAAAGGAAAGGAGGCAATGGAAGCACGCGCTGCTGCAGACCGGCTGCGTAATATAGAAGAAGAATTAAAGCTGCAGAAGGAACAAATTGCCGTGCTTAGCCAGCAAGGTACTAGCGGCCAATCTCAACGGCACATGGTAGAAGCTGCATGCGATGGTACCGGTGGCCCATCGAATCGGAAAAGCAGCGTGGCTTCCACGGAGCTCCAGGATGGTAATGATGATGCAGTGGCTCCACTTCGTCGCTACCCAGTGGATGATATCACGGAGAGCACACCTTGTGAGATGCATGTGAAAGTTTTTAACTTAACCGTGAAGGTGGCGGTCGGCTATGTCGTACCAATTGGACCTAATCCAACTTACCATTTCTCTCCGGTTCCAAATGGCTACGCTGTTGTCGCGGTGGATGAAGTGATGAAAGATTATGAGGAGCTGAAGCTGCAACACCCTGCAGGTGAAGATGGGGAGGTGCTTGAACTTGGAGAAGCCAAGAAAGCGACCATTCTATGGCCAAAGGAATTCATCGTGCTTCCGAACTGGCAGCCAAGGCCATCGACTCCTCACCAGTCTCCAGCGCAACAGTCCTCTTCACCGCCTCAGCATTCTCCAGCGCAACAGTCCTCTTCACCGCCTCACCAGTCTCCAGCGCAGCCGTCTCCGCCGCCGCGTCAGCCGTCTCCGCCGCCGCGTCAGCCGTTTCCGCCCACCGCTCGTACTATGAGGGGTAAGCGATCACCGAAACGTAAAAGGTCGCCCCTCCCAACAGTACCTCATAAGAATCTTCCCATTAGACCTTATGACAGGACTGTAGCGGAAAACGCCGCGGAGGTGGCTGCCTACAATAAGGCTTTTTTTGCACCAAAAAAGCCCGAGCAGAAGCCGGTATACGATGAAAAATCCAAAAAGTGGAGAAAGTCCTTCCTTGAGCAGCCATCCCAGATATCGATGAATCTGCCATCTGACTATGGTCGTGAACTTACTAAGCTAGCACGTGCCCAGTCTGAGCAGAACAAGGGAAGAAGTGCAAAAAGCGGGAAACAAATTGCCCAGCTCGGACAGCAGAAAAATCAATCGGTCCCCCCGCTCATAGTGTGTTCCGATGTCGACAAGGACTTCAGAGTCGCTATGGATAAGGACCTGGAATTATTGGACCCCAGAGCCATAGCTGCTGCTAAAGAACTTGGTGTCACTGTATCGCAGGCCAAGGAACAGGCTACCGCCTTGGGTATGAGCCTTGGTCAACTTTTAGGCTATGAATCTGCGCCAATGTTAGAGATGGCACGGAAATATGTCCAAGGGGAGCCTATGGTCAGTAATGAGGAGCTGCGGTCTATCAACACATATGCGAAATTGCATACTGGTACCTGGTGCACACATCAAAGAAGGACGCGAAAGAGTGGTTTCCGTGGACGTTAGAGTGGAGCATTTCTTCAAACGTTACGTTATACAGGTTCAACTGACTGAACTGTTCCAGTTATTCCAAAAGCGCGCCCTCGACAAATCTATCCTCTCTTGCTATTGTCTGTAAGTGATTTATTTTCGTAATTAAGTCTCTAGCTCAGCTCGTTCATTGCCTGTATTATATTATCCTGACTATATATATATCCTTTTGTACGCTATTATGCAGAATGAAGATGATGGAATGCAAAAGATCTAAAGTTTTTGAGGTTGGGTTCGTTGACCCATATATCGTGAATTCACATACGTTAGTCAATCACCCCAAAGACGTGGAGCATGACCTGACCACCTTTTTAACCATGCAACATTTCTGTACGGAAATACTATTTCCTTACAACTTCAGTGAGTGTTTTGTCTTGTACATATTTTTATTTGGCTTTCTCGATGTTAAGTGTAATTGATGAGCTATGCATGTCTGCTTTATGTAAACGTCCGCAGGTTCCACTGGATTCTGCTAAGCATTCAACCTGACAAGTCCACAGTTGAAGTCCACGACTCATTAAGTTGGGACCAAGCGTTGTGGTCCGACATGAAAGAAATGCTCAACAAGTAATTTCAATCATTATCGCATTATATCGCCCTCTTTCGTTCGTTCCCTGATGTCAAGTAATTAATAACTCCTTTGTTCATTTTCTTTGCCAAAGCAGGTGTTGGACAATTTTCAAACAGAAGGTAGAAGGTCCATTCAAAGATGAGCTAACTTATAAAACGGTGAAAGTCCGCAGCAGCCACCGGGGAGTAATTTATGTGGATTCTACGTTTGCGAGTTCATTCGCGAGTTGACCACTGAGCGGAGAACAACTTTTCAGCAAAATGCGGGAGACGATCGACCCAAACTGCGCGTAGGAGCAATTCAAGAGGAATTGGCGGGATTTCTGCTTAGGGAGGTCATCGATGAAAGGGAGAACATTATGCTTCGGACGATGAACTAATATGCCTTGATGGCTTGATCTATCTCCATGTAATTAAATAGTTGTATTCTCGCAAGAGATCGAATATTAATTATATATGCATCAACGTGTACTGTGTATATAGTAGAGCGTATAATATGCGTACGGAAACGATGGAGAGCACGTCGGCGATGCGAAGAAGGGGGAGACGACGGAGGCACCGGCGAGAGGGAGAGGGGGCACCGGCGATAGGAGAGGGGGCACCGGCGAGAAGGAGAGGGGGCACCGGCGAGAGGGGGCACCGGCGAGAGGGAGAGGGGGCACCGGGATAGGGGGCACCGGCGAGAGGGGGCACCGGCGAGATCGAATCCTAAACCCTAAATACCAAAAAAAAAAAGCACTCATTGGTCCCGGTTCGTAAAGAACCGGGACCAATGAGTCTCCCCCCACGAGCAGCCAGACCAGGCCACGTGGACAACCATTGGTCCCGGTTCGTGGCCCAACCGGGACCAGCATTGGTCCCGATTGGCCAGTCCCGGTTGGGCAACCGGGACTGAAGGCCCAACCGAACCGGGACCATAGGCCCATTTTCTACTAGTGCCAGCGCATCAAAGCAACAACCATCGCCTGATTTTTTTTGTTAAGATGATACCGCGCGTGTTGTTGCGGTACTTATATTCTACCAACTTGAAGGGAAACATACACTGTTTGAACAAAATAACCTAAGATGAGAGCAAACAAAGATCTTATGGAATATTAAACGAGTACTTTTGAAAACACAACACTGTCCTCGGTAGTCAACTTAGCTCGTAAGACCGTTGAAACAATTGAAGTACACCGAGTGTACTCCGTTAACTTGCACTGACTTCAAAAAGGATGTTTAAATTCACTTCCACCCAAATGTTGGATCTTTAAGAGTTAACGATGTTGTATTAAAGAATAAAACATGGCCATATGAAAGTAGAGATTACTGTTTGATACTCTGCTCCGGAGGCAAAATCATTAAAATCACAAAAAAATAGATAGTTAAAACAGGAAAATAGTAATATATGCTAGTATGTTTAACTGCACATGTAATGATAGCATATGTATTTGGGTTTGACAAACATATGGGAACATAAATATTTATATTTATGTGACTCACCTTTTTTCTGCAGCTTAGACATGAATACATACTTGAAACACTGAAATGTGTTTTTCTTGTTAGGAAGTTCATTGTACTGGCATTACTCTATGGGATTATGTGATATCCGAGTTGAATGGTTGCCTCAAAGGCAGATGCTCATTTTGGAAGATTTAAACTTTCACAGTTGAAGAAAGAAGAAGATCGAAGAAAAGCTAGAGGCCGCCGTTGAGAGAAACTGGAAGATGCAAAGTAAGATGGAGTTGGATTTACGTCTTGTAGATATCGTCGATGATCACACGTTGAAGACGGACGCAACTCAAATGAAGATGAAGAAGATCAAGAAATATGCCATTGAGAAGGAGATGTGTTTCCACTATGCGATGGGAGCTATAGTTATATTATTTGTGACTATGGTTGCTACGTATGGTTTATCTATGTCCACTAGATAAATAAGTTGTGTGTTTGTATGCAAAAACCAATATGGATGTAGTTGCATGGATATGCGGAATGAATTTGGGGATCTTGATTGGAGAAGTCCACTTTTGGGGTTGTCCGGGCTCTATTCATGGATATGTCCGGACGGACCGGACGTGTCCGCGGACAGAAAGGGGCCGGAATTTGTCCAGTCTGGTTGTCCAGTCATGAATTGCAGGGTTATCTTCATGTAATGACGTCGGAGATGTGGAGGAAAGTTGTGTGGAAAGGACATGGAACATGACATCCATACACCTGATCCTACATATCGGACTCCGAGGTCGAAGGCCCGAACAAAGAAAAATATGAAGAGGATGGTCTGACCGCTAAAGATGCAGAAGATTTCAAGAAGGTAGTTGATCAGGTACATCAGTCATCATTGTTCTTTGATCTAAACCTCGCCAGTATGGATATTGTACCATTCTTGGACCAACGCAATCTTTGAAGCAAGTGATGGGAGTGGTGGTGATCGAAGTGTTAGTGCACATCAGTTTAATTTTTTTCTTTGGATGTGCCAATGTTAGAAATCGAGGTAGAAGTGTAGAACTATAGGTACGAGATAAAAAGGGTAAATTGATTTTCCATTTCTACTTGATTTTCGCTAACATTTGTAAATTCTTGTAGACATTGATTTCTACAAAAAGTGCTCGACTAGGCCGCCTTGTGCCCCCACATGAGGCGACAAATCTGATCTCGTAGAAAAGAATTATACCTCCTACGTGTTGGTGTGAGCATCCTTGTAGAATGAAGGAGTCCACTGGTTTTTATTACACTAACTGACCTTGAGAAGCCACGTACCGCCCATGATTGGATACCGGTATGTTCGAACTCATATGGTGTACAACATCATGTTCCATCTGATTCGACTAACTTGAGAATTTCTTTCTAGTCTCCGCCTCCTCTTTATAGGTACTACACATTGATAAATCATGAGCAACCGGGAGACATAACTGAGTAGATGGTTACTTGGAATTATGGAAGTGTGAATAATTAATGTGATATGGAGGCAAAGAAAATTATCACCGAGTTAAACTCGTTGATGTAGTACTTGTCCATGGCTTTTGATTCACCATGGAAAGCTTCTACATCGTCATATATGTACGCCCATGTAGGACGACAACCACGGGTTATCCTCCTATGATGTGCCACATCCAGCACCTCACTAGTAGAAAATTGGCCTTCCGTTCGGAGCTTTAGTCCGGCTGTGTTTGGGTACGGGACTAATGTGAGCATTAGTCCCGGTTCCAACGGCTAGGATACCGCACGGAAATAGTCCCGGGTCAAACGGGACCTTTAGTCCCGGTTGGAGATACCAACACCAACCGGGACTAAAGGGGTTGCGGCAGGCTGCGGTTAGTGCGAGCCCCTTTAGTCCCGGTAAGCCGTTGGCATACCTATGTTTTCTATTTTTTCTATTTTTCACTTAACATGGAATAATCCATATCTTTAAATCCGTAAATCTAAATTTAACAAATAAAATGTCTAAATCGATTAGAAAAATGAGTGGAATCCAAATATGACAACTATATCATCTTTTGCATCACAAAAACTCATTTAACTAGACGAAATTACTTTCGAAAAATCGGCATAAACTCATTTAACTAGGCGAAATTAGGCAGAAATCAAGAAAATTCCTAATACTTGAGGATTATTCATAAAATGTGGATTACTCTTTGTGAAATTAGATGGGTGCCATTTTGCACCATATCTTTTTGGTGGTTTTTTTACTTTATTTGATTTTTTTCCGAAAAGCGGTCAAAATGGCCACCATGACTCTCATCGAAAGGGATCAAATTTTCTAAAACTATCGATGTTTCTGTGATATAACCACTAGTTGTGTACCTTAAAATGATTTTAAGAAAAAAATCAGACCAAACTATCAAACACTTGATCAAAATTGGATTACTTTCAGAAAATCAGCATAAACTCATTTAATTAGGCGAAATGAGATAGAAATCAAGAAAAATCCTAATACATGGTGATTATCCATCACATGTGGACTACTCTTTGTGAGAATTAGATGGGTGCCATTTTGCACCATTTATTTTGTACTTGGCTAAAAAAAGTCTTTTTTGCCACTTAGAAAAAGGAAAATGATATTTATAAAATAATTTGAAAACTTCCTTCTGAACCATTGCTTCCTATACCAAGATACACCTATTTGTCTAATATGAGAACTTTATCACAAACTATGCCGTGGGAATTGCCATAACTTGGTCATTTGGGTTGAAACTTATAGATGTTTATACATGATAGACCTTTTTGTGAAGATTGTTTTTGAACAATTTGTCAAAAATCAAGTTTATCATTTTTCATCGCAACTAGTACACATAAAAGGATTCCATGCCAGAGGATATCTTTTTGAGTTTTTTGCACTTTATTTGATTTTTTTTCGAAAAACAGTCAAAATGGCCACCAGGACTATTCATCGAAAGAGGTCAAATTCTCTAAAAATATCGATATTTCTGTGATATAACCGCTAGTTGTGTAGCTTAAAATGATTTTTAAAAAAAATTCAGACCAAACTATCAAACACTTGTAGTTCAAATTTGGATTACCTTCGGAAAATCAGCATAAACTCATTTAACTAGGCGAAATTAGATAGAAATTAAGAAAATTCCTAATACTTGGGGAGTATCCATCAATGTGGACTAATCTTTGTGAGAATTAGATGGGTGCCATTTTGCACCATATGTTTTTGTACTTGGTTCACAAAAAAATTCATTTTTGCCACTTAGAAAAAGGAAACTGATATTTATAAAAATAATTTGAAAAATCTCTTCGTAACCATTGCTTCGTATACCAAGATACACCTATTTGTTGAATATGAGAACTTTATCACAAACTATGCCGTGAGAATTGCCATAACTTGGTCATTTGCCTTGAAACTTATACATGTTTATACATGATAGACCTTTTTGTGAAGATTGTTTTGAACAATTTGTCAAAAATCAAGTTTATCATTTTTATAGCAACTAGTACACATAAAATGACTCCATGCTAGAGGATATCTTTTTTTCAGGTTTCTTTCACTTTATTAGATTTTTTTCAAAAAAGGTCAAAATGGCCACCATGACTATTTATCGAAAGAGGTCAAATTCTCCAAAACTATCGATACTTCTGTGATATAACCACTAGTTGTATACCTTAAAATGATTCTTTTTAAAAATTCAGACCAAACTATCAAACACTTGTAGTTCAAAATTGGATTACTTTCGGAAAATCAGCATAAACTCATTTAACTAGGCGAAATTAGATAGAAATCAAGAAAATTCCTAATACTTGGTGATTATCCATCAAATGTGGACTACTCTTTGTGAGAATTAGATGGGTGACATTTTGCACCATATTTTTTGTACTTGGTTAACAAAAAAGTCATTTTTGCCACTTAGAAAAAGGAAAATGATATTTATAAAAATAATTTAAAAATCACTTCGGAACCATAGCTTTCTATATACCAAGATACACTTATCTGTCGAATATGAAAACTTCATCACAAACTATGTCGTGGGAATTGCCATAACTTGATCATTTGGCTCCATGCTAGAGGGTTTTTTATAGCAAGTTTATCGATGTTTCTGTGATGCAAAAGATGATATGGATGGCATATTTGAATTCCTCTCATTTTTCTAATCGATTTAGTCATATTATTTGTCAAATTTCGATTTACGGATTTAAAGATATGAATTATTCCATATTAAATATTATTACATAATCACTGTTATTTATTCAAAAAATATTATTACATAATCACTGTTATTTATTCAAAAAATATTATTACATAATCATTATTATTTATTCAAATAAATTTTGAAAATTTAAACAATAAAAAAGTATAACATCATGACTCAGGGGTCAATATGATTGATATGATACTAATATCAGTAAGTTCTAACTTCTCATTTGGAATCTAATTTGGAAGGAACTCAAAAGTTAAGCGTGCTTGGGCTGGAGCAACCGGGACTAAAGGTTCTCCAGCCTGGGTGGAAAGTTCTAAAGCCTCGTTCATCTATCCAACCGAAAAATCCGAAGCAAAAATTAACAAAACTTACAAACAAGGATGGATCAGGTTAAACGAATTCGCTCAAATTGTCACAGTGTGTGGCTGTAACCAACCAAATCAAGAGGAAGGGAGGAAAATACCTTGTGGGATGGAGGAGGGCGATTTCCACCAAAAATAGCTTCATATCAGAATGATTTTGGTGGGGACTTGAGGAGCAGAGAGAGATGATAGCTGCCGCCGCACCTCTCTTATGTTCATGCTGGAGGAGGACGAATGGGTGGGGCTTCCTACCCTGGCCCTAGCCACCTAACGCTAAAAGAAGCATGTCGCGGGGACTCGGGTGCCAATGTGCCATACTTACATGTCCTAGGTCTCGCCTAGTTATAGGTTCCATGTTAGAAATATGATGACACCATCGACTACATCGACATGCAATGTAACCAGACAGGGAGCTATGTTGGTGCCTGACCGGGTTCTTGTGCCCACTCAGCCCACAGTCTAGAAACAAATTTCGGTTAGTAACTAGTGTGTACAAATAAATATGTCGAGTTTTCATGACTCAACTGATGTTCTAATACAGAAGTATGCTTGGCTCTGTTCTTAGTCGTTTCCCTTCCTAATCAAGATGTGCTTTGAATGCTTTTATAGTTTTCGTTTCCTTCCAACGTTCATGGGATCTCTAGCCCGCCCTGAATTTGTGGTCAAGCTCCATCATTAAAATGTGAACACCGTAAAAAAGTCAGATTGTGAAATTTTGATTTTCAAATACGTCTCATTTGTGTTGAACTTTCAAATTTGGTCAAAACCTGTCGTTTTCAAACAAGATGTTTAAAAATGTCTTAGAGAAGATAGAGCATGTACTTTTTGATTCCCGGGTAAATGTTGTATGAGGCGTTCTTAGCCTTTTATGGTTCATGCAAAAATGATTTGATGGGGTTGGAGATTGCTTCATCATAATCGAACTACCTAAATATATAATTATCTCCCCAAGACGTCGCAAATCTTACAACGCAAAATAAGAAAAACAAATATGCAACACGCTAAACTAGCCAAAAACGGTCGAAACGGAAAGTCAAGCAAAGAGCAAACACATGTGGCCAAGAAGGTAGACTGGTAGAATAGCTTACTAGAAATTCATGTATATTTATTGATTATACTTACTATTAGGAAATCCTTAATATGTTTTTGTATATGGCATGTTACACTTTTTGATTAGGTTTTATTTTCTTTAGACTATAAAGTAATTACAAATTGGATCATACTCATGGATTAATGTTAATGGGCGGAGGTAATAATGGAAGCTTCCGCGACGAAAAAAAAAACAAAATGCAAACACACAACAGCAAAATCATAAACCGTACCGCAGGTGATTCGTCTTAAAATGACCACAACATGTTAACATGCATTATACGAGTATAGCACAATGTTCTACTATGTAACAAATACAAAATCACAAGAAATACGGCAAACGATTAATACGCTATAGCTTAGTAGCATGGATCTAAAGCAGCCAGTAAATTGGGAATAGACGATCTGGCCAGCTGCTAATTACTTGACCGAAGCACTGGATTCGATCGTCACCAGCGTCGACGGCCGCACCTGCAGCATCTCCTCTCGATAGCGTGGCCATGTTTAGAGCATCTCTAGTGGCTTGTGTATATGGACGTGTATGTCAAATATACACGATGGAAGTCAAAAAAACGGTTCCCAGTGGCTAGTGTATATGGTCGTGGCAGTTTACACGTCGTATCCACGAGGCTACGGGGCGTGGAAGTAAACACGACCTGCCCACGCTTGTGGACGAAGGAAAAGAAGCAACTGCCTCCTCCCGCGTACGTCCGGAGCGAGAACCGGAGCCCAACCGAAGCTTTTTCCTTTTTTACTGTTTTACTTGCTCTTTGATCTACACAAATTCGATTTGAAAAGTTGTGTACACGAAATACGTGCGTACTGATGAGTTGGTTCCATTCCCATACTCGGTTTCAAGTTTCATCGATCATAACTTGCCAATTTCGAACCGATGTTCAGAACTTTTTTGGTCGAATTTTATCAAATTCGTCACACTCGGTTGAAGTTTGAAAAATCCTTTGACGAGCATGTTCAACTTGATGTTTCTCACAACTTTCGTGTTGAAACTTTTCCATTTCGGTAGACGTATACGGATACATCTTGTACTGAACTTTATTTTCCAATCGATATAGCAATATCTAGTTTTAATATATTTGTACTGATTGTTCATGCTTAATAAATTGTGCTTAACATCTAGTTTTAATATATGTGAGCTATTTGATGTGTGAGCTATATGTTGTAGTTGTAAGAACTATTTACTGCTTTCTGCTAGTTGTCGTAAGAACTATGTGAAGCAAAAATATTTTTATTGATAGCACTGCATTACAAAGACATGGATTACATCACTCATTGCATAAATTAAAACTGGATGAAAAGAAATGGATTACAAAGTTATAACTAGGACATCACTCGTCTCCAAACTTTTGCCACACATGGTCAATTGGATCAAGTTTAAGCTGAGAATGTTCATCGACATTTCTAATCCGGTGAGTCATCTGAATAAAAGAGCTCAGTTGTTCCGCATGAGTACGAGAGACTGTGACTCTTTCTCCCATTGCCTCAAAAGTGCAGCTTTGTCGACCAGTTTCTCGCTCCTCTTCAAATATCACATTGTGCATTATGACACAAGCTTTCATGACATCACCGATTTCTTTACGTTTCCATCCTTTAGCAGGTCCACGAACAATGGCAAAACGGGATTGCAGAACTCCAAAGGCTCGTTCCACATCTTTCCTAGCCCCCTCTTGCTTCTTGGCAAAAGTTTTATGCTTTCTGGTATCTAGAGCTGGTATGCTCTTCACAAATGTTGCCCACCGTGGATAGATACCATCTGCAAGGTAATACCCCATTGTGTACTGATGGCCATTGATGCTATAATTCACTGCAGGAGTTTCACCTTCGCTAGCTTTGAAAAAACTGGAGAACGTTGAAGAACATTTATATCATTGAGAGACCCTGTTAAACCAAAATAAGCATGCCAAATCCAAAGATCCTGTGAAGCAACTGCTTCCAAGATCATAGTGGGCTCGTTCACATGGCCTTTAAACATGCCATGCCATTTTTTGGGGCAATTTTTCCAACCCCAGTGCAAGCAATCTATGCTCCCTAACATACCAGGAAATCCTCTGTCCTCCCCTATTGCAAGTAACCTAGCAATGTCTTGTTCATTTGGAGATCTCAGGTACCTTTCTCCCAAAAACTTCACAAACTTTGATCACAAATTTCTTGCAAGACTCTAAATTAGTAGCCTCAGCGGACCGGATGTACTCATCAGCACCATCAGCTGCTATTCCATAATGTTAGCATCCGCATTGCCGCGGTCTTCTTTTGCAGAGGATGTAACCCAAGAGCTCCAGAAGCACTTCTTTTTTGCGTAAAATAACCATCATAATCATGCTCCCTCTCATGCTCAAGTATAGCATTAGCTATGCGGTTGAACAAATTACGGGACATCCTAAATCTGTGCATAAAAAGTAAATGAGACAGGGAAATGAAAAATGGGCCAAAGCAGAGAAGTGTACTAATTACGAACCTTCGTCTAAACAAATATTCGGGATAGCGAGGAACTTCTTTGAAGTAGTCGTCCCACAGAAGAACAAATCCGACATCTCTTCCTCGATCGATTGTCCGACGTCCATGCTTGGAAACACCATGGCGTCGAGCGTTCATCCTCTCTTCCTCCTCGCGCTCGGCGAATGCTGCAAGTATGAGTTCATCGTCGCCAGATGAAGATGACGAAGAACTCATGTCCCAAGAGGATGTGTTCATTGTGTTGCGTGAGAGACGATAGAGAAATCTAGAAGTGAGAAGAGAAGTCACAGGTAGAGATGCTGGAAGAGAGGTGGTCGGGTGGTTTATATAGACCAGAAATATGGCCGTTGAAAATATAGCCGTTGGAAATATGGCCGTTTCAAAATATAGCCGTTGGAATATACACGTCCTGATACACGTTCCACTGAAAAACTGGAGGTGTAAAATTTAGCCAGGTGTATATGGACGTGTATATGGAGATATACACGTCCAAATTTACACCATCCACTAGAGATGCTCTTACAGTCTCCACGGCCCAGAGCACCTCTTGCAGAATCAACGATGTAGCACACGTCCTGAATAACCATCATCACGTCGGCGACAAAGCGGACGGCGCTGCCGACGATGACAAGTGCCTTGCCTACGGGCTCTAGCACATCGCGGGCGCGACTGAGCGCGCGGTTCATGCGGCTGGGTACCTCACCAGCGTCAGTCGGAACCTCATCGGCTTCGATCAGGACGGCATCATCGTCGGTCAAAGCCTCAGCGGCATCGATCAAGACGGCGTCATCGGTCGGAGCGGCGGCATCGTCAAACAAAGCGGCGGATGGATCGTCGTCGCGCGTTGATGCCCCATGTCTTCGTTGTGTTCTCTGACCGATGGACGGCGGCGGAAGTGCTATGATTGTGGAGCTCTGTTTCGGCGTGGATAGTGGAGCGCTCGGAGGAGTCGACCGGAATTTATCGTCGCCGTGAGATTTGGACCTGTATATCCCCAAACGAATCGCAAGATACAGACTGCTCTGCCTCGGAGTCCAACTGATCCCCGGTAGGATTCTTCTTGTTTAAACGGCCAAGAGAGAAATATGTTTTTGCTTTCCGGGTGCATATGCAACTGGTATTTGAGTGATCAGGCGCGTGGAAATTCTCCCTAATTTTAGGAGGTGAGGTGATGGCGATTGAGGGGGCGCCCGGCACGGCGCAGCGGCGTCGGCGGCTAACTTTGCCGCCCCATGGCCTGTCGCCGGCGTTGGACGCCCATCCCCCGGAGGCGGACGGATCACGCTTCTCCCCCCTACTCGAGGGGGACGCGGGTGAGGAGGAAGACTGCCTCTCGGAGGTTCCGTTTGAGTCGGCCATGGAGGTTCTGGTGGAGGAAGAAGATGAAGCTGAGCAGCAGGCGGGCTGGACGACGGTGAGAAGGAAGGGCCGGCGTTCCGACGCTGAGCTGAAGCAGGAATTCTGGTGCGAAATCGGCTTCCCGACTCCGGCCTCGCGGACGTGGGAGAGGCGCTCCGCCTCGCCACCCTCGGCTGAGCCGGTTCCGGCGCTGGGGATGCCGACGAGCCCATCGTCGGGAAGGCCAGTACGTCTAATGGCGTTGGACGCGGCCGTTCGTCGTCGGCGGCGGCGACCATGGGCGCGGTCCTGTCGAGGCCAGTGCGGCTGGGATGGCGAGGCCCCATCCCGCGGCCAAGGATCACGCCGCTTCCAATCCTGGGGATGTTCATGCCGCCACTGCCGGCGGCCGGAGACGAGGGCGAGGACAGGAGAATGGCGGCGCCGCCCGATCCGTCGGATGTGGATCACGCCGGTGAGGCGGTCAATGAAATTCAAACTGCGCTGCCAACTGGGCCCCATCCGCAGGTCGATCCTGACCGTCAGTCGCCCTGGTCGCATCTCAGCCGCCGATTTGCGGGGCTCTGGAAACCCTTCACGTCCACATCGTCTTCCTCAATCGCGCAACCCTTCGACAACACCGACACCTCCCGCCCCATCGCGCCGCCACCATCGACACCCATCGCGCTGCCGCCATCGACACCCATCGCGCCGCCGCCATCATCGCCCTTGCCGGACTCTCCTCTGCTAGGCCTGAAAACGTCACGCCCGCCTGCTTCCTCGCGTCTCTCGCGCTCGTTCGCGGAGGTAGCTGCGTCGCCGCCGGCGGCCATGGCGGGGCAAGGCGGGTCGGGGGGGCAGCCGGGGCAAGGCTAGGCATCCGCCCAGCTGCCACAAACCAGACCGCCAATGATCTTCGGCCGTCTTGCAGGGCCAGGTACGGGGATGGCGACGGCGAATGCGGCGGCACCGGTGCGTGCTGTCGGGAGGGCCGGAGCGCCGGTGAGAGCTGCAGCGGCGCCGGCGGTCCCGCCACCGCCGGTGATCATCCCATCAACGGTCACGACAGTCCCGTTTGTCGTGGGCACGGCTGCGGTCGAGGGTACGGCTGCCGGGAAGAAGAAGAGCAAGAATAAGAAGAAACCGTCGGCACCGGCGGCGGCTGAGTCCAGTCAGGGTATTGCTGCTGCACCTGCTACGACTGGGACTGTGGATGCTGCCGTGTTAGCGGGTGCGGCGACTGTAAGGACGACAGCCACAAAACAGAAGAGGTGCTCAAACTGCAAGGTAGACTCCCACGAGACGAAGGAGTGTTCGGTGGATAGATACTGCTACTTCTGTGACAAGGTGGTGCATCCGACTCGTCGGTGCCCCATACTCAGGGTACCGAAACCTTATGCTGGGATGTCAGGGATCGGATGCGAGGACACCATGTTCAGTCACTTACCTGACGGTGTCTTCAGACCCGAACTGGCCGCGAGCTCTACTCCAGTGGCTGTGGTGATGGTTACCGGTGAGCCGGTGACGGCGGAGATGATTGAGACCCTGCTAGCACGTTTCTGCCCGCTTCAGGCGGCATGGCGCTGGGAGGCTATTCCGCACAGTACGCAACGTGATACCTACTTGGTCAATTTTCCCTCCATGGCGGACTTGGAGAGAATGAATGGGTGCGAACTTGGGGTACCTAAGCAGGAGTCGTGGATTTGCTTGGACATCTGGAAGCCAGAGGATATCTTGCCCATGGCGGAGTTGACACCTACTTGGGTGCATGTGGCGGGGGTGCCGAACTCGGCTCGCCATTTCCTGGGTCTTTGGGCAGTGGGTACACTCATCGGAAAGACTATGGATGTGGACCTTCTAGCTCTTCGGCATCACAACGTGGTTAGAATCCAGGTGGCTATGCGGAACCCGAACTTGTTCGAGACAAAGGACGTCAAAGCCGATGCTTTTCTGCTTCTTAAGGGGTACTCTTTTCGGTTCAGCAAGGAGGCGGCTGACTATATTGCTGAACCGGATTTTGTACCTTTCATTTGGAGGCGGAATGAGAAGGACGATGATTCAAAAGGAATGGAGGAAAAAGAACACGATGACACACAAATGAGTGAACCGCCGAAGTCCGCGGATGGAGATACCCACATGCCTCAAGCTAATGCTACGGGGCCCGGGGGATCGACGCTTGGCCTCGTTGGGGCTAGGGACGTGCTTCGTGGTATCGCAGTGACACTGTTCAACAAAAATCCACAGACTCCGCGAGGCAAAGAGATTGTGGAGCAGCTGGTCGCATCCGGGAGTGTCACGGTTGTTTTTTTTTTTTTGACGATGGGAGTGTCACGGTTGTTAATGTGCAGGAGAATATGAAGAGCAAGGAGGACAACCGAGTTGTGCAGCCGGGCTGCACTACTCTGCTTGGTGTGGCAGCTAGCGAGGTGGTGCAGCAGGCCAGCTTCGGCCTGCCCACGCCTGCTGCTGGACCGCAAGCGTCCTCCTCGTCGGTGGACAAGGCAGCTCCAGCCAGCCCAACGGGAGGCGCTGCTGGACCCAGGGTGGGAGGCCCTTTGACGCCTGGACGCTCCACTGCTACGCCGTGCGCGGGTGATGCTGCGTCGTCGCCCAGGACAGAGGGGTCGCCTATGGCGCTACAAGGACCAGGCGAGGGAGAGCACTCGGGGCCAGGCGGGTCTCCAGCTCCACCGTTGCGTTCCGACGTGGAGACCGCAGGCCAGGGGACGGCTGTGCAGCTGCTTCAACCAGCGGTTGAGCCGCAGCCGTCTGCTGGGCTGTCCATCGACGACACGACGACGGTTCGCGAGTTGACGCGGGGGGAGGGCTGTACCTCACCACTGCCTCCCCCGGTGTCGACTCCGTTGAGGAGGAGCGAGAGGCACATTGTGGCCATCGACGGCTCCTCCGCGACGGACGAGGACTCCATGGCGAAGGCGATGAGGCGCAAGGCGGAGCACAACCTGGATGTGAATGGTATGATCAAATGCCCCAAGTCGTTCCTTCCTTTTTCAAATGCAAGCATCACTGATAAATTGAATAGGGTAGGTTTTTCTTTGGGAAATAATGTTGAAAAAATTGCTATGTCGACTAATGCACTAAGACGATTGGAATATGACCGGTTAACAGTCACCCCAAAAGTCTCGTGCAAGTCGGATACTACTCACATGGATGAGGAGGAGCTACATGACACAATTGATGTCCAGCTTCTCTCACATCTAGTGGGTGATGTATCGGAGGGGGGCTTAGACGAGGCGGTGCTGAGTTCATTATATGATCTGAAAGCGTCTGACCGCAAGTCCAAAGCAGACTCTCATAAGAAAAATAATAAAACACCACGAAAAAAGGCGAAGTTGTCCACAATCCCAATTGTTTCCCAATGAATGGCATATTCGAGAATAGCAGAGGTCTTCGTGACTTGGCTAAACATGCTCGCTTTGCTGATTCTATTCGGGACCATAGATTGGATTTTGTGAGAATTTCCGAAACTGGTAAACGGGACTTTTCAGCGAGTCTACTTAACCGCTTGTCGGGTGGTGTAGAATTCACTTGGAGGTCTCGTCCGCCACGTGGTAGGTCTGGGGGCATTTTATTAGGCGTCAGATCAGAGACCATGGATGTGTTGGCTAGTTCGGAAGGTGACTTTCATATTAAGGTTCACATCCGTAACAAAGCCGACAACTTCACATGGACTCTTGTCGCTGTATATGGTGCTGCCCAAGATGAACATAAGCCTGCTTTTCTCAGAGAGTTGGTGAACCTGGCAAAAGATAACCCATATCCTATAATTATAGGGGGCGATTTTAATCTGCTAAGGTTCCCACATGAGAAGAGTAGAGGCAGATTCGACAACCGGTGGCCTCTCTTATTCAATGATGTTGTTGACAGTCTTAGTCTAAGAGAAGTTTCGATGACCGGGAGGCAATACACTTGGGCTAATAGCCTCCCAGAGCCAACATACGAGAAGCTGGACCGTGTATTGATGGATTCCGATTGGGAAATTAAATACCCAATGGCCTCAGTACGGGTCCTCGAACGTATAGAGGCATTGTCGGATCATGCACCCATACTTCTAACCACGGGAACACCTAATCCATCGTGTAAACGCCAATTCAAATTTGAATTGGGTTGGTTACATAGGGAGGGTTTTTCGAAATGGTTAAAAGGGTGTGGGAAAGACCGGTATCTGGTCTAACGCCAATCCAAAGGTGGAATAACAAAATAAGCGCATTGCGCAAACACCTAAATGGTTGGGCAAGACATATGGTAGGTCAACTAAAAAATGAGAAGCTTCGGTTGTCGTCTATTATTGACGAATTAGAGGCTTTTGCGGAAGTAAGACCACTATCAACGCAAGAGATCGATCTAAAAAATCGTTCTAATGCCGAGATGGTGGGGCTTCTTCGTGAAGAGGAGATCAAATGGTACCAACGATCAAAGGCCCAATTTATTCTAGAAGGAGACTCGAACACGAGATACTTTCATAGTCTAGCTAATGGCAGACATAGAAAGAAACTCATTCACACTCTAAACCAGGAGGAGGGTACGATTGAAGGCCATGAGCAATTGAAATCCTATATCACGAAGTACTACAAAAATCTGTTTGGTGAGCCGGATGTGGATAATTTCTCGCTTGACGAATCCCAAACAAATGATATTCCGCAAGTTTCCGATCAGGAAAACGCCCATCTGACAGCTCCTTACTCTATGGAGGAGGTGAAGAAGGCGGTATTCCAAATGAAACACAACAAAGCACCGGGTCCGGATGGTTTTCCCGCTGAGTTTTATCAAACTTTTTGGGACATAATCCAATCGGACTTGTTTGAGTTGTTTAATGCTTTGCACGCTGGACAACTCGAGCTATTTCGTCTAAATTTCGGTGAGATAATTTTGTTGCCTAAGGTGAATGGAGCAGAAAGGATCCACCAATACAGACCTATCTGTCTTCTTAACGTTAGCTTCAAAATCTTCACTAAAACCGCTACTATTAGGCTTAATTCGGTAGCCGACCAGGTTGTGAGAACCACTCAGACGGCTTTTATGCAAGGTCGCAATATCCTTGACGGAGTTGTGATTTTACATGAAACAGTCCATGAGATGCATCGGAAAAAACTAAATGGAGTTATCCTAAAAATAGACTTCGAAAAGGCTTACGATAAAGTCAAATGGTCTTTCCTGCAACAGACACTCAGGATGAAAGGTTTTTCACCTGAGTGGCGCGCAATGATACATAATTTCGTTTCCGGAGGAAGTGTCGCCATCAAAGTTAATGACGATGTTGGTAGATACTTCCAGACGAAAAAGGGATTACGACAAGGCGATCCATTATCACCTATATTGTTTAATATAGTTGCTGATATGTTAGCCATAATCAATGAGCGGGCGAAATCCGATGGGCAAATTGCTGGAGTGGTACCGCACCTAGTGGATGGCGGATTATCCATTCTACAATACGCTGACGATACAATTCTTTTTATGGAACATGACATGGAAAAGGTAAGAAACCTGAAATTAATATTATCAGCGTTCGAGCAACTTTCTGGTCTTAAATTAATTTCCATAAAAGTGAAGTGTTTTGTTTTGGCGACGCTCAGGAGGAGGCTACCCAATATGCTGAGTTATTCGGCTGTGGGCTTGGTCAGTTTCCAATTAACTATCTTGGCATCCCAATTCACTTTAGGAGGCTAACGATAGCTCAATGGAAGCATGTTGAGGAGAGACTACAAAAGAGATTGAGTAGCTGGAAAGGAAAATTATTGTCCTTAGGTGGGAGGTTGGTACTCATAAATTCAGTCCTAACTAATATGGTGTTGTATATGATATCCTTCTTCCAATTATCAAAGGGAGTCTTACATCGATTGGATTACTTTCGATCCAGATTCTTTTGGCAAGGGGACAATGAAAAAAAGAAATATCGGCTGGCAAAATGGGATGTAGTGTGCCGACCTAAGGACCGTGGCGGTCTTGGGATTCATGACCTTCAGGTCAAGAATAGAGCCCTCCTTGGTAAATGGCTGTTTAAGCTTTTGACCGAAGATGGGGTCTGGCAAACTCTTCTAAGGAGGAAATATATAGGCTCGAGTGCGTTGTCACAGATTTCTTGGAAATCAGGTGATTCGCATTTTTGGGCCGGCCTAATGGCGACGAAGAAATTATTCTTCCCATACGGTTCTTTCTCCATTAAGGATGGGTCAGAGATAAGGTTTTGGGAGGATACATGGTTGGGTACTACCCCACTCCGAGAACAATATCCGGCGTTATATGGTATAGTCCAAGGACGTTACAAGAGCGACACGCTTGCTCAAGTGTTGGTGAATAACCAGCCAATGGTGACGTTCCGTAGAGATCTTGTTGGTCCCAGGCTGGTAGCGTGGCACGAGTTGATACAGCGCCTAGCTACTGTCAATTTGACACAAGGGACCGACGAGTTTCGGTGGAATTTACGCACTTGCGGTAAATTCTCTGTGGATTCCATGTATACACACTCATCCAACCAGATGTGCCGGTAGACAATAATAAGAAAATCTGTAAGATGAAAATTCCACTAAAAACAAAGTTTTTGCGTGGTATCTTCGTCGAGAAGTTATTCTTACTAAGGACAACCTTGTGAAACGCAATTGGCATGGAAGTAAACAGTGTGTCTTTTGTCATAAAGACGAGACGATTAAACACCTATTTTTCGAGTGCAAATTGGCTAGTTCTATATGGTCCATCATCCAGATAGGTTCTACTATTTACCCACCGAACAACATTGCTAATATTTTTGGCAATTGGCTGAATAGGGTGGATAATAGGTTTAAACAACTTATTAGGGTGGCAGCGCTTGCTGTAATATGGTCGCTTTGGCTATGTAGAAATGACAAGGTTTTTAACGATAAAAATTGCTCTCTTATGCAGGTTATCTACAGGACTACTGCTACACTCCGTTCGTGATCTCAGTTGCAACGTGTTGTGCATCGAGACCTGTTTATGGAGGTATGTACAAGACTGGAGGATACGGCGAGAGACTTTTTATCCCGACATGGATGACAGCATAATTTGCGGATCGGCCCTCCACCACCATAGGTGTTTTTACAATTTCTCATTATGATATGTAACCGCCTTTTTATATTTCGTACTTCAGACTTGTTGCGGCTGTGTGCATCTTAGTTATGCAGAGCCTGGGTGTAATGCTTAAACATTTTAAGTAATAAAGCTCCCTTTATCTAAAAAAAATGCAACTGGTATTTAAAACATATTTCAAAATATCGAAAAATTGTGAAATAAAATTTCGTAGTTGCATCATCATATTCTATGTGTTAGTATGGTTAGCCGAGTTGTATCCTATTCCTAGTACTCTAGTAGGAGTCTAGCAGTATTGGTTAGCTTTATTTAAGTCAGATCGAGTCAGCTTACAAAAGGAAGTCATGTCCGCGTATGTTTCCGTGCATATACCGAGTACGTCTTGCACTACCGCAATCGCCGTCTTTGCCGTGTGGCAAAGATACACGGCAACGGACCTTCGGAACACGGCAAAGTCTTTGCCGTGCCGAACAGCACGGCAAACATCGCACGGCCTAATAGCTGTCGGTAAAGAATATTTGCCGTGTTCCTTTCCAAAACAGGCACGGCAAAGCCTTTGCCGTGTTCTTTCTCGAACAAAGCACGGCAAAGATCTGTCAGAGAGGGTCAACCCTCACCCCGGGTCAACTGATCTTTGCCGTGTGCTCTCCCTGACTATGCACGGCAAACTCCACGTTGGTTGGTCCAGGTCGTGCGTGTGTATAAGCCCAACCTAAGACGACAGAAGTTGTAAGCTTTGAAAATATCGAGTTTTGTGCCTCTCGCCAAAAATTTGACCTGTATTTTTCTCCGGAACGAGGCTTGCCGGAGTGCTGAACATGGCTTCCGCTGGCGTGTCCCTCATCGCGGACCGGCGAGCTGTGCCCCTTAACCATGTCGCCCATCGACGCCCAGGCGGACAGAGGGTACCACTTGCTCGTCGTCGAAGGCTACTGGCGGAGCAAAGGCACACCAAACGGGGAGTTCATCAGGTCTCGTCCTTTCCTGGTTGGAGACCATCGCTGGCATCTCGAGTACTACCCTAATGGCTTCGGGGAGGATGATGAGGAGTTCATATCGGTTTATCTGTCCTCGATGACGATGTGGAAGGACAGGAAGTAAAGGCTCAGGCTATCTTCAGTTTCATGGACCAGCCTGACCTGCGAACGTCAACACGCATCCGTGAAGAAAAAAAAAATACCACCTCACCGTCGACGTTATGGGGATGAGCAATTCATTAGAAGGAATATCTTGGAAAGATCAAGACATCTTAAGGACGATAGCTTCATTATCCGGTGCGACATCGTTGTCGTCAAGACGTCGGCGGACGCCAACACCGACAAGGGAGCTCGCGGTACCGCTTCATTTGTGGAGATGCCGCCGTCGGACATGCAGAGCCATCTCTTGGACATTCTCCTGTCCAACGTGGGCACTGACATTACATTGCAGGTCGGCGGCGAGACTTTTGATGCTCACCAGTGCGTGCTCGCTGCCCGATCTACAGTTCTGAAGGAACAACTTTTTGGTGACACTAGCATGAAGAAGACAAACATTCTACACATAAATGACATCGAACCAGAAATTTTCAAAGCATTGCTTGTTTTCATCTACACGGACTCGTTTCCCGACGGGTACTGGGTTGAAGACGAATCAGGAGAAGAGGAAGCTGATGAAGAAGACGAATTAAGAGAAGAGGAAGATGACAAAGAACACAAATCGGGAGAAGAGGAAGAAGAAACCGAATCAGGGGAAGATGAAGAGTATGACGAATATATAACGTGGCTGTTGCAGTTGCTTCAAGCTGCGGATAGGTATGATCTCCAAAGGCTAAAGTCGATCTGTGCAGAGCGGTTGGTTGGATACATATGCAGGAACTGGGTGGCAGACATTATTGTTGTGGCTGAGAGGAGACAGTGTCCCTGGCTTAAGGATATGTGCGTGGAGTTCATCAAATTTAATTCAAGTGTGTACAAGGTTTTGACGGCTGAAAGCTTGGACCAGATAATCAGAACATGCAGCCCCTCCGTTCTGAAGGAGCTCCTCTTCAAGTTTACTCCCTGAACTTCTCAAAGTACCTATCTGAACCCAGATATCAAAGGGTCATAGTCGTAGTGGCTGTGTCGATGGTCTAGTAGCTACTGGTATTTTAAATTTCTATTGGATTTGAGATATACAGTTATCTAATCTATTATATGTCGTGTGTCGGATGGTCTACTATGGTACAGTATCTACTTTTTTTTAGAATATATAACTTTATTAAACCACTAGCTTAGCAACATCGCTGGCTAGTGGCTACAAGACTAGAAACGAATTCTGGGGTACCCTAGCACCATATTGAGCAAGCTCATGTGCAACCTTATTACACTCACGACGACAAAAGGCGAACTCAAAAACATCAAAACTGAGAATGCATGATCTTCTCGCCTCACGCAGCAGGGTACCAATTTATGAGAGGTCGTACTCGGACGCCTTCAGTGCTTTGACTAGAACTAGGTAACTTAGCGCGGATGTGTGGTAAAAATTCAAATGTTGAAATGCTGACATTTAAATTTTTTGAAGAGTTGAAATTGTTGCAATGCAAAGAAAGTTTACGTTTAAAAATTGCTTAGATTTTGAAAATTGTTCAAAATGGAAAATTATTTAGATTTTCTTTTTTTTATGTTCACAAAATGGTTAGATTTTAGAGGCATTTAATTTTTTGAAATATTCAACTTTGTGTGTCATGCACGTGTGGTAAAATTAAAATTTTAATTTGTGTACATTTAAAAATCGTGCAGATTTGGAAATTATTGAAATGCAAAGAAAGTTTATGGTTAAAAATTGTGCATATTTTAGAAATAGTTTAGAAGAAGAAATACCGTGGTGTGAAAAAATTCAAATTTGAAAAATGTCCGCACTCTAAAGTTGTTCAGACTTAGATCTGTTGGAACTGGGAAAAATTTACATTTATAAATTGATAGATTTTGAAAATTTGTTAAAATTGGGGAGTTATCCATATTTGAATTGTATTTACGTTTATGAAATGCTTAGTTTTGGAAGGCATTCAAAATTTTGAAGTATTCAATTTTGAAATTTGATCATATGACATAAGTAGTGAGCAATTTTTCTTTTTTGTGTTCATGTTGACATATTTGTCACATTTGTAAATATCGTGGAGTAAAAAATTTAAATTTCGAAATATCCACATTCAAAAGTTGTTCAGATTTCAATGTATCGAAATTTTTTTAAAAAAATTTACGTTTGTAATTTGTTAGAATTTTAAAATTGTTAATAGTGAGAAGTTATTCGTATGTGATTTCTTCTTTACGTTTTTTGAATGTTAAGATGTGAAATGCATCTAAATTTTTAAAATATTCAAATGTTGGAATTTGATCATATACCATAAATAGGCAATGTTTATTTTTGTGTTCGTGTTGATATGTTTGTTATATTTTTTTTCGTTCGGGTGTGCGGCGTTACAGTGCCCGGGCGCGTGAGAGGCCGCGAATCCGTCCGGCTATTATATATAGTAGTATGGTTTTTTGGAAAATGGTAGGGCTTTACTGCGAAAAAGTGGCGAGCAAAGTGCATATCTATATGTTTGTCAAAATAAGAAGGTTAAAATATGAAAGTTGTTTGGGAAGGTGATATCCATCTATTTGTGAAAAGAAAATTCAAACGGGTGACCGAGTGCGACGAATTGGACAAAACTCAACGAATATTTGTGCGAATCTGGATCACAATTAATGAGTTAGAGTCGACCAAACTCGAAACCGATCATGGGAATGGAACCTACTCGTCGACGCGTAAATTTTTCATATATATTTTTTCTTGTGGTTTTGGGAAAAAAAACGACTGCTGTAGCCTGCTATAGTAACACTGTAGGTACTGTAGCTACTGTTACACTGTAGCAAATTTGCTTGGTGAAAATCATTATTTGGTATCGTTTAAAAATATCCTTTTTTTTGGTTAACTAATTTTGAAGATTAATGAAATTCTGAAATCTGTCAGAATTTGTTTTTTTTTTGCACGGTATAAAATGCAACGAATTTGAAGTTTGAAGAGAAATGTATATATTTATGTCCGTTGATATAAAAAGTTTAAAACATACTGTTACAGTAGCTACAGTACTCGGACGCTTCGCGCCATTATATATAGTAGGATAGTAGTTAGTTTGTAATATCTGGAAAACTCAAGGACATTTGCGTAAAAGAACCACGCGTTTTTATTCCGGGAGGCCGATTTTGGAAAACACGTGGGTTTTTCTGCAAAAGTGGCAAGCGAGGCTTTTTTTTCAAAAAGTTTTATTCTAGAGGGCCAATTTATATTTTTGGCCGGGAGGCCGATTTATAATTTTTAGGAAAACGTAAGTTCTTTTCTGCAAAAAAGTGGCGAGCGGGGTCTTTTTTGCAGAAAGTTTTATTCCGAGGGCCGATTTGTGTAGGGTGATATACATCTACTTGTGAAATGAAAATTCAAACGGATGACCGAGTGCGACAAATTTGACAAAATTTGTCAAATGTTTGTGCGAATCTGGATCCAAAATTAAAGAGTTAGACTCGATCAAACTCAAAACCGATCACGGGAATGAAACCTACTCGTCGGCACGCATATATTTCATGTATATAATTTTCGGAGAACACGAAGTTTTTTTTAAAAAAAAATTCTGCCAAAAAAAAAAGCTACTTTAGTGAAGACACAAAAAAATTCTGCCAAAAAAAGATACTGTAGCGAAGACACTGTAGCTACTGTACACGCTACAGTGCCGCGGCTCTTCAAGCTTTTATATATAGTAGTGATAGCAGAATCAGATTCAACCATGACACTGAAAACTCCCAGCCGGGATACCAAATCAATCGCAGCAACACATGCATGTGCCTCAGCATGCCCGCTGCACCCGCGAGGAATGCACCTTGGTCTGACCGAAGCACACAGCCCTATGCAGGCTAGTGTGTAGTGCCCTGGAAAGCGGCATCAAAATTCAGGGCGTGTTCGGTAACTCTCCACCTCCACCAAATCCTCAAATCCAGCTTTTTATTCCCAAATCCGGCTCTACGAAGGAGCTTAGAACGTTCGGGACAACTCTCGTTTTTTGTCATGACAATGACGAGTGGACCCCACTCGTCAGCGCCGTCTTCCACAATTCCCCACACGTTCTCATCCTCTTCCTCCCTGGGCACACTGACCTCCGGCCCTAGGCTTCTGCTCCGCGACCGACCCTTGCGCGAGGTGCGTATCCCTGCCCCACCATGGCTGCGGCCACTAGTTCGCGCCGCCTCAAGCCCTGCCATGGCCGCGGCGTGCAGGTCGCGCCGCCACAAGCTCGTCATGGCCGCGGCCTCCAGGTCGCGCCGCATCAAGCCCTGAAGCCCAGGCATGGGCGCAGAACGGCATCCACAGAAACAGCAGCAACAACAACGTGGGCGAGGAACGGTCGCCCAAGAACTCGCGAGGCTGGGGCATGGCGGGCGGCGCAGTGAATCTGGCTTCACCTTTGTTTCCTGCGGGCTGCGGGAGGTGGGGTTGGTTATTTTTCTGTTTGTCGAATCGGTAACCATCACTTGGCGGTGGCATACCTGCGCAAATATTGCGAAATCCAGCTTTTCTAAATCCGCAGCGGACCGAAATGCTAGCTCCGCATTTTGTACATGGTTTGGGACCAGATCTGAGGATATAGCTTTGCGGATCTGGAGTGTTCGGCCAGCGACGGCCAAAAAAATTGAGAAGTTCGAAGCTGGGACGTTAACGAACACGCCCTCACCTTCACAAAATTCGGCTTTGGAATCTCCCACTCTGCAGTCTGAGCGACCTCCCAGCAAATTTTTTGAGGTTAATGGCAGTCGTTCTGCCTTCCGATTAGATAGAAAATAGTGTTATGTACCGAAGTTCCAGCTAGGGAAAAATCCCTCTACAAACAAAACAAGAAATAAAAATCTCCCGGATCAAGCGTGTGGCACCAAAAACGCCACCTCCGTAGACCCACGTACATGAAGAGCACCTCCTTGCAACGTCGACAAGGAGTGCCCAGGGAACCGAAACTCCAGCATCTAGGTCCCCACTGGCGGCATCTGCCGCTCTAACTCGGTCTCTGACGTCTTCTTCTTCTTCTTGGACTTCGTCCCAACAAGGACGAGGTCGTTGATGGCAGCTGCCGCCTGGTCCGTGAGGGGTCCGTCAAACAGAGCCAAGTAGGCCTGCCGCCGTTGCTCTGAGGGGGCGGCCTCCTCAGGCTGCGAGCCGAGACGACGCGCCACCGCCTCCTTGGCCAGCTGCTCCATGTTGGCACCTTCCGGGTGCAGCTCGGCGATCCTGATGCTCCTCTGTGCTAACAGCGCGTCCACCTTCTTCTTATGGACCAAAGTCGTGGCCGGCGTGCCCAAAACGGAGGCCGCGAGCGGCGTCGAGATCCGGTCGATGAAGCCTGACAAGTCCAGCTGTCCAGAGCCGGAAAGCGCCGGCGTGACAATGTCATTCTCAACCTGTTGGCCAGCCACCTGCTCACCCCGATCAGTCAGCGGGGCGGAGCGCTCCTGGAAGAGCACCCCAAGCGAACCCGGCGACGCCCTCTCCAAAGGACCTTCATCAACAATCTGGAAAACCTCCCTTGTGTTCTGCTCCTCATGGTTGGGTGTGTCAAAACCCACCCGCTCTTGTAGGTTGGGCATGTCAGGTTCACTCTCCATAGCCTTGACATCTGAGCTCAGGTCACCCAAACCTGACAGCTCCTACAGTGCCCCAGGCACGTCAGACTCCTGCAGGATCGGCGTGGTCTCCACCACCGCGAAGGCGCGCTCCAAAGCAACCATTGTCGCCAAGATGGTCGCATCCCTGGGGGAGAAGGGAGCAAAGAGCTGAGAATCACCATCCGTGCAGCCAATGCTGGACCCGCGAGAGAGCCTCACCAGAGCGATCTCAGCCCGCTCCAAGAAGCTCCCAAGCCGCTCCAGCAAACCCTGCATAGCCTCCGTCATCGCGGTCTGAGACGCGGCTATCTCCTGCAGCTGAGAGATGACCAAGCTCTGCACCTCGGCCCGCAGCAATGCCGCCTGCTCCTCAACAAGTGATCTCATCAGCGCAGCTGGAGGAGCCTTCGGGGTGGCAGGCGTCGAGTTCGTCGCCGGTTGCGCACGAAGAGGGGGGCCCCGGTCCCCAAGCTTGGGAGGGGGGCGGCAACAGCGGCCCAGGAGCGATCCAGAGGGCGGCATGGACCAGAAGCCGACGAGATGGAACAGGGGGGCGCTTGGCTGCTCTTCTCGCGCTGCACGCAATCGCGCTCAGGGTGGCCGGAGCCGCGACAGGCGAGACAACGGATGTCGCCGTTGCAGCTGGCCATGTGATGTCCGGGCTCAAGGCAGCGGAAGCAGCGACACCCCACCCGACGCCTGAAAGCCGCGACGCGCTCCTCATGCCCAGGAGGAGGAGAGGGTGGCGGCAGGCTTCGCGGCAGGCGCTTCTTCTCACGAACCACCTGCCAAATAGGCTCATCATCCTCCACCTCCGGCGCGGACATGGGCATCCCCAGCTCCTGCAGGGCGAACCCGGGCGGCGGCCGAACAGGAGGAGGCTGCGGGTGGGGGACGGTTGGCGTGGTTCCCTCCATCTCCGACGGATCCGGCGGAGACCCGAGCTCAGGCGTCATCTCTAGCTGCGCCTCCGACACCACCAGCCCGGCGGCCATGGATCCGAGGTCGTCGATGACCACGGAACAGAGCTTGGGGCGCGGCGGATCTGGCGGGAGCAGCACCACGTGAGGAGAGAAGCCGGCTGGGACAACAGCAGGCGGGGGCACAGAGAAACCGTGGCCGACGGCGCCGGAGCGGCGGACGCCGGGAGGGGCTGGTGGTGGGTGGTGGGGACGGGGCTCGCCTCTTCCAGCGCGGGCCTGCCAGCGGAGCTCGGGGCGAGCGCAGAGGCAAAGGGCTGAGGGTTGGGGGGAGGGTGGCGGACTGGGCGGAGCTGGGCGCCGGTGGCGGCGGCGGACGCGCCATCAGGTCACGAGACAACCTCCCAGCAAATTCATGGGCATGCTTTAAAATCTGATGACATACCTCCTTGGTTGACCATGCTTTATCACCGACATTAATTCTGTTTCTTGCACTCCACCGGTCATACAGCAAGACTGAAACAAGCTCCTGCTGCTTTGCCGGTTTCGTCCACAGAACTTCAAACATAGCGCGCGGCGACGGACATTCTACCAGGGACATATGAACTTCTTCCAAATTCAGTTCTCGCCAAATCTTCCTCACAGCTCTACATTTAAGGAACAGGTGGCCTCCGTCCTCGTCCAACCTGAGACACAACGGACATCTGGTGTCAAGCTCAATGTGCTGTCTCTGAATATTCTTTTTTGTCGGTAAGCTGTTGTGTGCAAGGTGCCACAAAAACAGTCGTATTTTAGCCGGTAGATTCAGTTTCTAAATATGCTTCCAAGGCGATGCAGATAGGATAGGACATCTCTTGCTGACGAGCTTGCGTCTCTTCCCTGACTTGCGTCACTTCCCTGACATGCTGACGACACACCAAGATGGTACGCCGATTTGACTGGAAAAAACTCTCTTTGAATCATAATGCCACGCTAGATGGTCCCCCATGCCAATCCTTAGTGGAATTTCAAGGATATGTTTTGCATCCTCCTCCCTAAGAGCATCTCCACCGGGGGCCTCCAAATTTGTGTCCAGCACCCCCAATCGAGGTCCAATTGGGGGGTGCCGGACATGTGTCCGCCCATGTTTTAGACCGCGCCCACAGCGGCGCACCCCAAAGTCCGCCCCTCAAACGCGAGCAAATCATCGAACACCTTGCGGGCGGATTTCAATACGAATTGATGTAATAAATATTACAACACAAGTTCAAATTCGAAATACAAAGTTTAAATACGAATTCAAGTTTAAACTATGACCTATCAAACAGCCGCCGGCTGAGTCGCTTTGATGGTCCACAGGTGGTGCACGAGATCATCGTGCAGCTGCTTATGCATTGTTCCATCACGAATTACCCGATGTATGGCAAGGAATTCTGCATACTGCGTCGGCACGCCCGGATGTGGATGGGCCATAGGCCCCTGGAAATCAAACACTTCGCCGACCAGTTGCTTCCTCGTATCACGCTCGTCTTCAATGATCATGTTGTGCATGATAACACAAGCATTCATGATCTCACACATTTCATCTAGCGACCATGAAAGACAAGGGTAGCGAACAACGGCAAACCTGCCCTGGAGCACACCAAAAGCCCGCTCCACATCTTTGCGAACTGACTCTTGCCTCTTTGCAAAATGACAATCTGCCTCGCCGTGAGGGTTGCGGATGGTCTTCACAAATGTAGACCAAGTGGGATAGATGCCGTCAGCAAGATAGTACTCCTTATCGTACTCATGGCCATTGATCACATAGTTGCATGGTGGAGTTAGGCCATCACAAAGTTTTTTGAACACATTTGATTTGTGGAGCACGTTGATGTCATTGGAGGCACCGGCGGTGCCGAAATATGCATGCCATATCCAAAGATCATAATCTGCCACGGCCTCAAGTATAACACTGCATTTTCCGTGGTGCCCTGACTTGTACATCCCTTGCCAAGAAAACGGACAGTTCTTCCAGTTCCAATGCATGCAATCGATGCTTCAAATCATCCCTGGAAATCCTCTTGCTTCGCCTTGTGCCAAGAGACGAGCCGTGTCTGCCTCATTTGGTGTCCTCAGATATTGCTTTCCGAACACCTTCACAACTGCCTTACAGAATCTGTAGGTGGCTTCGACGGCGGTGGACTCAGACATGCGGAGATAGTCATTCAACGCATCGGCGAGAAGCCCGTAAGCAAGGCACCGTTCCTTGTTGGGCCTCCGCCCCTTCTCTGATCCTCCAAACTTCGGCGCCGCGACTTCGTCGATCGCGGCCTGTAGAAGTGCAGCCATGACCATCTCATTCTCCTCGATGTCGGCCGCAAGGGCGGCATCCTCCTTCATCATTTCAAAAAACATGACCTCGTCGTTGATGCATGTAAAATGCATACATGAACTTTGCATTATATTACTTATATTTAAATCATATTTGCATCATATAAGGGTTATATCATTGTTTTATATTGATTTTGGGAATATTTCATAGTTTCCCTATTTTTTCTGGAATTAACCCTGCACTGGCAGAAAATCCTATTTTCTATATTTTGATGTTTCAGGGACCCAAACGACGTCCAAATGACCTAATATTTTGCGGGGATCATTTTTTTGGAAGGAACAAAACGTAGGAGCGAAGGAAGCGAAAAAATGGAAACCCGAGGGCCAAAAGAGGTGGGTCCACGCGGCCAGATTCCTTGGCCGCGTGGGACCCCCTATCCTGGGCCTCGAGCCTCTGATGCCGTCGATCTTCGTCCCCGTGCCTTCGTCTTGACCTAAAAACGACTATAAAAATAGTCCCCCGACGGCTTTCGGAAGGGAGCGCCGCAGAAACACAAAACCACGAAACAGAAGACCTGGAGCTACAGATTGGAGGGGGAAAACTCCGGCGGGGCGCTGCCGGGGTGGTCTCCATCTTCTCCAACATCTCCACCATCATCACCATGATGAAGGGGGAGTAGTCCACCCCCTGGACTTTGGGTTTGTGGTGCTAACTTGATCTAATCTCTCTATGTATGATCATTGTTGAAGTCCATATGATGTGCCTTGCATAAGTATGGATCTATCTATGTAATTCCTATGGTGGATATTGTGGTATGCGATGATATTTGTTATGCATTTACCGTTGTGTTGGATCTTTTATGACTTGTCATACTTTGGAGATATTCTATGATGCATGTGATGGTTCGATTTATGCATAATGCCTTGTTTATCCATGTCATGAGGTGATTGACACCACCAAGTGTAGATAGATGAGAGAGATGTGGTCATACACACGAAATATGAATCATTGCACTAGTGTTTAGAATATTGTCCATTATGAAGTATGATGTATGTAGGTACGGGATGGCCGATGTGACAACGGCATATGTGTTGAGTGACACAATACAGCCCAACATCCTTTATCTGGGGGTAAAAAGGAAGAAGTATGATGTGGGAGTGACAACAAACCACGCTAGCCTTACGAGGGTGATCTAGCAACACAAATGATTATTTTCTTTCAACTATGTGTTTTAGTACATGTAGCCGTCATATAAGTTTACCATTAAAGCATGACAATTGTGTGTACTTTTTATCTATAACATGATAATCACCATAGATGGGAGAGAGGATTGAGTGAACCCATGAACCCATATCCATTGTTCCTATAAGAGAAAACATTTGTCTTGTCCTCTTGCATTAAAGAGGATTGGGACACTTTTACATTCTTGTTTTGTTACATTAAACTTCCATCCATTAAATCAACCATCTTGTTCTTTAAACCTGTTTAGTACATAATCAACTAAAACTTGTGACACTTTAGTTGTAGGAAATAGATAACTTTTCCTTCTTGCTCCTGCGGATCGATACCCTACTTCCACATTGAGAGGTGCTACAGTGATCCCCTGCTCTTGGGGGTTATCAAGTACTTTTCTGACGCCGTTGCCGGGGAGCGTAGCGCTTAAGTTTCTATTCTTGTGTGCACTAGACTTTAGATTTATTTTATCTTGTTTTATATCTTACAATCAAAGCTTGGGGAGGTTCCTTTAAACTTGTTTGGTTGTGAGTTTCTCATTAGCTTTACTGTCGAGGTGTGCCCTCGGCAATTCTCATGGTTGCTATACCTAGGGTTGATTATATGGTAGAGAACGCGTAGTATTGGTGGAATCGACGGCTGACAAGCTGGATTTACCCAGGTTCAGGGCCCTCGAGTGAGTTAAAACCCTTACTTCCTGCTTGTCTGTGTTTATGGTATGAATATGAAGGTTACAAGAGATTGACGAGCGGCTAATCTCGTCGAGGTTTTGGTGGCTATGGATTGCTTGCCCTGATCGATCACCCTCCCAGCCTTTTTTATACAGGAGGCTGGGTCTCGGGAAACATAACCGACCAAGGTTACATGTATGGAAAGTCTTAATCGACTATAACTTGATCTAACTTGGAAAACACTCTTCGTCTCAGGCCTTCCTTCGTGGGCTTCGATTAATCTTTGGGCTTCTTTGATCATTACGTGCACCAGGTACCCTTAAGCTGGGGTACCCGCAGAGTATAACCTCGTCACTAGCCCCCGAGTACTTGCTTGACTCGAAGAATCGAGCATGTGCTCCCTTCATCGTGCACGTCATAGTCTTTACTTTTATACTCCTGACCCGACGTAGTCCTTCTACTCTTAATTTGTTTCGATTATATGCACATGTGAACCAAGGGATATTAACATAGTAGGCCTGACTCACTCGAGTACCGAGCTCAGCTAACTGCTTACTTGAGCAAAAACCTTACTAGTCTTTAGTCACACTCGAGTCCCTGGATTCGAGCCTGGAACGTAGTCGAAAGATTTTGCCTAGGGATATTGACATAGTAGGCCTGACTCACTCGAAAATCGAGCTCAGTTAACCGCACATTTGGGCGAAACCATACTAGCCTTCAATCAGGTTCGAGTCCCCGGACTCGAAGCTGGAACACTTTTGAAACTTTTGCCTAGGGATATTGACATAGTAGGCCTGATTCACTCGAAAATCGAGCTCAGTTAACCGCACATTGGGCGAAACCATACTAGCCTTCAATCAGGTTCGAGTCCCGGACTCGAAGCTGGAACATACTGGACAGACTCGACTCAGGCCGTTGTAGGTCTTACTGATTCGTTCTGCAGTTTAACTTTTGATACCTAACGCGTCCGTCAGGATTTTCATCATGTCTGTTGACACGGAAAATTTCAAGGAAAACACTGTTGGAGCGTCCCTCGGCCCATCTCGATTGCTCGCGGGTCTTACCTTTGCATTTGCGTATGCAGCATCCGAAACATCTGCGATTGGCATAGTTCGGGAATTTATGAAGTTTGATTCTTTGATTTGTGAAGTACTTAATGCATTTTAATCGAGTCTGTAGTCGAGTGAATTTTCTTACCTTGTTTGAAATCTATGGGAGCGCGACAGCGCTCCCATGGGAGTAGCCCCCGAGATTGTGGTTTATTGTCTTGCAATAGAGGACAATCTCAAATCATCCTTCTATACTGCTTTTTGTCAATCGAAATATTTTGTCTTTGAAATCTACGGGAGCGCGTCAGCGCTCCCATGGGAGTAGCCCCCGAGATTATGCTTTATTTTGTTTGAAGTAGAGGATAATCTCAATAATTTTGCTCCTTTTTGATCAATCGCAAGAAATTTTTGATATGCTCCCATGGGAGTACCTTTGCTAGTCGAATCCTTTGTCGATTGTAATTTCGAATCCTCAATCGAATGTGAATGCTATCTTTACACCTGACGTCAATCGTGACGTCTTAGGCGTGCACTCCCTGCTTTGACAAGACATGTCTGTGTGGGCCCAATGTTCAGATTTTTGACCGCAGAAGACGCCGTTTTTATTTTGGACCCGACGATCATGGTATAATCGGGGCAGTCCTCGGGTAACACATCTGTGTTTTTGATTTGTGCCAGGTCCCGAGTTTTTCGAGTGGGTTTGTGTTTCCTGTTTGACTCAGCCCCGAGCATGTTTTTGGGTTTTCTGTTTGACCCAGCCCCCGAGCATGTCGAGTGGGGTTTGGGTTTTCTGTTTGACCCAGCCCCCGAGTATGTCGAGTGGGCTGTAAGTCTTTGTGTTCACTGATTTTTGAGCTAGAATTTTGATGCTTATGTTTTTATGATCGAGTCCCCGATTGTTTGAGTAGGTAAAAGCATATATGAGAAATATGGAGGAACATGTATCTTTATTCGAAATATGTGTTCGATCAGCAAGCCGCCTCATTAAAACCTTCCAGTCCCCTTAGTACCCTGGTAAGGGAAAAGAGTGCGTCTGAAACTTGCTGATTCTTTGGCCTTATGTGCTATTACATATGAGGTTAAGAGATCTATGCATAGAACCGACGCAGGTGCGCCACGTTCCATGGGTTTGATGCTACTTCGCCCGTCTTTGCGTTCTTCAATCGATAGGCTCCTCCTTCGATGACTTCTGTGACATGTAAGGTCCTTCCCAAGGTGATGCAAGTTTATGGACTTTCTTCTGTTTCTCCCGCAGCACCAAGTCTCCCACCATGAAGGACCGTGTGCGTAATCGACGACTATGGTAGTTGCGGAGGTCTTGTTGATAAACGGCTGTTCGTGCCAAAGCCGTATTGCGTGCTTCTTCCAGCAAATCGGCTGCATCTTCGAGTGCCTTGTTCGCGTCGTTTTCTTCATATGCTTCCACTCGTGGTGCATTAAACTTGACGTCGGATGGTAACACTGCTTCCGCACCATAGACCATGAAGAACGGTGTATACTGTGTGGAGGCGTTTGGGGTGGTCCGTAAGCTCCATACTGATGGAAGTTCATCTACCCATGCACCCGCGGCCCTTTTGAGTGGTACTAAGAGTCTCTTTTTGATGCCACTGCATACGAGTCCATTGGCCTTTTCGACCTGCCCATTGGATTGTGGATGTGCCACAGAGCGTAGTTTAGTTTGATGTTTTGTTCCTTGCAAAAGGATTTGAACTCTTCCGCCGTGAAGTTTGTACCATTATCAGTTATGATGCTATCCATTACTCCAAATCGATACATGATCGATTGTATGAAACGAACTGCCGTAGAAGCTGTTGAGCTTGTGATGGGGATAGCTTCGATCCATTTGGTGAATTTGTCGACTGCCACTAGTAAGTGAGTATGACCTCCTTTTGATGATTTCTTCAGTGGTCCCACCATGTCAAGTCCCCATTGGGCAAAAGGCCATGCTAATGGTATGGTTTTTAGCGCTGATGCGGGTGCATGTGGCTTGGAAGCGAACTTCTGGCAACCAATACATCTTTTGACTATGTCCTCTGCGTCCCTTAGCGCTGTAGGCCAGTAAAACCCTGCTCGGAAGGCTTTGGCTACGAGTGATCGACTGCCCGCGTGGTGCCCGCAAGTACCGGCATGAATGTCCCGAAGGAGATCCTTGCCATCTTCGAGTGCAATGCATCTTTGGAACATACCTGAGGTGCTGCGTTTGTACAACTCACCGTTTATGATGGTGTATGCTTTTGCTCGTCGAGTGACGCGTCTGGCCTCGTTTGTATCTTCTGGTAGTTCATTGCGAAGTATGTATGCGAGAAAAGGTTGAGTCCATATTGGCTCAATGAGAAGTACCTCAATCGGAGGATCCTCTGTGCTTGGCGCTTTGCTCTTGTCTGTAGCTGCTGTCGTGTCGATGGTCGTTTGTCGATTGACCTACGCTCTATTCGTTCAAAGAAAACACCCGGCGGGACTGGTGCTTTTGTGGAAGCAATGTTGGCTAATTTGTCAGCCTCTTCATTGCTTTCTCTCCCTATGTGTCGTAGTTCGCAGCCATCGAAGCTGCCCTCCATTATGTTGTACAAATCCCGATAAGCGATCATGTTGTCTGCGATTGCATCACAGGCCTTCATTGTTTGCTGCACAACTAAGTTAGAGTCGCCATAAATCATTAGTCGAGTGCATCCCATGGCTTTTGCCATGCGCATGCCATGGATTAGACCTTCGTATTCGGCCTCGTTATTTGATGGGAACTCGAAACCCATTTGCAAGATATAGCGCAGTTTGTCGCCTTTTGGTGATATGAGTATGACGCCCGCTCCTGCTCCTTCATTCTTTTTGGACCCATCGAAATACATGGTCCAGGAATTTGATACGTCAGGTACCCCTGGCAATTGAGCTTCTACCCACTCGGTGTGAAAATCGGGTAGGACTTGTGATTTGATGGCTTTCGGGTGTTCGTACTTGATTCCTAGTGGTCCCAGCTCGATGAGCCATTTTGCTACGCGCCCCGTTGCGTTGGGGTTTGTGAGGACGTCTCCAATCGCTGATTTATTGACCACCGTTATCGGGTGTTCTGTGAAGTAGTGCGCCAGCTTTCTTGAGTCATAAATACGGCGTACGCCAATTTCTGATATTGTGGGTACCGCTGTTTGGACGGGGAAAGAACTTCACTTACGTAATATACTGGCCTCTGTATGCTTTGACTATGTCCTTCTTCCATGCGGTCAACCACCAGCACGGTGCTGACCACTCGATTGGTGGCTGAGATGTATAGGTAGAGTGGCTCATTTTCCTTAGGTGCTACGAGGATTGGCGGGCTTGTGAGCATCTTTTTGAGTTCGAGAAAGCGGCTTCAGCTTCATCCGTCCACTCGAACTTGTCTGCTTTCTTCATCAATTTGTAAAATGGAAGTGCTTTTTCGCCTAGTTTGCTGATGAATCGACTGAGTGCTGCTACTCGACCAGCTAGCTGCTGTACCTCATGGAGTTTGGTAGGTCTATTCATTGTGAGTATAGCTTGTATCTTTTCTGGGTCTGCTTCGATTCCACGTGCAGATATCAAATAACCCAAGAGTTGTCCAGCTGGGACACCGAAGGTGCATTTCTTTGGGTTAAGCTTGATGTTGTATCGATTGAGATTCTTGAATGTCTCCTGTAGATCACTGATTAATGTGTCCTCCTTTTCAGTCTTGATGACGATGTCGTCGACGTAGACCTGAACATTGCGTCCTATCTGTTCTTGTAGACAGTTTTGCATCATGCGCTGGTAAGTTGCGCCTGCGTTTTTGAGCCCGAAAGGCATGGTTGTGTAGCAGTAGACCCCGAGTGGGGTTATGAATGCTGTTTTGTCTTCGTCTTCTTCTTTCATCCGAATTTGATGGTATCCTGAATATGCATCCAAAAATGATAACCGAGCGCATCCTGCTGTTGAGTCGATGATCTGATCGATTCGTGGTAATGGAAAGTGATCTTTTGGACAGCATTTGTTTAGGGCTGTAAAATCTACACACATCCGCAGGGTGTCTGAGTGCTTCTTTTCGACCAGTACAGGGTTAGCAACCCAGTCTGCCTTTTTGATTTCTCGAATGAACTTTGCAGCAAGTAACCTATCAACTTCTGCCTCGATTGCACCTCTTTTGGGATCGGAAACACGGCGCATAGTTTGCTTGACTGGTCTAGACCCTGGCTTGAGTTGTAGAGAATGCTCGGCGAACTCTCTGGGGACACCTGGCATATCAGCTGGGCACCATGCGAATATTTCCCAGTTTTTACGGAGAAATTCGACGAGCGCATTTTCCTGTTCGCTGGTAAGACTCGATGATATGTTGACGTTTTTGAGGGATCAGTTGGGTGCACTTGATGCTTTTTGTGTCGTTGGTTGCATTGAATTGTCTGTCGGATGCTAACCTCTTGTGTTCCGGCAGAAGTGTGCGGTCGTTAGAAACCTCGAGTTTGGCGAATGATTGCTCCATCCCATACATCTCTGAGATTTTGCTGAAGTCACGGTCACATGAATCTGACCTTTGAAAGTTCCCGTTGATCGTGATGACTCCTTTTGGTCCTGGCATTTTGAGCTTGAGGTAGGCGTAGTGTGGGACGGCCATGAATCGAGCGAAAGTGGGGCGCCCAAGTATTGCATGGTATTGTGACTTCCAATCGACCACTTCGAACTCAATCGACTCGGTTCTGAAGTGAGTAGGATCTCCAAACGTAACATCGAGTTGTATGGTGCCTTCTGGGAGCACTGCTTTGCCTGGAACGATACCGTGGAAGGTACTTGCGGACTTTGGCAGATTTTCGACTGATTTGTTCATTCTGCGTAGCGTATCTGCAAAGATTATGTTGAGGCCGCTACCTCCGTCCATGAAGACCTTGGTCATGGCGTAGCCTCCGATTTGGGCGTCGAGTACCAAGGCTGCATGCCCTGGTCGATATACTGCGGGTGGGTGGTCCTCTCGATTGAAGACAATCGGAGTTTCTGATCCTTTCAAAAAATTGTGATAGCTGGGGGTGCCATGACCGCCATATTGACGTGTCGAGTGTGTAATTTTTGCTCTCTATTGGAGGGACGTCCTCGCTGGATCATGTTCATCTGCCCGCGAGTTACGGGATATTTTTGTTCATCTCCTTGCTGCATCTGGTGCACGGCTGCTGCCATTTGTGTTCCCGTAACGGGTTGTGCTGGCACCATGTACACTGGCGTCGGTTGCGCTGGTGTTGGTGCAGTATACACCTGAGTAGGCTGTGTTTGCGGTGGTATGGAATATACCTGTGCTTGTTGTACTTGTTGCGGTGCTGGATATGCCTGAACAGGCTGTGCTTGTGATGTAGTCGATGGGTGTGCGTCAGTTGAGGAGGTGCACGTCCATCTCTTTGCAGTCGCAGTATATGTTCAATCGCGAGTTGATCGAATTCCCTGCAATTTCTCAGCGAGTGGCTAGAGCGAAGCTTACCATCATCCCCTCTGTAAAGATGGAATCTGCAATAATCGTTCATCCTTTCTTCGACTGAGCGCTCAGGCTCTTTGTCTGCTCGCCTGCGCCATTCGGCCTCTTGTAGCTATCGCGGTCATCGCGTTTGTTATCTCCGCAGCGCGTCTCGACTGTCGCGTCGATCGTCTGTGCGATGATCTCGATTATCACGATGATCGTCGGGTCGTCTGTCAGTTTGGTCGCGGCTGTCCCTTGACTGGACAAAGCCTGCTGCGATGAAGTTTGGATGGTCATCGTCGTGATAACGATTCTTGCGTTTGCGCCTTCGATCATCTCTGTAGCTATCTCTGCGGTCTCGACTGCCACCCTCGTGATTTTCATGTGATGCTACGGGTCGAGTGCCTCGTACGGAGTCTTCTCCATCTGCCCACTTTGTTGCGAGTACCATGAGTGCGCCATTGTCTTTGGATCTTCTCGACCAAGTGTTTCTTTGAAGTCTTCTCTCCAGAGTCCGTTTTTGAAGGCGTCGATTGCCCTATCTTCTGATACGTTGCCTACTGAGTTACGGATGGTGGTCCACCGCCGTATGTACGATCTCAGAGATTCATCTGACTTTTGCTTGCAGGTCCGGAGCTCCTCGAAGTTTTGGGGCGCTCACATAGAGGCTCGAAGTATTTGATGAAATCACCTTTGAAGTGCTCCCACGAATCGTAGTATGATTCGGGTAGCGATTTGAGCCAATCGCGAGCTGTTCCTTCCATCATGAGTTGTATGTACTGCATAGCTGTAGTTGTGGTACCGCGCTGACATCCGACTGCCAGCCTGTAATCTTCTAGCCAGCCTGATGGCTCTTGTTTGCAGTTGAACTTTGGCGTGGTAGCTAGCGAAAACTTCTTGGGCATACGAGCCTCCCGGATCCGTCGAGTGAAGCATAGCGCTCCACATGGCCCGATTTCTGCTTCCGAGTCTGAGCTGTTGCTGTATGACCTCCTCGAGTGGCTCCTGCTGGAACGATGACGGCGTGAGCTTTTTCGACTGCTCCTTCCCCGAGGGCTTCGACTGCGACGGTCCCGATCTGTATCTCTCCTTGGAGTTGCTTGTGGATGCTGTATGGCTTGTGCTGCTATTGCCAGTTGTTTGTACAGTTGGAGGTGCTGATCCCTCTTTGGGTCTCCTGCAGGAGGTTCGATTGTTCTGAGGTAGGTGCCTAGCGTCATCAGCGCCCCGGCTGGCTCAGTAGGTATGGGACTCCTTCCGCGTCGACTGCCATAAAGGCTGGGTTTAGGTTCCGAGTGACCGCTGCACGATCTGCGTCTCCGAGGTTTATGAATCGTGACCTATTCGCGGGGTCGTTTCTGCCCGTTGAACTCGTAGACAATGCTCTTCGCCGAGCACTCGATATGCTGGCTTGCTTTTTGCGTTCTTCGAGTACTGCTCGGTAGTTCTTCAACCGTATCGATTCTTGCCACTGGAAGTATTGTAAGGTCAATACCTCTTCCGGAGTTGCGTTTGCTGGTAGCATTGTGCAGCTTTCGATTACTTTGCTCACTTTTTCCGCCATCTCTGCGGTGATGGTCAGCGTGGTTGTTCCGTCTGGCATGGTGACTGTGCAAGGGTATTCTGTAGGTCGACGGCATGTTGCGGCTGCTGATGTTTCTGCTGTACTCGCGGTGTACACCTGATACGGTACCACCCGATCTTCTCCCATGTGCTGCTAATGCGCATTATGGATTCGGCGTCGTCATCCAGGCTCATGTTGGAGTTGCTTTGCTTTTGGGGTTTCTGCCGCAATCGAGTTGATCTTCGAGTGCTTTGTCCAGGCTATCTGCGTCGCAGGTGAATATCTCGTGGCTGGCACGGATTTCTGGGCCGTTGAGATCGGCGAGGTATATGTTGTCATCTATGTTCTCCTTGTTCCCCGCGACGTCGTTGCAGTCGACGATGTTGTCGAGTGACTCGATTGAGTTGTTTGGGCGGTACGCAGATTCGATCTCGCTTCTTCCAAATCTTTTTGCCACCTCGTCACGGAACTCTTGCGAGGTCATGGATGTTGCAGAGTCGCTTGGCGATTGGATCGGGACGATCTGTGACGATGTCGCGCCCAAGATGGATGGTGTTGCAGTCGAAGCGTTGTCGATTGTCTCCGTGTCGAGTGTCTCCATGTCGAGTGGGTCTAACAGGTCCTGCACACCATCTTTATCGACAAAGAAGTTAAATTTTCCAACTGTAATATCCAAACCTGATTCGAGTCCGGCAAAGGCTTGTTGAGCTTCCATCGAGTGCGGCATGAGCCTCCTTGGAGATTTTGGCGAGTGATCGCTTTTTGAATTGATGCTGGTAGATCTTGCCGGCGAGTTGCCGTTTGCAACGGTGGTCGGTGATTTGCTTTTTGATGATGTAGTAGGCGAGTTACCTTGTGCAGATGCGATCGGCGGGTGGCCGCTTGATGATGAAACCGGCGAAACCGTGAGCCCAATACTACCTTTTCCCACAGACGGCGCCAATTGTCGAGGTGTGCCCTCGGCAATTCCCATGGTTGCTATACCTAGGGTTGATTGTGTGGTAGAGAACGCGTAGTATTGGTGGAATCGACGGCTGACAAGCTGGATTTACCCAGGTTCAGGGCCCTCGAGTGAGGTAAAACCCCTACTTCCTGCTTGTCTGTGTTTATGGTATGAATATGAGGTTACAAGGGTTCGACGAGCGCTGATCTCGTCGAGGTTTTGGTGGCTATGGATTGCTTGCCCTGATCGATCACCCTCCCAGCCTTTTATAGGAGGCTGGGTCTCGGGAAACATAACCGACCAAGGTTACATGTATGGAAAGTCTTAACCGACTATAACTTGATCTAACTTGGAAAACACTCTTCGTCTCAGGCCTTCCTTCGTGGGCTTCGATTAATCTTTGGGCTTCTTTGATCATTATGTGCACCAGGTACCCTTAAGCTGGGGTACCCGCAGAGTATAACCTCGTCATTTACTTTTAGTTATGTATCAGTTTATACTCTCCTTATTTGAAAAACACAAAAAAATTAGTTCATTTGTTATGTTCGTGGAATGTATGAGTCACGTACTTATGCAACCCCCTATGGTTGGATCAATTAATGTTGATCAAAAAAGGTTTATAATGGAAGCATTAAATGTAATTGGCCATGGATTATGTGATAGGTATAATGTATCTTGCTGCATAGATCAATATCCTAAGATCTTAATTTTCAATGCAAGCTTGAGAGTATGCCTATAATTGCCTCTTACCATAATAATGAAATTATGACCACTGATATGAAGGCAGCCGAGGAATTTACTATTGTAATGGGAATTCTTGAGATAGTTATGTTTAATATAGATAAAGCTCGTAGCCTCACACCAAGACTTGCTACAACACTTGAACAACTCTTGAAACTCTTTTGTAAGAATACCTATATCCTTGAATATTATAACAATCTTGTTGCTATCAAGGAGAGATCTAATGGCTTGCAGGAACAAGAAGAATATAGAGAAGAGGAAAAGGTATTAGAGGATTGCCCATATCCTTACTCACCATGCTATTTTGATTCTGATTCTGATGATGATCAACACATTCAAAATGATATTATTATTGATAATAGCTTTGAAAGTGATGAGGAATTTGGTTTAGATATTCTATATGATAATGCTTTAGATGATGGTCCTATTTGAGAGCTAGGATCAAACAATAGTGATTTGCTGTCCAGAAAACAGATTCCTAAGCTTCACTGCGAAGAATGTTAAAAATCACAGAAGAGGAATTTTGACCTGATATTTTACGACAGCAATATTCAGTTGTTATTACACATTTCATTAGTTCAAAGTTTTCTGATTTGAGCAACATAAGTGCCTCTAAAAATTCGCTCCTTTCAGGCTGTCCAGTTTTTGACAGATTCTGTTTTTATTTTGCATTAGTCTCATTACTATGTTTTGTGTGGTTCTTTTGATCAAAGAGCAAAACATAACCTTAGTAACAGTAGTTAATGTTTAGAATCAACTCATTATATGTCTTTGCTGTCTATGAGGATTTAATTTATGGAGACACTAACCCCTCTAATCAAGTTTTATGTTGAGTTTTGTGTAAAGAGAATTTTCAAGTGGAAGAGTTGAGGGTGATGAACAAAGATCAAGAGAGACAAACACTCAAGCTTGGGGATGTTACCCCTAGACTCACCCAACATATATCAAATAAGGACAAGAATTCAAGCTTGGGGATGCCAAGCCACCTCACTCCAACCATCTTGATATCAAGTAAGAAGCCTAGCTACATGGCTATAAAGAAAGCGCTTTACGGGAGGCAACCCGGTTGTTTTTATTTTTGATTTTCTTTGTGTCCTCTTGCTGTAACAAGAGACTTAGTTTTTAATTTTGTTTCTGGAATTTTTAATAAAGTGCCAAGTTTTACCCGTTTTGGTTTGAAAAAGTTGCTATTTGTATTCGGAGATTTTATTCCAGCACGAATCTGTGCACGGTATGATTTTTCATTTCTATTCTGTAACTCCGAATGAGCTGAAATTTGAACTGTAATTGCAACTTTTCATCCTCTGTAAGCGTGAATTTTTCAGATTTTTTCGACATATTTAAGTAGGGTAGAAAAATGCGTTTTGCTGCTGCTGTTTTTCTGGACAGATTCTGTCCCATTTTGTTTGATGCATTCTTTGAACTTTTAACTTGAATCTTTTTGATCCAATTGAGTTTATAAGTAGGCATACAACATTATATACTTTCTGGACATGTTTCACATTTTTGTTTAAGGATTTTATGCAGCAAGCAATTCATTTGTCTATCACTACTAATGTCACCCCACAGAAAAGAGATGGAGAAACGGTGTTTTGAAGTTTTTTCACAGGGATTAGAGGAGATGCACCAAGAGTTATCCAAGGATGGTGAAGACCATAAGCTTGGGGATGTGAAGACAACCCCATTGGACCAACACACTCTCGGTTTGCACACGTCTAACTTCTGTTTTTCGATCAATGCACTTTATCGCATAAACTTGGAGCGTCTTTTATTTTTGTTATTTCGGTTTGGTTTTTATTTGTGAGACCACCACTTTTCATTTATGTTATGAGAGAGCTACTGGAAATTTGGGTTGAATTAAGTTGGATGCTATTAAAAAGATTGGGAAAGGGATGTTTGAGTTGATTCAAAAAGATACATATAGTTGCATGATTCATGTGCTTTTTAATGAGTATTAATTTGCAAGTGTTTTATCAAGAGCTATCTTTTATTCATGTTTTGATGCTGAATGTTACTTTACTTTGTTTAACATGGATTGATTAGTTCTATGGACACTTATGCATGCATTTAGACGGTCAACTTTCTCCCTTTTGCTAGCCCAAAAATTCCAACAAGTAAAAACTTGTTTTCCAACACCTTCAACCAAAGTTTTCCAGTGAGTCCACCATATCTACCTATTAGCTTAATGCTATTCCGAGTATGTTTATCATGTTATATTGTATTATCTATGTTTCCAAATTAAAATGCTTATGTTATTGATTGTTATGGGAAAGTTGGTTAAAAAGCTCTCACGAACTTGATGCACACTTTACTTTTATTGCACTTAATAAACATGAACCATTGTGATTAAAATTATGAAGTTGTATGCTTGACAAGAGTCTTGGTTGGGAGTTAGCTCATATGTGCTGTCACATGGCAAGCTTTCAACGTGCTCTTAATTATATTTAGTTGATATCATGTACTTTTGTTTATGGATGCTTATCATGGTGCCAAATAAATGCGGAAACTTAGTAAGTTTGAGGAGTTTGTATAAATGGCTAGAGAGACGCCTGGGCCGCTAACCTAAGCCATGCATCATTCATGGTGGAAATTTACAGCGTACCAAAGTGAACATTCAGTGATGCACGTCATAATAAAAAGCTATACAAATAGTAAATAAAAGAGTGCTGAGATTGTTCATTGTCTGTTTGTCTTGTCATTTTGACATGGGCTAGTTTCCATGTCCTGAGGCAAGAGGTACCCCAGTTGACGCTCTTGATGACGCTATTATATTACTTACAATGACTTTAACTTGAACTTGCTTTGTGGCCCGAGTTGAGTAACACCGTGGTGTAGGTACTCGTATTCACGGGGCATGAGGCATTCAACCCATACTTTGTCAAGCACACTACTCATATTTGCTTTCACTTTAAACTTTAACCATTCAAGATGCTATGATAGGGGTAATGAGAGCTCCACACCAATGATACCACATTGCAAACATTAACTTAAGTAGAAGCATTTGGAAGCTAGATGAAACTTATTCATGTTTTACCTCTACTTATTTATATATCTTTCCAAAGTGTCCACCTTTTATATTCAGATTTACAAGAATACTCTATGACCATTATAGGATGTTTTTACTTTTTATTATGCATACATTTGGTCCATAGTACTTTCTTCTATGTTACACTTTGTGAATTATCATTGAACATCCTTACATTGAATATTTGATATCACTTCATAATCTATCTTGTATATTGCTATTCCTTTGAAGAATGAATCATTTGACTCTATGTAGCAATAGTAATCATCTTTGATATCCATTGATAGTATTAAAAAGCAAAGTCCATGTTAGTTTTATCACCTTCATACTCGAGGACGAGTATAGGTTAAGCTTGGGGATGTTGATGCATGTAAAATGCATACATGAACTTTGCATTATATTACTTATATTTCAATCATATTTGCATCATATAAGGGTTATATCATTGTTTTATATTGATTTTGGGAATATTTCACAGTTTCCCTATTTTTCTGGAATTAACCCTGCACTGGCAGAAAACCCTATTTTCTATATTTTGATGTTTCAGGGACCCAAACGACGTCCAAATGACCTAATATTTTGCGGGGATCATTTTTTGGAAGGAACAAAGCGTAGGAGCGAAGGAAGCGAAAAAATGGAAACCCGAGGGCCAAAAGAGGTGGGCCCACGCGGCCAGATTCCTTGGCCGTGGGACCCCCTATCCTGGGCCTCGAGCCTCCGATGCCGTCGATCTTCGTCCCCGTGCCTTCGTTTGACCTAAAAACGACTATAAAAATAGTCCCCCGACGGCTTTCGGAAGGGAGCGCCGCAGAAACACAAAACCACGAAACAGAAGACCTGGAGCTGCAGATTGGAGGGGGAAAACTCCGGGGGCGCTGCCGGGGTGGTCTCCATCTTCTCCAACATCTCCACCATCATCACCATGATGAAGGGGGAGTAGTCCACCCCCTGGACTTTGGGTTTGTGGTGGTAACTTGATCTAATCTCTCTATGTATGATCATTGTTGAAGTCCATATGATGTGCCTTGCATAAGTATGGATCTATCTATGTAATTCCTATGGTGGATATTGTGGTATGAGATGATATTTGTTATGCATTTACCGTTGTGTTGGATCTTTTATGACTTGTCATACTTTGGAGATATTCTATGATGCATGTGATGGTTCGATTTATGCATAATGCCTTGTTTATCCATGTCATGAGGTGATTGACACCACCAAGTGTAGATAGATGAGAGAGATGTGGTCATGCACACGAAATATGAATCATTGCACTAGTGTTTAGAATATTGTCCATTATGAAGTATGATGTATGTAGGTACGGGATGGCCGATGTGACAACGGCATATGTATTGAGTGACACAATACAACCCAACATCCTTTATCTGGGGGTAAAAAGGAAGAAGTATGATGTGGGAGTGACAACAAACCACGCTAGCCTTACGAGGGTGACCTAGCAACACAAATGATTATTTTCTTTCAACTATGTGTTTTAGGACATGTAGCCGTCATAGAAGTTTACCATTAAAGCATGACAATTGTGTGTACTTTTTATCTATAACATGATAATCACCATAGATGGGAGAGAGGATTGAGTGAACCCATGAACCCATGTCCATTGTTCCTATAAGAGAAAACCTTTGTCTTGTCCTCTTGCATTGAAGAGGATTGGGACACTTTTACATTCTTGTTTTGTTACATTAAACTTCCATCCATTAAATCAACCATCTTGTTCTTTAAACTTGTTTAGTGCATAATCAACTAAAACTTGTGACACTTTAGTTGTAGGGAATAGATAACTTTTCCTTCTTGCTCCTGCGGATCGATACCCTACTTCCACATTGAGATGTGCTACAGTGATCCCCTGCTCTTGGGGGTTATCAGTCGTCGCTGTCCATGGCCTATTGGACGAAAGAAATCAATGGAACAAGTCACAAATGAACAATCAACCAAATGAGCCTACGGACGAATGGTCGAACAGGTTGCGGGCGGGGTGGGAGGAAAGAAGAGGCGTACCCGGCTTAGAAACTAGCTACGCCGGCGCTGGACTGGTCGCAGACAGGCGGGGAACCGGCGGCACGTGGGTCTGTGTTGCCGCTCCGGCTAGGTGCCCGAGGTGCGAATCAAGCAGGCGGCGACGAGAGTGGCGGCGATGGTGCGAATCGCCGGCGAGAGGAAAAGAGAAGGAGGGTGTGGGGAGCGAATGATTCAGGTCACGCCGCGCTATCTCTATGACGGGCGGGCCTTCCCTGTCAGACGCATGTCCGCCCCATGTCCGGCACCCCCGAAGAGGTGCCGGACATGTTTTTGCTCGGGGTGACCCTTTGGGGGGCCGCTGGTGGCGTTTTTGGCCATCCGGACCCACAATGGGCCTTTGGGGGGTCACTTGGAGGCCCCCGGTGGAGATGCTCTAAACAAATCGAGAACAAGGTCAGCATCCCATTGCCCCGTAATAGGGTTTATGAGATCAGCCACTCGATCAACCAGGGGAAGCCCTCTTGTATTCACGGGCCTTCTCGTCGTTCCTCTAGGGATCCAAGGATCTGTCCAAACACCTATTGATTCACCTGTGCCAATTCTCCACACCACACCTTGTTTCAGAAGTTCTATTCCTCTCAAAATGTTGCGCCAAGTGTAGGACATCCCCGCCTTTGGTTGTGCCGCCAGAACTGAACAATTTGGAAAATATTTAGCCTTAAGCACGGTAGCACATAGTGAACTCGGGTCTTGCAACAGGCGCCAACCTTGCCGCGCCAACATGGCCAAATTGAAAACATGCACAAGTCCCTAAAATCAAGTCCCCATCATCCTTTGATCTTGTCATATGATCATGCATTAAAAGATATTATTATTTTCCTTTGAATGACGATTAAAACAAGATTTGGTATTGATTAAAGGATATTATTGCTATTTTCCTTCAATGCTGATTAAAACAAGATTAATATCTTACCAAATTGAAAACCATACCATCTTTGTTTCAGCCCTATATAAACACAGGTCCCGACGAGTCAAAAAGAACCATCCTGAGAGCTAGTACACACCCCTAGTGATCTCTCATGACTTCCAAGATCGCAGCATCCATCTTGATTTTGGCGCTCCTCCTTGTGTCTTCCGGTAATTAAGTACTCCATCAGTTTCAGAATAATTTTTGTTTTAGGCTTCTTCTTAATTTAGAGTTATTTAAGTTTGACTGTTTATTTAGTTTCATTAGATCAATCATGAAATATATGTTTATAAATTTATATGCTCTCGATTATTTTTTATAAAGTTTGTCAAACCTAGACAAACTTGACATTCTGACATAATAAATCTTCTTTCATTATGAAGATGCGGCCCCGGGCTCTGTATGCGACGCGTGGCTGGCACCGGATCACCGCTGCATTAGCATTAATGCATGCTTTCAACAGTGCGTAACCAAAGGCGGTGGGAATCTTGGAGTCTGCACACGTCAGGGAGCTTGCTACTGTTCACACTGTAACTTTCAAGAGGCCGTCAAGAATTCTAGAAAGTTTCTTTCAGTAGACCATAAAAACTTTAGCTTGTAAGCATGAATGAGAAGATTAAGATCATGTGTTAGAAGTATAAATAATTATTACTAAACTAGTCGCCAACCCGTGCATTCGCACGGGCTAGTTTGTCGAATCTAAAGTTTACCTATCCACTCATATATATCTTAGACAATTTATAATCACTCGATATCATAAATAGATGAGCGTTTTATACATGCCTTAAGTAACACATTTAAAACTTTGACTATACATATTGTTTCAGAATTTTGATTGAGAACATGCAAATCAAATATTTAGATTTGTCGCCAAAAGTATAAACTTGACATTTTCTATTTTATATATGCATCATAACACCACAATCTTGCTTGCAAGGTTGAAACGCATCAACATGTCTATTTACCACCAGACCACCTTTCAAAGATACACCGTGCGAGAATAGGCATAATTTTAAAAAAAATACAATGAAGGAATTGTACACCAAAAGAAACTTAAGGACATTATTCATTAAACATAAACTGGAGCAGACTGAAATTTCAAGGATGAACACACATAAAGTTCAGGGATACCAACTAAATATACCTTTTGCATACTTGGTTGGAGATCTGTAGAACCCTTAGTGCGATACCTTTCGGTGGTCCCCACACTTTACATTAGAAAATAATTAAGGTAATCAGGTAATGAGTAATCATAACATGAACTTGTGTAACATAATAGTATTGCCAAAATAAATGTATGGTGAAATAGTATTGCCTAGATAACAGCTTCTAGTTGTTTTGAATACATCTAATTGCACGATAAAATCTCTTGTTGCGCACCAACATCATTTGGCCTTAAGCCATATAAAATAAGCTATATCAAATGATTAGAATCCTATATTTTAAAAATAGTTCTCTTTCAGTAATAAGTGGAATAAATTTTTTCAAGCACCAGCGATACATATCAAGGGCCAATGATCCACACAAATATGAAGAATGTATAAATAACCCATGGTATACATGCATCAAACCGTAAACGATTTTAAATTTTAACATGTCATGTCACACTAGCAAAGTTTATAGATTTGGGCTGGATGTTAAGACGCAGCAATATATCTAATGTATTATTTATGTGCTTAGCCTGATTTCATTTGGTCAATGCATATCTCTGCATTGAAATATTAAGCTGAATCCCTACACAAATATTAAGCTGAAATTGTTGTTTGAGTGCACTAGTAAACGTGCGTGCACGTCTCATCTATTAAAAATATATAAAAGAATATGTGTTCGTTTCTATATTTGGAAGTTACATGTACAGATGTATTCTAATATTGTCTATACACTTTTTTGAAAATTTCTTCTTTACTGATTTGAAACAAATAACAATAGAAAAAATTAATCCACTGCAAAGATGAACCTCCACAATGAACAGGTTTTACATGGTGTACAAGAATTCTTTTGCATTAACACCAATCAACAACAAGTAACAGAAGCACAACAATCGTCTGGCAAATAAATAGAAATAATATTAATGAAAATAAATCTCTCTCGGCCTCGTGCAATCTGGCCATGATGGAACAAAATTCTACAGCTCATCATTTTGGCACCAAAAAAAGTATAAATACCAAATATTCTACAGAGGTTTTGATACAACTATCAGATCAATGTGAAAGGCCTCAATTTTCTGCATTATATTAATATGGTAAAAAAGAAGTAGATGGAGCACACATGGCTAAATCAAAATGTACCTTCATTTGTAGAGTAGTCTAACTGACTCCTCTTTCAACAGAGCATTGCAATATCAAACTGGTTCTTAGCATGGTGAAATTGGGATTATTGATCCACATACAGAAATAAATTCCAATATATGCTATACTTAAATTTAGCAACCATGCTTTCTTTACCTAGGTCATAGTCATAAACGCCTATAGAAAACCTAGAAGTTTGAAGTAACAACTCAAGGAAAAAGGTTGCTCCAGCACCAAGGGGCAATGTTTGATAGGATAGTGGTAGTCATTCAGATCCTAGAGAAGTTGAGGTGCAGGATCAGGAACTGGAACAACATAGCACAAATTTTAAGTAACATGGCAAAACCAACATTATATTAGAACATTCATTGGAAGGTCACATATAAGTTACAGTATGATCTAAGCAAACCTTGCCTAGCTTAATTGAGCCCAGATTCTACATGTCACTTTTCCCGCTGCATGTATCCTGCACATAAATAAGAGTATCGAAGATCCCCCGCTCCTTTTTGAAGAACTGCATATGGATCCCGTGCAGCATCACAAGGGGTCGGTGTGCATCCTCCACAGCCAGCGCATCCTGAGACTGATGGATGTGTGGGCCAAGTCTGGGATCACCAGCCCTTCGTAGCACAGAGGACGACAGACTTTGGCCCAGTTGACAAGGCAGTGGCCACCACTGGCGTCTGCCCTGCCTACCCAGTGGAACCCACGCAAGATTTTGCTTGAGTACCTTCTTGTTGAGGCTTAGCACCACAAGCTGGTGTAGTGGGATCGCCGCTAACATTGAACGGACCAATGCTAGGCGTCCTGCCTTCCAGGTAGGTAGATTGTCGATTGTCGGTGATCCGGTCAACCAGAGGCTGAAGTGCCTCACCCGGGAGCCTCCTGATCGAGAGGGGGATGCCTAGGTATTTGATAGGGTAGGGTGCCAGTTGGCACTCCATGACTGCCGCCGCCCCATTGGTTTCCTACTCCAAGCAGGCAATCAAGGATACTGAGCACTTCGTGAAGTTGGTGTGTAGTCCTGATGTGTGCCCAAAGAGCTCAAGGGATGCCGCGCACTGCGCGCAATTCCGCCTCATCTGAGTGACAGAAAAATAACCACATCATCCGCATAAAAGAGATACAGACATCGCGCCAACTTCTGTGGCACAAGTCGCCGAAGTATCCCAGCTCCATGGCCTTCCCCAACATCATGTTAAATGTGTTCATGATAAAGTTGATCGTGTTGGTTTGCCCATGGATATCTATATCGAACAATTGATTTGTCCACTACACATAGAGCAGACTATTGCCTAGTAGGGACTTTTGGCTCCTGAGCTCCAATGCTCTCTTTAATTTTAAAAAAATTGAAAATCATATTTAGTATATCCCACGAATGTGCAAAATTTCAACTTCAAAACGTTGTATTTTGAGCTACATAAAAATGACGAAGTGTGGATCTAAATATGCATATTTTTTAATCTCTAAGTTATACCAGATTTTGTTATTTTTATGTAGGCCGTAATATAAAGTATTTCAAATTGACGTTTTACAGATTTATGGGAGACGCCATTGGTTACAACCGTATTTTTTTTTAATTTTTTTTAGAACTCACAAATATATTTTTGAAAAAAAATTAAATGAAGGGAACACTGCAGCTCGGGATCAAAGAACGCTTTCCAACCATTGCCCCCACATCTGAACGATATGGTATAGCTAGCTACTTAGTAGAGTGGTGGTATAAGCGTTTCGACAAAAGGCCTACTGAACTGAAGCATCGGTTCTCTCACGGTCACCGTTGACAAGGGACAAGGCCAACCTTGTTGTTGTGGTTCAGAGCATCGCCGGCGAGGCCAATAGCACCGCCACGTTCACCAGGAGAATCACCACCGTCTCCGTGGTCCAGAACGCCTCTTGCAAAATCAATGATGTAGCGCACGTCCTAAATAATGTTGATCACGTCGAGTACATCCCGGATGCGACTGAGCGCGGCTCGTCGCCACGCGATCGTCGGGTGCTCTCGGGTGGCCGGGGAACACAGGAATTGTATAATTACAAGTTTACAACCATTATGTTTATTTTTATGAACCTCCTTGAGCCAAACGATTGAGACTAGCAAAATTCTTATGAATATGTACGGCCACACACTTAGAACTTCCTAGCAAGATTGAGACTAGCAAAGTAGTATAAAACACCAACTCATAATTGATTTTCCCCCTCCTTGGTAGGTGCAGATAAAGATGTGGGGAATAACCAAGTCCGAACTAGGGACAGATGTCGTCTCAGAAAAAAATGATGAAACGAGCAGGAAAGGGCCGTGACACGTGCCGTCCACTCAAAGGGCCCACACCCTGGCGGAGGTGTCGTCGTGTCGCTGTTGAACCGAATATCCTACCACGCCATCGGATGCATATCCTATTCATCGACCAGGTGGATGATAGGAAAGCGTCGCACACCCCAAATGATTTGGGCCGGCCCAACATGCGGAGCGCACCTGCTCGCCCCTCGGTTGCTTTTGAGCCAGCCCAGTAGTGCACCTGCTTCATTTTTTTCGTTTCTTTTGGCTATTTATTTTTTCTTTCTTATTTTTCCTGTTTCTTTTTCGTTTTTCTTTTTTGGCTGTTTCTTTTTCCTTTCTGTTTTATTTTTAGATATTATTTAAAATTTAATATTTTGAATTTTTTTAAACATAAAAAGGTTAAGATTTAAAAATTGTTCATATTTAAAAAATGTTTAGATTTGAAAATTGGTCATCTCTAAAATTTGTTCACTTTTTAAAATCGTTCAAAATTAGTTTCCTTTCAAATACTTATTTTTTGTTCACTTTTTGAAAATCGTTCAGAAATAATTTTCGTTCACAGACTTTTTCTGTTTGCCTTTTAAAATCGTTCAAAAATAATTTCCGTTCAAATACCTATTTTGTTCACTTTTTTGAAAATCATTCAAAAATAATTTCTGTTCACAGACTTTTTTCTGTTCGCCTTTTAAAATCGTTCACAAATAGTTTCCGTTCAAATACCTATTTTTTGTTCACTTTTTGAAAATCGTTCAAAAACAATTTCCGTTCACAGACTTTTTTCTGTTCGCCTTTTAAAATCCTTCAAAAATAATATCCGTTCAAATACGAATTTCGGATTTGAAATTCATTCAGATCTAAAATATGTTCAAATTCGAATTTTTTTTCCAGATTTGAAAATCGTTCAGATTTGAAATTCGTTCAGATTTGAAATTCGTTCAAATTTGAAATTCGTTCGGATTCGAAATTCGTTCAGATTTGCAATTCGATCGGATCCGAAATTCGTTCGGATTCAAAATATGTTTAGATTCAAATTTCGTTCAGACTCGAAATTCGTTCAGATTTGAAAATCGTTCAGATTCAAAATTTGTTCAGATTCGAATTTTGTTCAGATTCAAAAACCGTTTAGATTTGTTCAGATCTGAAAATTGTTCAGATTTGAATAAAAATTATTCATTTATCAAAAAACGTTCAAATTTGAACATGGGCCAGGTTCTGGGCGGCCCATGTACGAGCAGTCTAAAGTGGGCCGAACCCAGTAGCACGTGGGGGTGTGCGATGTGTGCTTATCATAGTTTAAAAAACCGGACCGGACCGGCGGTTGAACCGGAAAAAACCGGAACCAGAGCCCTCACCGGTCTGTTAAGCGCACAAGACCGGCCGCGCCAGCGAACCGGGAAAAACCGCCAGAACCGAGGTCAAACCGGCGGTATAGGTGAAAACCGGGCCCTAATAGACCGGCGGTTCGACCGAATATCCCTTCACCGAGCAAGAAAAATGAAAATGCTTTGGGCAGGAGTCAAACTCCCGACCTGCCGCAGCGCGCGGGCGCATGACGACTGCGCTAGCCACCTGGTGTGCGTGGAGTTCGTGTCATTCTAGTACACGTATTAGTTAAATACATTCATTTGTTGTACAGATTATTAATATTTCTTCACTATTTTATTTTTAAAAAACCAGCAAGTGAACCGAGCGAACCGGCGGTCTAACCGGTGAACCGTGAACCGAGGCCCTCTCCGGTTCAATCGCCGGTCGGGTTTTTTAAACTATGGTGCTTATCCTCGCACGGCGATCCCCTCCCCGCAAAAGCTTCCCCTCCGCCTCGCGATCTCGCCGACAAGCCGCCCCCAACTGGTCCACACGCGATCCAGTACCCTCCCGAGCCTTCCAGAAGCTTCTCGAACCTCCCAAACCCCTCCCGCCTTTGGGACCCCATCCGCTGCCGGCCACGACCGCCCCGCCGCACCGGCAGCCAGGCGAGCGGAGATGGGGTACATCGGCGCGCACGGCGTGGAGACGCTGAAGCGCTACAGGTACAGCGGGCAGGACCACTCCGTGGTGGCCAAGTACGTGCTCCAGCCCTTCTGGAGCCGCTGCGTCACCCTCTTCCGCTATGGATGCCGTGAGTTCCCTTTCCGCCTCCCCCGACCCTTCTCTTCGCTCGATTCCATTCTGTACACCCGGTTACTTAGAGTATATGGGTGTGGCTTAACCGTTTCTAGTGGATGCGCTAGTAAGAAGGATGGAATCAGTTACTTGGGGAGTGTGGGAGACGCTGCATAAAGCTGTCCCGTACAAATTTTCTTCGAACGAACATTTGAAAAGAGTCAGGCACTTAGGCAAGTTAATATAGCTGAAGTTTTTGCTGCTATCTCAAACTCACTAAAGAGATATGGAGTGTCAATTAGTTTTTAAATTACTTTTTTGGTTCACTGGTTGTCAATAGTCAGTGTTTGCCATGCCAGTTGCTGTTAACAGAAGAAAAAAAACTACATGCCTGCCTAGTATAGAGAGAGTCGACGCTTCCTTACCTGTAAATTGTGCTTGATTTGTTGATCCACTTGTATGGTCAGTGGCTCAATTGGCTGAGCTTAAACGATGGTTGAGAAAACAAACAAGCTTGGTGTTCCTGCTATCATGTTATGGATTAAGAACTAGCAAGACTGATCTAGGACTTTCTTTTCTCGAACATGTCTAAGAATGCGCGTCTCTATTGTATTAGAAGAGAAATGCCCAGATGGTGCTAAAGCTTCACAAACACCATCGTGGCACAGACTAAAAGTGAGGGAAACACTAAAATTTTAGAAAAAATCCAAAGAAGGAAAATACAAAAGCTTATTAGGAGAAAAACTACGGGCCTAAGGGCGATTAAGGGTGGGATCACGAAGGCGGGCATGCAGAAGCAGGGCTCAGAGCTCCACTGACCTGCCTCAGTCAGGATTTTGTTGTCCAGGTCCTTGCAGCAGGGAACTCATTATCAAAGACACATACATTTCTTTGCCACCTTAGTATCCACCTGAGATATTACACCTTCATAGTGCTACATATCAATAATATATGGTAAAAAGAAATCAAGTCTTGTGCAAACAGCAATTACATGCTTTCAAGTTCCATTTTTATCCCTTTCACCAGAACTCTTTAACTAATCTATATTTTTCTACATTTGCATGTATGGACCATCATATAGACCAAATATGGTAAGAGATTGATCTTTATATTTTCAATTCTTCCTTGGGTTCATTTTATTTGCTGCAGTTGGTGGTGATCCTTTTCAAAATTTCAGATCACTCTCATGGGATTTATGTTTCTACTTACATCTGCTCTGCTTAGCTATGTGAGTGTCTTGATTTTTTTTTGTTCACCTTACGATGCATTACAACTTTTTAGGTAATGTTTTCTTTCCCACTTATAACTCTAATTTCACAGATCTATTCACCCCACCTTGACACAGCCCCCCCTCGGTGGGTCCATCTTGCCCACGGAGTGCTTCTCTTCTTGTACCAGGTGTGTGAAATTAAGCTTGAGATTCCTAATGGATAACTATTCCTCGTTCCCATCTGCGTAATTTTCGTATTTGGTTGTCACTATATTGCTTAAAAAAGAGTGGCCAAAGTGATAATTTCTTTCAATACTTGCTATAGTCTACGAAGCACGGATACGGGGACGGAAAGACGGGGATACGCATACGGGGATACGGGATACGGCATTTTCCAAAAACAGCCATTCGGGGATACGGCGAGTATATATAAAATAAAATAAAAATATGCCATGTAATAAAGAGTTAAGACAGAAAATTAATGAGAAAGAGATCAGAAAAGAGAATACTGCCCCATTTGGTGTCTCTTTGTCAAGTGCTTGATTGATCCTCGCCCACCCTTGTCAGATTTCCACTAAGAACATAATAAATAGGAGCTAACATTTAAGTTTTAACAATTAACAAGGCTCAGATGGCCACATAGTCGAATGGTTCAAATGGCAAAATAGGTAGTTCAAAAGTACATTACATAACAGCTAGGAACATAAATGGAGAGAAGGACTGATGGGCTCATTCTCTCATGGCTGAAGCCTAAAGGAGATTCAAGTGAGAGAATCAATTATCTCCTCCTCCAATTCTGGTTCATCAAGGGTAAGATGTGCGCCTTCTAGCATGCCAACACCAGCAAAAGTCTCAACTCCATCTCCCCCAATGTCCCACATTCGGCTTGGCCCAGTTTGATATGCTTGAGAATTCCTTGAAAGAAGGTGATGGTTATTGTGCACGTACACCAAATCCTCAGCTCGAGCAGGTGTCAGCTTGTTTCTTGCAGCACTATGGATGAAACCATACGTGCTCCAATTCCTTTCACAGCAAGAGGACGATGCTACCTCCTACCTATCATGCCAACAGCAAGCGGCCAATCAACAAGCCGCACAAGCAAAGAGCGCTAGAGCAGCAAGAAAATCTGAATAATAAAAGAGGAAGATGTTGCGGAATGAGGAGAGGGTGAGAGGCTGCTGGAGTGCTGGTTACCTGCGGGTGCGAGGAGTCTGCTGCCGCTGGTGCGGAGGGGGTGGTCGCCGGTGAAATCCAGGCGTCGCCGGCGGCTGCGGCTTCGATCCAAGAGGCGGCGGCTCGTTCTGTGCGACCTGGGAGTGAGGGAGCTGGTCTTTTTGTACGAGCGTGCTGGAGCCCTGCAAATTAGGGTTAGGTATTGGGCCTGTTAGAGAGATATTTGTCTATTGTAGTTTCCCTATTAGATAGGGGGCTCCCTGCATATTTACACCTGTACATGTACTATATATTGTGGCCTTTGGCCCCCGTGGAATACAAGTTGCTTATTCCTAACATGGTATCAGACTAGTTTAGGGTTTTGCCCACGCACGCGCAACTCGTGCCTTCTCTCTCCCGATTGGATCTCCGGTCCCCGCCTCGTCCTCTGCTGTGACCGCCCCGCTCGAGCCCGTCTCTGCTCGTGCGTCCCTGCCTCCAAGTCCCGGCCGCCGGCTTCCCGTCTTCGCCCTCGCGAGCGCTTCTGTTTTCAGCACGTCCGAGCTTCCCGCAGCCCGTTCGAGCTGTGCTCATCTCCGGCCGCCGCCGTCGGCCGTCTGCCGGTCGCCCCCGTCCAAGCCGCCGCCGCAGCCTTCTTCCGGCCGTCCGCCGCTCGTTCCTGTCAGCGCTCTCTCTTCGGTCGCCCGTCTCTGCCGTCGTCCGCGTCTCTGCTGTCGCGGGGCTGCAGTTGTTCCACGAGCGAGAGCTGAGTTCGATCCAATCTCGTGGGCGTTGACCGATCTGTGTTGTAAAAAAAAAAAGTCAAAAAAAAAAAGTCTGCATCCTCTGGCTATGTTGCGATTCCTCGCTGCTCTGTGATCTTTGATGGCACGAATTATTCTGATTTCGCTGCCTTTATGCGCATTCATATGCGTGGTCTTCGTCTCTGGGGTGTGCTTTCCGGTGAGGTCTCCTGTCCGCCGTGCCCCATTGCTCCTACTGCTCCTATTCCGCCGACGCCACCAGTCCTTGCTGCCGATGCTACTCAGGCTGCAAAGGATGCAGCTAAGAGTGCGGATGATGTCGCCATTGCTGCGTATGACCGGAAGGTCAAGGAGCATTCTGACGCCCTTGAGACCTACCGGCTGGATCTGACTGCTTACACCCAGTGGATTGATGATGATGCTCGTGCTGCGGCTGTTCTCACCGCCAGTGTTCTACCGCAGTTTGCCTCTGAGTTTATGGGCCTCAGTACTGTCGCTGACATGTGGGCTCACCTTCGTCAGCGTCATCAGCCGTCCGGGGATGCTCTCTATTTGTCTGTGGTTCGTCAGGAGCATGATCTTCAGCAGGGTGACTACCATTGATCAGTTCTACACGCAGAGCGCTGCTATCTGGCGTCAGCTCGACTCTCTTCGCACTGCTGTGTGTGGTGCTTGCCCGTGTTGTCAGACTGTGCGTTCCGACTTGGAGTTTCAGCGCGTATATGAGTTCTTGTCTCGGCTCCGCAAGGAGTTCGAGCCCCGACGTGCTCAGCTGCTTGCTCGTGGTCGTGTCCCATCTCGGAGGTGCTGTCTGAGCTTCGTGCTGAGGAGACTCGTCTACGTGGCGTTGGGTTGCTTGAGGTTCCTTCTGTGCTTGCTGCCCATGGTCCTCCTTCGTCGCCTGCTTCATCGACTCCTTCGCGGTTCACTGCTCCGCCACTTTTACCCACTCCTCAGGGTCAGGGCCTGGGTCGTGGCCAGGGTCGCGGCGCTCGTCCACGCCCTCACTGCACCTACTGTGATCAGCCTGGCCACACCGAGTCTCGTTGCTACACGAGGGAGCGTGATCTGCGTAAGCAGAAGGCGTCTGCTTCTCCTGGGACTCGTGCTTCTTCTGGCTCGTCAGGGTCCTCTCCAGCCGGCTTCACCGATCAGGACATGCGGCTCAAGCGGATGCTCGCCGCTTCAGGTTCTTCTTCGACGGGTACTGCTGGCTCTGTGACTGATTCTTCTGGCACTGCGCGACCACCATCTTCTACACAGTCAGGTACATCCTCGTGGGTTCTGGATTCTGGAGCCTTTTTTCATATGACTTCTGATTCTTCCACTCTGTCCTCTCTTCGACCTCTTGATTCTCCTCTTAGTGTTCTTACTGCTGATGGTATTTCTCTCTCTGTTTCTAGTCGAGGCACTCTTTTTACTTCTTCCTTTTTTGTCCCTGATATTTCTTATGTTCCTCGTCTTACCATGAACTTGTTCTCTGCCGGTCAGCTTACTGATTCTGGTTGTCGCGTCATTCTTGACGCCGATTCTTGTTCTGTTCAGGATCGTCGCACGCAGGTTTTGGTTGGAGCTGGCCCTCGCCGCCGTGATTCTCAGGGGCTTTGGGATAGACTGGCTTCGTGTTCCTTCCGCTGCTACCTCGCCTGCCAGTTCTTCCGCTATCGTCGCCTGTCACCGGCTCTTTTCAACAGTGGCATCATCGTCTTGGTCATCTTTGTGGTTCTCGTCTGTCGTCATTAGTTCATCGTGGTCTTCTGGGGCCTGTCTCAGGAGATGTTTCTTTACAGTGTCAGGGTTGTAGGCTAGGAAAACAGATTCAGTTACCCTATCCTACTAGTGCGTCTGTATCTCAGCGTCCTTTCGACTTAGTTCACTCTGATGTTTGGGGTCCGGCTCCTTTCGCTTCGAAAGGGGGCCATCGATATTATATCATTTTTATAGATGATTTTTCTCGTTACACTTGGCTGTATTTTATGTCTTCTCGTACTGAGGTTCTCTCCATATATAAGCGTTTTGCCGCCATGGTTCTTACTCAGTTCTCTACGCCTATTCGTGTGTTTCGTGCTGACTCTGCTGGTGAGTATATCTCCAAGCATTTGCGTGGTGTTCTTGCTGAGCAGGGCACTCTCGCTCAGTTCTCCTGTCCCGGTGCGCATGCTCAAAATGGCGTGGCTGAGCGTAAGCATCGCCATCTTCTTGAGACTGCTCGTGCGATGATGATCGCCTCTTCTCTTCCGCCCCATTTCTGGGCTGAGGCCGTTTCTACCTCGGCCTATCTGATTAATATCCAGCCTTCTGCCGCCCTTCAGGGTGCCATTCCTCTCGAGAGACTCTACGATCGTTCTCCTGACTATTCTATGCTTCGTTTGTTTGGTTGCGTTTGCTATGTTCTTCTTGCTCCTCGTGAACGCACCAAACTAACCGCTCAGTCTGTTGAGTGTGTTTTTCTCGGATATAGTGATGAGCATAAGGGCTACCGTTGTTGGGATCCTGTGGCTCGCCGGATGCGTATTTCCCGGGATGTGACGTTTGATGAGTCTCGGCCTTTCTATCCGCGTTCGACCTCCCCGACCTCTACTGTGGAGGATCTCTCTTTTCTTACTTTTCCTGATTCTCCTCCCGATATCCCTCATATTTCTCCTCCCTCTGATCCGGTGCCATCTACTCCGATGCCTTCTTCTCCTCCTTCGTCGCCGCCTTCTTCACCCTCCCTGTCCCCGTCTCCGCCTCCGTCTTCTCCTGTTGCTCCTTCTCATCCTACTTTTCCTTTCTATTATACTCGCCGTCCACGTGTTGTGACCGAGTCATCTGATGCACCCTCTACTTCCGGTGCACCGTCTCAGCCGACTTATTCTCTTCGTTCTCGGCCTTGTCCTTCACCTGATTTCTATAATCCCGCTACCTACAGTGTTTCGGTTGTCTCGGAGCCGACTACGTATCGTGAGGCTGTTGTTCATCCTGAATGGCAGCTTGCCATGGCTGAGGAGATTGCTGCGCTTGAGCGCACTGGTACGTGGGAGATCGTCCCTCTTCCTCCTCGTGTTCGTCCTATCACCTGTAAGTGGGTCTATAAGGTTAAGACCCGCTCTGATGGGACTCTTGAGCGTTACAAAGCTCGTCTGGTCGCTCGTGGCTTTCAGCAGGAGCATGGCCGTGATTATGATGAGACTTTTGCTCCAGTGGCTCACATGACCACTGTTCGGACTCTTCTTGCCGTGGCATCTGTTCGCCATTGGTCTGTGTCTCAGCTTGATGTTAAGAATGCCTTTCTTAATGGTGAGTTGCGTGAGGAGGTTTATATGCAACCACCACCTAGGTATTCTGTTACAGATGGCATGGTCTGCCGTCTTCGTCGCTCTCTCTATGGCCTTAAGCAAGAGCCTGTTTGTTGGGCCAGGCCGTATCCCAACCGTGTCCCATACGTATCCCCCCGTATCCCTGATTTGTTTTCATTTTTTTTTAATTCGAATTTCGGGATACTGCAGATTCGTGTATCCCCGTATCCCCGCGTATCCCTACGGCAGTTCGGCAGATGTTGCCGTGTCCGTGCTTCCGAGGCTATAGTTACCTATCTGTCTGCTTGACTAGTACAGTCTACGACAAACAAGGAATTTGCGTTGTTGTTCATATTACAATTAAGTATTCATGGCTGATTATCGAGAAAAAAGTCATAGCCAGTTAGCTACCCAATGATATAAGTAACATTTCGTTAAGTTGTTGAATCTGGAGCTATATGCCAACTAATGCGGTACAGTTGAGATTGCACCCCTTATTTAATGTAGCAGAATGAGGGAGAAACACTCTTAGTGGGCAGTTCTGATTTGAATCAAGCCTATCATTTCTCTGTAAAAGAATTATTTACTCTAAAGATATGCATACAAATATATATTGGTGAGAGTATGAAGTATGTGGTTCTAAACTGGTTTATCGGACTGATGCAAACTGCTCGAGACACACCCTAATGTCGGTGTCTAAACTGCGGTAACAATTTGCCAGCATATTCTATAGAGTTGTCTCCCAATGGGAAAATTTAAACAATTTCTTTTGGTAATTCCCTGTGTTTCTTTACCTCCTTGTATGTATTAATCTACAATCCACATATGTTCTTCCCTTACCTCAGTTGATAGATTGTATTGTACCTGCTAGACTTTTGATGCTGTTGATGGTAAGCAAGCGAGGCGCACCAGCTCATCAAGTCCTCTAGGAGAACTTTTTGATCATGGTATTTTTTTTTCCTGCTCTCTCTCTCTCTCTCAATATCGCAACCTTACACTATGCAAATTTGTCAATTGGCAGGATGTGATGCCCTTGCCTGCGCTGTAAGGATTTTTTAAAGACCTTTCACCTAGTCCTCATTCACCAGATATATGTCTTATCTATCTTGACTGCGTACGTCTTTATACTGTGGTTAGTTTGAAGCCTTGGCCCTTGGAAGTACCTTGATGTGTGGAAGGTTGACATTATGTTACTGGGTGGTTGCTGCTGTCCCATTTTATCTGGCAACATGGGAACAGTAAGGTCCTTGGAACTCATTTGTTGTGTGCATATTCCATATCTGTGCAAAAAAAAAAAAATCTCTTATCCAAATGCTCCTTTGTTCGTCATTTGATCTTGCATTCTTCCTTCTGTAATAATGGGTTTAGACTCGGTACATGCTGCAACCATGAAAATTGATTTTGTGGGACAATAAAGCTGAATCTTTTCTTAGTGAACTTTTGTATATCCGTTTGGTAAAGATACGCAACCGAATGCATATCTTTACCACCGAATGTATGAGTAACTTATTGGTAATTTTCGCCACAACTGAGTTACATGCATCCATTTGCTTATCACTCGCTTTATTCTAATATTTTGTTCTAGTTCTGTCTATTCTTCTGTTAACCACTGATGTTATATAAGAAACTTAGCAGCCAAGCTCAACATTTTTTTCCCGAACTGTCAAACTGCTGTCGTCCTTTATGTTTGCTTTCCATCAAGTTTAATATTGAAGCTCTGCTTGCTCTTTATTGACGCTTGCATTTCTTGTGCTGCCAGCTTCTTTACAAATACACTCATTCTTCCTGTAATCAATGGACCAACGGAAGGCCTGATGCTGATCTATATCTCCCACCTTTTTACCTTTTTGTTGGTAATTTTCCTAAGCAAGACTGGATCCTCACATAACTTTCTGTTTCTTTATGTTAGTTCATTCTTCTTGCTAAGCACGTCTATTCCAAAATCTAGGTGCTGAATGGTGGGCGCAAGATTTTCGGAAATCTCTCCCCCTAATTAGTTTGGTTCCACTTCCATTTGTTCCAGGTATGTTGCTTTAGGAACAATCGAAGGCCTTTCTGTATATGTACAATTTACTCTTTTCTGTAGAAGACTTTCTACTTACACTGGCTGGCAGTATTGCCAACCTAGTACACAAATACTCAACGTGACTACTAACTGCTTCTGATTTTGTTGCTTTTACTTGTACCAGAAATCCCCTTGTACGTTATCGTGCTGTTTCTTATGATCCTATTTGCTGTAATCCCAACAGTTTCATCCAAGTGAGTTTTAATCCCTCTGTAGTTTATTCTTTGAGTAACTTTTTTTCACGGCCCATAACATGAAGTTAACAAAAGACTGTTCATAAGCCTATTGGGCTATCCTCCATACCCAAACCGCTGTGGAATTTCCTGCAAATAATTAATTCTTCTTGTTGCACGAATCAGCGCCCTTGCAAGTGATGTGTTTGTGGCATTTATCGCTTGCCCACATAAGCTAATAAACAACACTGTGCTACATATGTATTACTGGCATTCCTTGCTTAACATAACTGATTCTCCTGTCACACAGTATCGGTAATGTCCAAAAGGTAGTTGATGCACGAAAGGGAAGCATGGAACTAGCATTAGCAATGGTAAGTTCTCGGAATTCCTGTATGTAAAATACTGGAGTTTTTAATATTTGAAGTTGTAGAAGCTGTCTGGGCCAGGTGCTTTTGCAAACTCTAGACTATCCATCTATTTGTAATTTTAAGAGCAAGCAACGATTTGAATATTAGATATGTATATATCTCTACAAAGAAAATTTGTATAAACACAAACATTTAGTTTCTTCCAAAGCTTATAGAGCATCTAAAATGGCAAAGTCAGGTCTTAGCTGTTGGGTTTAATTTCATAGGCATCGTTTATCTTTGACAGACACCCAAACTTCACAGATATAAATTTGGACAGTCCAAGTTGCATTTGATTATTTATTAATATTTAAGTCAACTTGGAACCTGGTTTGCAAAAACAAATACAGATTTTTTGCTTTATCTCGCTACATTGTGTGCGCCCTTAAAGCTTGTGTTTTACATTTGGCTTGCAGCTCCTTCCGTTTATTGCGCTGTTAGCTGGAGTTGCTGTCTGGTATGGGATCAGAAAGTCTATTCATTGTGTATTGTGCAGAATATAACTCTCTGAATAGAACACTAGTTTTATTTATCTCTTTGTGCAGGTGTTATCTTTCTCCTTCAGATATCATGAGGAACCAGCCACATCTGCTCGTGATCGGAACTGGTTCTGCTTTTGGATATTTGGTAGTAAGTTCCATTTTTTGTTCTTGGGTTCCTCGACATTGAATTGTTGAGTATAGTTATTAATATGTAATAATGTACTTTTCATATTTATCGCTCCTGCTAAAACGCGGCAGGTTTTTTTACATATAGCGAAGTCGACGTCTGTTGCATATTTGCAATCTTGATGCTCACTAACACCATAGTTTTTATATTTGTAGAATTCTTTTTGTTTTGCATTTTGTGCAACCTGGTTAAAAAAGCAACAGTTGGATGTAGCTAATGTGCGCCACAAGATGGACTGCCTTTTAACCAAAAAGCAGGCGCATATGGAGCAGTCGGACCCTTAATTTGTCCGTGGCATAGATTTAACGCAAACTAACTAATCACTCAAACAGCCGAAACTAAATGATTGTTTATACATTGGTCTGACTCTTTCCGTTAGATCAACTTTGATCTGGTAGTTCTGGTTGCTACTACTAGTAGAATGCACACCTTCAGCACCTGCCACCTAGTGCATTCCTTTTATTATATAACCTTTGTACATCAGACTAAAGTATAAATTTAATCTGTTACTACATCTTTTAGCCATTTGATTTCTATGAGAATGAAAGGTACAATTCTGATTTCAGTTTTAGTTTGTGCAAGGTGTTGCTTTATATTGATCTGATGTGGCGTCCCTTAATCTGAAATTGATTGCTTCCAAAACTTTGACCCTTTTGACTTGAGATAATAAACTTAGAAACGATCATGTATGGTGTGCTAATAGAGTTATGTGAGGGAAACTGGATAGTTCCATTATGCACCTGGACATATGGGAGTCATGAGTACAGCACCTAATGACTTGGAAAATACATAGCTGAATGTAATAAAATTCCAGGGAAAAATGCACGCGTACATATCCACGTTTTACGTGCGCGCATAAAGTTTCGCGGAAAAACGATCTTTTTTTTTGCCTGTATAAAAAAGACAAAAAAATGTCTTGTGAAATGTCTTTTTTACAGAGACAAAATAAAAAGTTATTTGCTCACGAAACTTTGTGCCGTGCATATATATTGCGGAGATGTACACATGCAATTTTGTTTCCAGATTTTTGGACACTTTAAACGCATTTGAAATGTATTTTCTTTAAACGGGTGTAGATGCCCCTAGGTTCAGATGGTCCACTCTCCTAATGACTTGGGTATGACTCGATGGACAAGTAAATCACCTTACAAATAAGATGCACCACAGATAGTGCCAGTTCTGCATGTAATTGCACTCCAATTTTCTGAATAAGCATCTAGTGGCACTCAGCTCCTTATGTTATTTGTGTTATTGTGTTTTGCTTTTCAGTGATGAAGCAGTTTGCTTTTATGATTTTTTGACTTCAAAGTGGGGCTTGGCGCATAAAATTACTACTCCCTCCGTCCACAAAAGGATGTCTCAACCTAGCCCAAATTTGCATGTATCTACACACTAAACCATGTCTAGATACATGCAAATTTGGCTTAGTTTGAGACATCTTTTTATGTACGGAGGGAGTACTTGTTTTTAAAGTGGATTCTATGATCATCCTTTGTTTTTTTCAAATTACTAGTACTAGTTTGTCCATATTATGAATGAAATTTTCATGCATTGACAGGGAAGGATGATACTTGCTCATTTATGTGACGAGCCCAAAGGTCTAAAAACTGGAATGTGCATGGTATGTCTGTATAGTTACAATTAATTTGATCTGCTGCATACACCAAGTGCAAGAGTAGTTCGAAATAATAACTAAATATCTCTTATTTCAGTCTCTGGTGTTTCTTCCATTTGCTATCGCAAATGCTCTCACCGCAAAGATTAACAATGGGTAAGTTCCTTTATGTTTGTTTCGTCTAGTAATGCTAGTGTCGCTACCTGTGTGCAGTTAAGCTAAACGATGCATCATTACTGTTGACAGGACTCCTTTAGCTGACGAGCTTCTGGTTATATTTATGTATTCTGCATACACAGGTGAAGTACTCCACTTAACATTTAGTTTGAAATGTCTATACTCTCTTAGTTTGCCATGTAGATTTCTAATCTATCACCTGCTTGCGTACATGATAACGACAGAAATTTAATCCAACGGCCTGGTTATTTGTAACAGTGGGTCTGTACTTGCATCTTGCTGTTTCCGTTTGTCATGAAATCAAGGATGCTCTTGGAATCTATTGCTTCAGGTCTGTGAATCTCTCAGCCTTGCCTTACTATTCGTGGAAGCGCCATATCTGTAACCTTTTTTTGTTTTGCTATTTTGACAGGATAACTAGAAAAGAGGCCTGAATGTGTTTGAATTCCTACTTAGCATGGGATGCATTCAGCCACATTCTTTCCTTCCAAATACTGTCTGCCATTTACAAGTGTAACGTCGCAACAACTCGGTCATCGCCGTACATCCTGGAAGAATCATGTCCCTGGGATAATGGGTAGTTGTTGATTGAGGTTGTTATATGCAGGTAGATGAATATTGGATGGACTGTAACGCAGAGCTGTGCTGAAGTAGCGTATGTACATTATTATGTTATGTGGTCGTGTGTAATGTACAATCACGGTTGGCTGAGATACTGCGGCAATAGCATTCTTGACTAGCAGATGGGATGAACCTTTGTAAGATATATGTTGAGATGACATTAAACCTGCACTTCTTCTTTTTGAATTGAGCGTGTGTGCGAAGGTTTATTATATGTCAGGTTTTATTTGCTAACCATGTATGTCGTCTTGTGTGGTTCTTCCATTTTCGTTTATGCTACTCCCTCTGATCCCAAAAGAGTGTCTTTGAGTAGTGCTGTTAATTTTACTTAATCAGCTCATTTCCTCCGACATTTATACCGGATCAGAGGGAGTAGCATGGTGATCCGGCCTTGTGTATCCCTGGGTCTGTGGTCTGCGGTCTGCCAGCCTAAAGCCTTGGGGGGCCTCGGCATTATCGACACCAAACTCATGAATGTGTGCCTCACGGTCAAATGGGTGTGGAAACTTATCGGCCAACACGGGTTGTGGGCCGAGATCATCTGAAACAAGTACCTGACGAATAAGGACCTCCTTGTTGAATGGTTCCCGATCACGATCACAATTCTGGAATGGTCTCCGAAGGTGAAGTCGCTGCTTTGTTTGGGGCAAAGCGTGATACCCAGAACAGTAGATCCACTAGGTTTTGGAGCGACTAGTGGCAGGGGTCGGGGCCCTTCCGAGAGAGATTCCCTTCCCTCTTTGCCATTACTCTGGACCCGAGCACCTCGGTGGTGCAGGCTCATCGGGGCGGGGACTGGGACATCCCCTTTCGTTGGGAGTTTAGCCTGGCCGAGACGGTGGAGTGGCAGAACCTCCTAAGGGAGATCACCTCCACCCAATTCTCTGAGAACACAGATTTTCTGTCCTGGTGCCTAGAGCTCTCAGGGATTTTCTCGGTCAAGTCCTTTACTGCAAGTTGTGTCAGGGTAGATCGCGCAAGCACTTCAGCGAGATTTGGGGGATTGTTGTCCCTGAAGATTTGTGTCTTCCTTTGGCAGTTGGTTAGGAAACGTCTTCCCTCCAACGATAACATTTGCCGAAGACAGGCTCCTTCCAACGGCCGTTGTACCCTCTGTGATGAGCTTGAGGACACAAATCACATCTTCTTCGGATGCACTCTTGCTAGGTTCCTGTGGAGTGCAATTAGGGAACTGTTATCCGGCTCCTGGAACCCCTCATGTTTCACGGAACCTATAGATTAGTTCACGGGTTCAAGGGTCAGTCACGACGGGTGTTGTGGATTTGCTGTGCCGCCCTTTGTTGGACGCTCTGGAACATGAGGAATAAATTCACGATTGAGGGAATCTTCCCTTCACAGCCGGCTGATAGCCTCTAAAATTGTCTATGTACTTGTAGGTATGGAAGTCAGTGGCTAGACGTTAGGACAGACGAGCTTTGGAGGCGGTGATTGGCAGGATCCACGCGCTCCACGACATCATGTGGAACCGGGACTAGTCTCTCCCCGCTCCCACACACCGCTAGCTTTTGTAGTTCCTACGGACTGTGTGTCCCCCTCGCTCCCTGTTTTTAGCTAAGGTGTTGATGTAGCCTGATTGCTACCTGGAAATTCATCTTTGTTTCTGGATCGTTGTGTTGTTTGACCTAGCCGGAGTGCTTTATTAATTTAAATCCGGGGTCTATCCGGCCTTGCGTAAAAACACAGATTCTTCTCTTCCAGCCAGTTTTGCTCGGCCACCACCCCGGCCTCTATACGGTTTGGGCTCCGATAAAGATTTCATCGTCCGGCAACCTGTGGCCACGACCCAGCACAGGCCTTGCTTCGGTTCTGGCCTCTTGACATCATTCTTTTGGGCTTAGCGCGACGCGTCGTGTTCCGCCAGCCATGCCGTCTCCTAGATGGACCGGGAAGGGAGCAACTGCTTTTGGGGGACAAATCATTCGGCTCCATAAAACTCGTGCAGGAGATGGGTACACAGTGTATCGTGGCATGGGCTCATGGTTTCCCCAACAGAAGACTGGGTGCACTTGATGGAAGCGTATCGTTGGTGTCAATAATGAGGCCCTTTTTCCAATTATTAAAAGGTGACGGTCAAAAATTCATTAATCTATACCTAATAATAAAAGCATTAAGGTTTCTTGTGGTACGTCGTTGAAAATACCTTAAAGTTCGCAAAAAATTACCTACCATGCCACGCATAAGTGAAAAAAAAACGATTCGTTTTAAACAAGCCAACGTCAAGGCGCAAAAGCCATCGCTTTTCATCGGCCAATCCTGCTCTGGATCCTTCACACCGCCGCCGAACCGCTGACCGAGGACGACATGATCAGAAAGTCAAGTCTACTTCGTCGGTGACGAGATGGCCACCGCCGCCTCCATGACCGCCTAGCTCCATCCCAAGATGCTGGGCACGCCCCGCCTCCAATCCTCCATGGCCTCGCCGCTCTAGCTCCTATGGCCTGAAGAGCATCAGAGCTCAACGACCACAGGTGGTGGTCGATCTGGTGGAGTACTGCAGCCTAACCGTTCTTCTTCTCCCACGGTCCAGGGCCACACGGTGGTTGGTCGGTTCCCACCGGAGAGAGGGACAAAATTGTCGGTGAACATGCCCGCCTCCCGGCTCCGCACCGCCAACGGAGCACACCTCCTGTTTGCTGTAGCGGTAGATGTACTCGTGTATGGAATCAGCGTGGAGTGCACACCGACCGTGCATAGCGCCGAGGATCTCACCATCATTTGCTAGAGTGCAGCACCAGATGACCGATCAGGGGACTGTCAGGGAAGAAGCCTGTCTCCACAGTCCACACCAGCGAAGAAGCTGCCGGCCGTGTAGGCGAGGTCGCCACCACGTCCCTGGCGACGCGTACATCACCCACGTCCTCCTAACTCCTGGGTGGTGTCCGGAGAGGCCGGTTGCAAGTTGGCATGCGAAGCCCGCATGTGGCTCGTCCGCGGCGGAGAAGATGACGTCTGCTTCCCTCCTGGAACAGCTCGCGGTGCCTCCGTCGCACAATGCCTACAGAGCAAGGACAAGGAGCGACTCCAGGATGCATGCAGCCAGTACCATGCGATGCGATAGCATGCGACATGCATCGCGAACACTACTTCAGGCTGGGATGTCATACTACATGCAGGACTATGCAAAGTCGGAGACGGAAACTGCAAGCCTGCAACCCAACTCCCTAGATCGAAAACCATTGCACCCTGTTTGGTTGCATGGAATTGGGGCATGGAATTGGAATTGGGGCCGATTCCGCAAATTCCGCTGTTTGGTCTGAGTTTGGAATTCTTGCGTGAAATTGGAGCGCGATTCCGAGCGCGGAATCCTCCCGTGTAAAAACGCAGCCCAACTTTCCGAGCTCGGGAGGTCGGAATCGCTCGGAAACGCGCTGCCGACCGCTTCGCTCGTCCCCGTCCTCGTCTCCTTCGCTCGTCCCCGTCCTCGTCTCCTTCGCCATGGCTCTCCTCCCCGTGCGCCCTCTGGCCCCTCTCCTCCCCGTGCGCCCTCTCCTCCCCGTCCGCCCTCCCGTCTCCCGGCGGCCATGGCCTCCCTGCAGTCTCCGCCGTGCCGCCTGCAACCACGGGGCGAGCGCCCTTCCAGCTTCGTCGCGTGCCCCCGCTGCCGCGTGCCCCGCCGCCGCCTGGAGGAGATCGACCGACTCCGGCCTCCCTCCCGTCTCCCCGTACTCTGGCCGGTGCCGCGCGACCTGCCTCCGCCATGGCCTCCCTGCTCGAGCCCGCCCTGTCCTAACCCTAGATGGGGGCGGGAGGGTGAACGGCGGCGGCGGTCGACTGGGCGGTGACCGACTGGGCAGCGACGAGCTGCTCTCCGGCGAGCGTGGTCGCCTGCCTCTTCTCCTTCTCCGTCGACGGGGGCGGACAGGGGCCGCCGGACAGGTACCACCTTTCAATTTCAACACCAAATTCTATGCAATCCAAACAATAGAATTGAATTAGGAGCCAATTCAATTCCATCTCGGATTTGGAATCTTAGTCCAATTCAATTCCGCGCTCCAATTCTGCGCAAACAAACACAGTGTTGGAGAATTTAAGCATTGGAGAATTTAAGGAGCCAAACTTGATTTAGGACAACAAATTAGTATTAGCCGCAGGTGGAGCGGACTTGGAGCCATCAGACCCGCCCTGCTGCTGTTGCTCCACAGAGAAGCTTTTGCCAGCACATGCAAAATCATCAAACAAAAAAAGATAGCACAAGTGTTGGTGTGTGGATAAGAACCAGACACGTAGATGAGAAAAAGCATTGCTAATAGCCAAAGTTCAGCTATTTTTTGGGATATTTAATGAATATTTAAGTACCAATATTTCCTATCTAAATGAATCCTTGACCTGATCAAACAAAACCATCGGAAAATCGTTTATATAAGGTTATTTAATGAATAGTGAGCGTGCACATATAAGGTTATGACTTCCTGCCTAGCACCGCTGCCTTCCACAGAGAAGCAGCCATAGTCCTACTCCTCCTCTAGCTCCGGTGAACCGTCACGGGAAGAGATGCTCGTGGCGGGCGCCCGGTGGCGTGAATGTGACCGGGAAACAAAATGAACACACAAATGTTTTTTCTCCCGTTGCAACACACATGCTCTTTTTTAGGATCGTGAACATGTACTTTTTTTTTAAAGCCGTTGCAACGCACGGGCACTTTTGAAAAGTAAATAACTGTGGCCCTTTATGGATGAGCAGACAACTAGATCCGGGAGCAGTAATAAGTACTTGTCTACGAGTTATCTGTAGATACTGGACAGGTGCTCGCCTCCCATTGGGAATTAGCCAGCTAGTGGATGAAACGCTGCAGGTTTCCTCCTCTTCTCCCGCCATGCCTTTCTGTTGTGTATTCTACACTAGAAGTGGAGTCCGTTACCTTGTACGAATGGTAATCCATTACCTAGTACTCATATACCTCCAACGAATTAAGAGATAAATGTAAGAGCATCTCTAGTGGAACGTGTATATTTGGACGTGTATATCTCCATATACACGTCCATATACATCTGGGTAAATTTTACACCTCGCAGTTTTCAGTGGAACGTGTATCAGGACGTGTAAATCAGGACGTGTATATTCCAACGGCTATATTCCAACGGCTATATTAATCAGGATGAACGCTCGACGCCATGGTGGTTCCAAGCATGGACGTCGGACAATCGATCGTATATCAATAAAATATTTTTGCTTCACATAGTTCTTACAACAACTAGCAGAAAGCAGTAAAAAGTTCAGTACAAGATGTATCCGTATACGTCTACCGAAATGGAAAAGTTTCAACACGAAAGTTGTGAGAAACATCAAGTTGAACATGCTCGTCAAAGGATTTTTCAAAACTTCAACCGAGTGTGACGAATTTGACAAAATTCGACCAAAAAAGTTCTGAACATCGGTTTGAAATTGGCAAGTTATGATCGATGAAACTTGAAACCGAGTATGGGAATGGAACCAACTCATCAGTACGCACGTATTTCGTGTACACAACTTTTCAAATCGAATTGTATTTGTGTAGATCAAAGAGCAAGTAAAAAGTAAAAAAGGACGTACCCGGTCTCGCTCCGGACGTACAGGGGACGAAGCAGGGGCCTTCTTTTCGCGAGCTCACGAGCGTGGCTCGCTCGTGTTAAGTTCCACGCCTCCTACCGTCGTGGCGTGCTCGTGGATGTTTACACGCCGTTTTACACGATCCGCTGGAGACTGTTTTTGGCTTGTGGTCGTCTATATTTCCTTTGCACGTCCGTTTCCACGAGCCACTAGAGATGCTCTAACTCCGTGCTAAAGGAACACTCGTCACCGCTGCTGCATCTGCATGCCTGCCGACGAAGGGAAGGAAAGATACAAAACCTCCGTGCTGAAGGAAACCGAGCTCGCTTCCCCTTGCATAGCATAGACATATCTGCGTGTCCTTTCGCGAGATCGATCGGGCAAAGCCAAACCCAAAAGCACGGACAGCGACGGGTGAGAGCTCGATCGTCTCCGGCGATAAAATCTACTCCTCCACCGCACCTGGGGCCATGCCGCCATGCCTTCTGCGAGCTGAAGACGTTGACAAACGGCACGGCAGACAACGGGCCGGTGAAGTCGCCGATCGACGAAACCTCTCACGGCGCAGTAAAAAACTCCAGTGGGATAGCGGCGAGTTTAGTTACTGGCGCCGGCGTCCATCTCGAGCCCATATCCGGCTCTGAACGGGCCATACGCCCATATCGTGCCACTCCAGTGGAGCGGCGTGAGCATGGGCGTAAATATGGCCAAGGAGCAAATGCTGCTGTCTGTCTGGCCAATCCAGGGCCGAACTGTACTGTACGCATGGCAGCAGCGAGCCCAGCGTCTCGTACCCGTAGCTATACCTACACGTACGTAGGAGTACTACGAACTGTTTTTTCTGTCGCCGTGCCACGAGACGAGCTCCGGCACGCCAAAAAAAGATACGTCTACCCGTACCTTTGCGCGGATAAGTGCACATCTAGCTATTGTCTAAAGTCAAATCTGACTAACTTTATAGAGAAAAGTAGCAACATTTAAGACACTAAATTAATATGAATAGTTTCGTCTTGAAACGAAGTTCCAAAATATACCAATTTGATGTCATGTGTCTTAATCTCTATTTCTATAAAATTGGTCAAATTTTAAAAGTTTGACTTAGATTAAAAGCTAGGACTACGCTTATTCTTGTACGGAGAGACTACTCTTGTATCGGGTATCATAAAAGCATTATAAGAACTGAAAACCTATTTTGTGGTACCGTGTAGACAACGACGAAACAGATCCCGCCAACATAAACATAAACCGTAAAACTGACCCTAAGTTTATGACCTTGAACTAGAAAAGGTTAATATAATGGCAACATAACTCACATTTATTAAAAAATTAACATCACACAATAAAACAATAATCCATATTACAACAATCGCTCAAATCCAAATAATTATAAACATATGATGAATGGTCTGGAAGGGAAAGAATAGTCACATGAAAAAACAAATAAACAGGGAGACTATCGTTGAAGAAGCCAAATAATTACAAGTACCACTCGACATCTCTACTTGGCCGGCCCTCTCGCTTACGGATTGGTGGGGGCGAATGACCACCGATGGCTCGACGAACCGCAAGGTTTTGGCTTCCCTTCTACTCCTAACCTCTTGGGAGATTTGGAATGAAAGGAACGCTAGAGTATTCAAAAACATGCAAGGAGTGCTTGTTACCATCTTCTTCAACATTAAGCATGAAGCGAAGTCTTTACACTAATCCCTCATCTACACAATCAACCTTAAAATCAGCGGCGGCGACAGGCTAAATCGGCTTGGCAAGATCCTAAACTAAAACTACAAACAAATCAACGATACCGACCTCCAAATCGTCTTTACAACAGCTGCTGCTACTACTGGAGTACTGGTGGCATTTATTGCACTTGTTTCAGCTTTTTTTTTTTTTTGACGAGAGATCGGTTTTGGGTGGGTTTTACTCCGGAGTAGTACTACGGAATGGGCCTCGCATTGATGAGATGTGCCATGCAATGTGCTCCTCCGATCCGATCCGATCCGATCCGGTCGCCCCAATAATAATTCACTCCGGCACGAGGAACGTCTGACCTCCCAACCGTGCCTTGTTCCCGGCCTGTTCCTTCAAAAATGCATTGGCTCACTCATTCTAGCGTAGGTCTCCATCCGGCACGAAGTCAACTGTTTTTTTTTTTTTTGCCTTGTGTATTAAAGAGTAGTTTCTTTCAACTGTTGATTTGACCAGACTTGATCGAAGGTGGGGTTCCCATTGCGTGCGTGTCACGGGCGAAACATGTGCGTCCTAACTGAACTTAGGTCCATGTACCGATCCTGACGTACCTACAGTACAGGGTTCTTGGGGTTAGAGTCGTACAGGATGTTTGGTGACATTTGTACGTTACCTACATGGAGCCCACACAAAAACAATGTAGTATACACGGAGACTACTACGGTAGTAGCTTAAATTCCTCTACGGTAGATGGCAAAAGAAAGTCCTCTACACTACGGCACTCTACCTGACACAAATAAGACTTCTTTGAATTGTACGATTTTCATAATATTTTGTATTGTTAAATTCCACTTCTTTAGATTTTTAAAAAAATGGATTGCCATTTGGTGTGCATTCTACAAAAATATCATATTTTAGTATTTCGAATGTTTTGCTAGATAAGACTGACGTGGTCTGCTAATGTGGCGCGGAAAAATATGTGAAGCTAGGACGACATCATCAGTGATCATATCAAGACTTCTCGTGTTCATTTGTTCTGGTCCTCATTGTCGGGTTGACATTTTGAGTCTCAATAATCACCTCACACCCTACTTGATAAAATGCGTCAGAAAAAATGTCCAAGGTTTAAAGAGGGGTAACCTATATGAATGACTATATGAAGTATTTAGTGTGACAAATGAATAAGTGGAGTTAAAAGTGGAATTCACTCTTAAAAGAAAGAGGCAAACCCAAATTCCTAAGCATAGATTCTTATGCCACTAATTAATAGGAATTTGAATATGCACGCCAACCTATTTATTGACTCAAGTGCGTAGGATTGAGACGTTTTTTTTGTGTTTTATGCGTTTCACCCAAACTGATCATTCGTACAATTTATTGGGTTTGACAATCATCTATTTTGTATAGGCAAAACTATAGGATTTCTATGTTTTTTCCTATCACTCCGCTTTTTCAACGCTGCTATCCAAAAAAAACTGATATACTCCAAGCAGTAGCAAACGCATCTTACACGAGAAAAAATCGTCGTATATTTGGTATAGACAGATTATGATTGTAATTATTAATAAGACAGTACTCCCTACATCCTAGAATTCAAGGCGCCCTTTAATTTCGCTGGTCAACGACATCCAATTTTGACCATAATTTGTACTTATAATATGATTATAAAATTAAAATAATATATATGAAATGAAAACAAATTGCAAGACGAATCTAACGAAATCATTAATACATTCCTTATTCTCATAATTTATTATATATTAACGGTTAAAGTTGGAAATCGAAAACTAACATAAAAATAGCGCGTCTTATATTTTGGTACGGAGTGAGTTCTATACCACGGATACACTGGAGTGGCATTTTAAAGAGCCCTGGCCGCGCCAAAACGGTCCATGCTGAGCTGCCGGGGAAAACATAACCATGCCTCCATGCGCGTGTCAGCCAGTGCTGCCGCAGCACATCCTTTTTGCCAAGTGTTCCATTTCATCGAAGCCACACCAGGAATCACCTCAAGAACTGCTAGTAGCACCAGTAGTAGTACGTGCTTATATCCCGCCGTGATCTGACGCACGGACGTCGGATCAAACAGCAACTCAACAGCGACAACTCGCGGCCGGCGACGCGTACGTGGCTCCGTGATCCTGCCCGGGATGCCCTCCGCAAAGCCAAAGCGGTGCTTCGGTGAGTTGACTTATCACTGCCATGGCCGTGGCCGGTGGCGCCTGGCGGGGACGGGCGGCAGCGCCATGCGCTCACGCTAGGCTGCAAGTTCCGATGCACGGCGAGGCTGGCCGGACGCCCGGCCGCTGTTGCATCATTGCATGCATGCGACGCTGCTGCACATCACGTGGCCGGCCGTAGCCTCTTGTACTGGGCTACTGCGTGTGCATGCTGATGCTCTGCGTCCCGCTCTGGCTCTCTCTGCCCGTCGTCGTTCAGCTGAGCTATCGAAGGTCTTCGAATGGTAAATCTGCAGAAGCACACGCCTGCAAGTAGCAATGGCTATTCCCAGCCACCTGCCGGCTCCTCTGCTGACAAGAAGGAACCAGTTTAGCCGTTTTTGGACGCTCCTGATGATCGATCTTTTGAAATGGATCGATTAGGTTACCCCGTGGTGGTGGTGCTTTTCTCGCGCCGGCGAGCCATCAGCCATGCATGCATAGGAAAGCGGCGTGATGATGATGATTAGCTTGTGGAACACTACGTCCATGGTGGCGAGTCTTTTAAAAATCATCAGTGATGGAGTAGTACTTGCAGCACCACTACGCTACCTACGCGATCTCCTCCCCTACCTGCTTTTCTCCCTCCCGATCTAGTGATCGATCTCCATCCACATGGGTAACGGAAAGGCGGCTTGTTTGCTGCAAATAAATAACCATCAATCAGACGGCCCGTTTCCGTTATGGCGGGTAATTATACTGCGTCTGTCTTTTTAATGGCTTGTCTTAACCTGCACTATGGGGATTAGTTAACTATCTCATGCACGCGTGGAGTTAATTCTAAAAAACCACCACAATTCAGCGGTAAATCCAAAAATCCACCGGTTCCCAGTATTTCTCAAAAATCCACCAACATTGCGCTGGTTGGTTCCAATGTGCACCGATTCAAAAATTTGGGCTAACTCGATTTCTGACAAGCGGGTCCCACTTTAAGGTGACGTGACGTGACTGTAGCGGCCAGGGACAACAACTGTGAAGAAATTTCAAAATTTCGGGGGGTTTATAAATTATCGTGGGACCCAATAGTCAGCTCCTCTCTCTTTCATTTCCTATTTATTTTATTTCATTTATGTCTTTTAAGCAAATCCTGCGTCGCCTATATCCCCGGCCACCGGCGCCGCCACTCCCCTCCGGCGAGCATGGGGCCGCAGCGATGGCGCGTCGAGCACCATCCCGCACCCGCGTCGAGCGCGTGGACCGGAGGCCTGCGTCGGCGCACAGAAACCCCCAAAATTTAGATATTTTTAACGACTGCATCCCTGGCCGTCCACTCCCCTGCCACATCACCCCTGACACTGGGACCCGCTGTCAGAATTCGGCTTAGCGCGGCCAAAATTCGCGAATCGGTGCACATTGGAACGAACCAGCGCAATACTGGTAGATTTTTGAGAAATTACGAGGAACCGGTGGATTTTTGGATTTGCCGCTAAATTGTGGTGGTTTTTTTAAATTAACTCACAAGCGTGCGTTTCCAGACGGACGGCCGCACCTCACCGAGTGACCCCGCCATCATCTTCATTTCTTCGCGGGTACTCTGTGCCCGTTTGTTTTATGTTCAACGGATCTGTTTCATGGAGAATTTTAGCGGAAAGTGCATTTGGAGTCCAAGCTCCACATAGCTCTTTATTTGCAACATTGGACAATCACATTTTAAAGTTTCAAATTATTCTGAAATTATCACGGGCGTAGACAATATTGCACAATTTCAACTCAAAATAATTCATATTCTGGACTACACAAAACATAACAAAGTATGACAGATTTTGGAGTTTTCAATTTTGGTACTATTCGCTATTTTAATATTCAGATTCAGTCAGTTTTCGACTACACAAAACATAACAAAGTATAACAAAGTTTTACATGTTACACAACATTATCTACATGGGGGATTTCTTTCAGGTTTTTTGAAACACCAAATATGATATTAAAATGTTCCAATATAAAGAGCGGTGTGTAGCTCGAGTGATCTTCCATATCACAGCTCTCAAATTTTAGCCCTTACAATATCTGTATGAGAGCCTTTTAGATCATAGAGTGGAACTTGTCAAACTCCTGTGGAATATTTCTACGAGATCCGTATTTTCCTATCTAAATTTAGTTTTGGCATTAATAACAACACGATTAGCGATCACATTGCACGTACCATTCTACCTGATACCACATATAACACATATAAGGAGCGATTTTAGCTGGAAACAGAGAGGTAGGCACGCGGCGTCGATTTCGCCGGTGATGCTTTATATTTAAAAGTTTACGGCCTATTTGCTTCATGGATAATTTAAGCGAAATGCATTTGGAGCCCAAGCTCCAAAAACCCATTATTTTGCAACATACGAAAATCATGTTTCAAATTATTTTGGAAAAAATTATCACGAACTCGTAGACAATAGTTCATTATGTCAACAACTCAAAATTATTCATATTCCAGGCTATAGAAAAATAATAAAATCCGACAGATTTTGGAGAGTTCAAATTTGGCACTATTCACAATTCTCATATTCAGATTTTGTTATTTTTGCATAGCCCAAAATATAACATATTTTCATTTGAGATTTCACACGTTGGTAGAAGATAACATTGAGAATCTGTATCCAGGAATTTTTTTTCAGATTTATTTTTTCAACATAAAGAGCTATGTGTAGCTCGGGTTTTGTATCACCCTTCTAGAATTTTAGACCTTACAAAAAATCTACGAGAGCCTTTTGGATCACCACATTAACATCGGACTGGCACATGCGCCAGCGTTACGCATCCCCATACGTACAATTAACGCATGTTGTGGTGGAGCTATGTGTACGCAAGGGGGCCATTGCCCCCCCCCCCCCACCCCCACCCCCACCCCCCCCCCCCCCCCCCCCTCGAACCTGAGAAATTATTGTGTAAAATCACCAATATATTACAAATGTGGGCGTAAAATCCCTCAGTAGTAGGAATATGCTTATAGCCGCCACGACTACCGCTCCGGCAATGTGGTGGTGGTGGTGATGAAATGTTTGCAGGTACCCCGAGAGACACTTGAGATTGCCGTAATGTTGATTAACTTCCGTTCCGGCAAATTTGGGTACTCCATATGTCATAATTTTAGTTATATCCACAAATTAACTTGCCTAGCTCTAGTTTAGAAGAAGAAGCTGAGCAAGAATAAGTGATCGACGATGTGTTGTCTATTTAGTACGATCTTAGAACTTCTGTTCGTTAACTATATCCCTAAATTTACTTGCCTAGCTCTAGTTTCGAAAGTCATTGAACTTGTGTGATCGATGCTATTCAGGGTTATGAATCGTGCATGCTTAATTAGTTAATTATGTTGATTTTAATTATTGCAGAGAAATGTTCAAAATCATACATGTGTATAGTTTAGTATTTTCTAGAATGTCGATGATTGAAATGTTGTGACACCGTGTGATCCAGGGATCGTGCTAGCGAGCCTTGTGATATGCACGAGCACACATCTTGTGCATCCTACTTGGCTCGCTAGTAACATCTCTGTAATTTGTGTGTCCAACCTATATATGAGGCATGCTTTCAAGTTGGCCCTACTTGATTTGTGTGTCGTTTATATCAGAGTTTTCTGCACCCATTTAACTATTAATTGCGAACATGTACATGAACTCTTGCTTTTCGTTGCGTAATACTTTTACCCGTGTCTTGTGCACATAGAGATTAAGAATTGGTATGTGGTGTACGAAGGTAGGGTTACAGGAGTCTATGACAAGTGAGAAGATTGTCTAAAGCAAGTGAACAAGTTAGCAACAACTACAAGGGCTATAAGAGTAAAGCGGAGGCGGAAGCTAGGTACTTGAACCATCCGCTAGCGGAAGATAGGAAGAAACGGATGAAGTCCAACGTCATCGTGATCCCCTTTTTGCTCATCATCATTGCGGTTCTCTTTGTATGTGACTGTAGTTTAGATGACTCTACTTGCTTTCGAAAACTTTCGAGCTAAACTAGCGACTCCATCGAGATGTATTATGTACGACTACTTTTGGTCACTTGGCTATTTTCGGTTTGTAATGCATGTGATGAACCATTAATTTGGTCAAATGTCTATTTTGTACTTATAGAATTGTGTATTTGTACTATTTTGGTAAACTGTAACTGAATATATTGTATTTATACTGCATATAATGTTGAAATACGATTTTCCAAAAAAAAATCCAAAAAATAAACCGTTGGCGTACAAAATTTACTACCGCTGGCGTACAAAACAGTATCCAGAGATACTACCGCTGGCAGATTCGTACGTCTACCGCTGGCGGACGGCGCTGTTTGCCAACACTATATGCGCTACCGCTGGCGGACAGGAAGCGTGTTTGCTAGCGGTAACCTTCCTTACCGCTGGCGGACGGACCAGTTGGAGGAAGGGCAAATAGGCACTAGTAGGAGAATACCTACCGCTGGTGGACGAAATAATGCTACCGCTGGCGAGGCATTCCCGTGCCTCACGGTGCCAAGTTTCTCTTGTGCCTCTATCTCTCTCCCATTCACTTCTGTTGTCGGCCGTCACCATAACATCGCAGAACTATGAGGATGGGGTGGCGGGAGGGGGCGGGGGTGGTGGGCAGCCTCATCGTCGAGCGGGGCATCATATTAATGTCTATATTATTACCTACTCCCTCTGTACTGAAATAAGTGTACCTATATGTTTAGCAACGAAGAGTTGAAGAGATGCATTTACATCTTGGGCAGCATAGGATGGACAGTCCATAACTATTGACGCTTCAAAATAAAAACTTCTTGGAAGAAATGTATGCGTTTTTTTTTTGCTTCAGTAATGTATGGTTTTCACCTCTCAATGAATGGTTTACTCAATGTTTTATTACTACGACCAGGTCGGTTACTAATTGGTGTCCAATAACATGCATGTGTATGCTCACTTCATCACAAAGAAACAATTTTTTTTCAAAACACAGTACAACGCATACGCTCATAAACACAAGCAAACACTCACCTCTATGAACGCACGCACGCACGCACAACCTACCCCTATGAGCTCATGCGAAAGATTGAGCCGGCGGATCAATTCTTGAGATTGATGAAGTCACCACAGACGCCTCGCTGTCGACGTTAACGACGTCTCCCATTGAATAATATTCCGTATAAATGAGAAACAACGGCGTTAAACCTAAAGTTTAAACTCTGATGAGTTAAGGGTACAATCACTCATCTAACCATCCTAGGCCAGACAGGTTCTCCATGAAGAAACAACTAAACAACTGAACTGGAGAGTCGAGCACTGTCATAAAAGTGTTTTCACCGTCCAAATTTCACCACAATATATATAGGTACGTGCAAGAATCTGCATATGCCGACGAGGAGAAGGAAAGGTACAAAATCTCCGAGCTTAGGCCTGTGCCAATGCAAGCACTGTATCCTATGAAATTTGCTGATGTGTCATGTTATTTAAAGAAGAGAGGGGGTTGCTGTATGTTAGCGGAGAAACGACTCTTAGGCTCTTAGCTCATCTCCCGATGCGTAGCAATCAATCCACCGATCCCGTACAGGTCTCGGTTCTGGCCGCGTTTCTTTTTCCACGATGTGGGCTTCTTTCTGGCCTCGTTTTTTCTTTCCCCGACGTGGGCTGGATTGTCGGAACCTTGTTACCGATGGTCCATACATGTGTGTTGTGTGTATGTCCCCCTGACCCACATGGTCTTGAGTCTGATGGATACATACGTGCACAAAATACTGAATCTGGATGGATGCACGTAGCCTGGATTATATTTTTTATATGCCTTATATATAATTTATTCATATTTTTGTCAAATACGAACACATGTTCCTTCATGCCACACATATACCTCTATATATAAAGGGAGGACATGACCTCCCCCTCTCCAGCGCGCCACATCACTACTTTTACTCTGGCCGTCCGATCGACGGAACGGACGGCCAGGATTGAGCCACGCCATCCCCAAAACGTGCCACTGTTCCTGGGAACAGTGCGCGCGCCTCCGCACCAACTGGAGCTCGCCACGTCATCCAGTCACCGCCGGTGCAACCGGTTCCCACCCGGTGACCCCCCTCGCACGATTTTTGGCGCAACGTTTTTACAGAAACAACCCGCAAAGGACCGAAACACAAATTTAGGAAATAGCAGGGACCTCCGTGCAAAACCACGGCACATCTCCCCTTTCCTCTCTTTCTCTCTCGCGCGACGAGGGAAATTGCCGCCGCCGCCGACGCGCCATCCCGTCGCTGCGCTTCTCCTCCTTCAAATCGACGCCCACGGCACGCTCCGCCGCCGCTCCCTCTCCAACCTCACCGGCGAACGCGTGCTGGGACAGCCGGAATCGCTGCGGTTCGGCCTCACCGTGCTCCGCGTGCGCGGCCGTGGAATCGCTCGCCGCCGGCGATTCCGGCCACCAAATGGCACGCCGCGCCGCCCGTTGGGTTCGTGTGGATCTCCTCTCGCAGATCCACAGAGTTGCAGCCCCGCGCGCGTGCGCGGCTGCTCCGCCGCGACCTCCGCCGTGCGGCCACCTCCGCCGCCCACTCACGTCATCAAACGACGTCACCTCCATGTGGGCCCCTTCTGTCAGGATTTAATTAATTACAGAAAAAGCAGAAAAAATCATAAAAATAATATCTTCTATTCTGTAATTTCAAAAAATGCAAATAATATAACAAAATATGCGTAAAAATAAAACATTTATAAATAACATTTGCATTCCATGCAAAATTAATCAACATGAATTTAAAAAAATTTAAAAAAATGGAATTTTTAAATTTTTCATATTTTACAATTCAAATCTCAATAACTGTCCAGCTTGACCAAATTTTTGAATCTGAACATTTGTTGAACGTAATTTTTTTTTTGAATTACAATAATTTTGAAATTTAAACAATTTTAGAATGTGTACATTTTTAAACTTAAATTGCAGCCATACTTGAATATTTTAATTCAAATTTCAAATTTGAGCACTACAAAATTTTAAAAGTCTTTCAAACTTGATTATCTTATAAACGTTAAAATAATTCAAATCCTAATACCGTTCCAACTTTAACAATTGTCGAAATATAAACATTTCTCAAACGTAAACTTTTTTGAATTCCATCAATTTTCAAAACTTGCATATTTTTTAAATGTGGACATTTTCAAATTTGCATTCCAACAATTTCCAAACTTAATCAATTTTTAGATGTAAACATTTTCAAACTTGAATTTCAACCACATTGGAACATTTTAACACAAATTTCAAGTTTGAACATTCTAAAATTTTAATAGTGTCTAATAACTGATCGTTTTATAAACGTTAAAACAATTAAAATATTAAGACCTACCCAAATTGAACAATATTAAAATTCATAACTTGTAAACTGTAATTCGGAAAAATGCAAATGATATGTCAAAAAAAATTAAAATTAACATATTTTCAAAATTTACACACAAAAGTTGCACCCAAAAAAAATGCCCACAAAATAATGCAATTACGGTAAATATGTTGTCGATTTCCCGACGTCCTTAACGTGTAAGACAATATTATTTTAGCTATTTTTTACCTACTTTCCAGACGTATTTTCCAAATTGTATTTCTCACTTGAGTAATTTAATTCAAATTTCAAATTTGAGCACTACAAAATTTTAAATATCTTTCAAACCTGATTATCTTATAAACGTTAAAATAATTCAAATCCTAATACCTTTCCAACTTTAACAATTTTCGAAATATGAACATTTCTAAAACGTAAACTTTTTTTAAATTCCAACAATTTTCGAAACTTGCATATTTTGATTGCGTTGCTCTGACTCCATGAGATTATTTCTACAAACACACATCGGAAAAATATGCAATATACATTAAAATACTCAGGAAAAAAAGATAACTACTTATAAAAAATCTTTTTTTTGAATATTTTGAATAGGTAAATATTTAGAAAAAAAACCAAATTGACTTCCTCTAATTATATAGACTTACATTTATTTATTACATTTCCAGAAAGTAGAAGCACTTCAAAGAATACCCATAGGAAAAATATGGAAACACCCATTAAAATGCTTCGAAAAATAAATGCTGATTATTCATGTCAAAAAAATAAAAACAAATATGTGTGAATATTTTTGAATTAGTTAAAAGTTGGAGAAAATCATATTGCATTTCCTTCTTGGAATAATTTCCTCAAAATAAAAATATTTCTAACAAAATCCTCAAAAAAAATATAAAATAACTATTTATGTCATATGATTAAATTTCAAATTTAGATATTTTAAACTTCCGAATATATTCCAAATCTACACATTTTATAAACGTGGAATTAACTCAAGTCTGAATAACTTCCCAAATTAAGCAATTTTCGAAATCCGAACCCTTTTTAACCATGAACTTTTTTTTTTTGAATTTCTATAATTTCCAAACCTAAACAATTTGTAATGTTTTCTCACCAAAATTTTCCAAACTGTAGTTCTTTCTCACCAAAATTTCCATAATAATTCTTTCTCGCCAAATTTTTTTCCATTAAGTGAGTAGCACGTTTCGTTGATTAAATTTCTCTGCATTACAGAAGTCTACGACACAAATAAGGGCTTATTTGAATTGTACGATATTTTGTAGGATTCCAATACTTAAGATTTTTTTTCCTGTGGAGTGCAGTTGTATTAATAAAGTTAGAGATTCGTTTTTATAACCTATGGTATTTATATGTTTTTTCCTATTCTGCATAGAAAAATCATTGTTTATTTAATTTAATACAAGGTAAATTATGATTGTATTTATTAAAAAGACAGTATTCAATACTAGGACACTGGAGTGGCATTTCAATGGTCCCTGGCCACGCCAAAATCGTCCATGCTGCGCTGCCGATCGAGGAAATATATCACCATGCGCGTGTCAGCCAGTGTCGCAACACATCCTTTTTGCCAAGTGTCATCGATCTCCACAGGCCATACAAGGAATCACCTCAAGAACTGCTAGTAGTTAGTTCGTGCTTATCTTCCCTGTGATGTGACGCACGGACGTCGATCAAACAGGGGGCTCAACAGCGACAACTCGCTCTGCCCGGCGACGTGGCTCCGTCATCCTGCCCGGGATGCTCTCCGCAAAGCCAAAGCGGAGCTCCGGCGAGTTGACTTGTCACTGCGGTGGCGCCAGGCGGGCGGCAGGACGCTAGGCTGCAAGTACCGATGCACGGCGAGGGGTCGAGGCTGGACGCCTGGGTGCTGTTGCATGCATGCAGCGCTGCTGCTGCACATCACGTGGCCGGCCGTAACCTCTTGTACCGGGCTACTGTGTGATGCTCTGCGTTCCGCTCTGGCTCTCTCGGCCCGTCGTTCAGCTGAGCTGAGCTGAGCTTGGCCTGTGCAATCGAAGTTTTTCGAATCCTAAATCTGCAAAAGCACACGCTGGTAATGGTAAGCACTACTGCGTGCCAGCAATAGCTACTATTCCAAGCCATCTGCTGACAAGAATGAATCAGTTTATCCGTTTAATTATAGACCTCCACCTGAATAGCTGATGATCGATCTTTTAAAATGGATCGGATTAGGTAAGGCCGTATATAGGTGGTGCTTTTCCGGCGCCGGCGAGCCATGCATGCTGGCATACGAGAAAGCGGCGCCGTGATGATGCTGATTAGCTTGTGGAACACTACGTCCATGGTGGCGAGTCTTTTAAAAATCATCAGTGATGGAGTACTTGCAGTGCCACTACCTAAACCTACGCGATCTCCATCTACTCCCTCCGTTCTAAATTATTTGACTTAGCTTTATCTAAATATGGATGTATCTAGACATGTTATTGTGTATAGATACATCCGTATTTAGACAAAACTACGCCAATTAATTTGGAACGGAGGGAGTACATGGGTAACGGAAAGGCGGCTTGCCTGCTAAAGGACCATCATCAGACGGCTCATTCCCGTTATGGCACCCTACTTATTATATTGCGTCTGTCTTTTTAAGGGTTGTTGGTGTCTGGGGTCGAGCTGCTTCATCGGACATTTTTTCTTCTTCTTTTGCCGCACTTTTCTTCGGACAATATCAGATCGCTGTACGCCAACATCTATCTCGTCCCACGGTGTGTCGTGGCCAACGTTTTTTGGAAAGAAATGCGGTAGGCCAAGCCCGTACTGACAGCCCGTTTGTGTTATGTTTAACGTATTAGGACATACCCCCTCCGTTCCCAAATATAAGATGTTTTATGATTTCTCCACATTTACATGTACACAGATGTATCTAGACATACTACAAGTGTATGTTCACTCATTTTAGTACGAATCTAGACAATATGTGTAACATCTAAAACATCTTATATTTAGAAACGGAGTGAGTATTTGCTTCATGGAGATGATTTAGGGCTCCATGTAGCTCTTTACTTTGCATTCGAAAATCATATATCAATGTTTCAAATTATTCTGAAAAATTCATGGACGTAGACAAAAGTGCATTATACCAACATGTGAAGTTTCACCTCAAAATAATTCAGATTCCGATCTACACAAAAATAAAAAAAATCTGACAGATCTTGGAGAATTCAAATTTTGGTACTATTCACTACTTTCAGATTAATATTGTATCAAATTTGCATAGCCCAAAATATAACATATTTTAGTTTTGTGATTTTACATGTTAGTACAAGAAAACATTATATACATTCAGGATTTTCTTCAGACTTTTTTGAAACTCCAAAATATGATATCAAGGAATTTCAACATAAATATCGGTGCGGAGTTCAGGTTCCATATCACCGCTCTCGATTTTAGCCCTTACAATATTCATATGAGAGCTTTTTGGATCATAGTGTGGGACTTGTCAAACTCCTGTGAAATATCTCTACGAGAGATCCATTTTCCTCCCTAAATAATTTTGGCGTTAATAACCACACAATTAGCAGTCACATTGCACGTACATGTCTAACAGATAGAGCTATTTTAGCTGGAAACAGAGAGGTAGACGCGTGGCGGCGATTCCGTCGGTGATGCTTTATATTTCCCTCATGGAGAATTTAGGCGGAATGTGCATTTGGAGCTCAAGCTCCAACCCTTTAGTTTACAATATACCGAAATCATGTTTCAAATTATTTTGAAAAAATATCAGGAAAAAAACAGAGACAATAGTTCATTATGGCAACATGCAATATTTAAACTCAAAATTATTCATATTCCATGCTACACAAAAAACAAAAATCAGACAGATTTTGGAGAGTACAAATTTGGCACTATACAACTCTTTCACATTCAGATTTTGTCCTTTCTTCATAGCCGAACATATAACACATTTCCATTTGAGATTTTACACGTTGGTAGAAGACAACATTTGAGAATCTACGGCCATGATTTTTTTTCAGATTTAATTTTTCAACATAAAGAGTTATGTGTAGTTCGGATTTTGTACCACCTCTTCGAATTTTAGCCCTTACAATATCTGCAAGAGCCTTTTGGATCACTGCAATAACGTCGGACAAGCACTCGCCCCAGCCATGGGCATTACCCACACGTACAGTTAATGCATGTTGTGGTCGAGCTACGTGTATGCGAGCCCCCCCCCCCCCCCCCCCCCCCCACCCCACCCCGCCTAAACTAAGAAAAAAATGTCCAATGTTTTGCAATTTGTCGGGCCGAATATCCCTAGTTACGCCTCCTCCAACTGGTAGGCCCAAGCTCCGCCATTGAATGCGGGCCACATCGCCTCTCGGCCTATTCGCGACATGTTTGGATCCACAAATTTTTATTTTTGTGTAGCTCAAAATATAAAAATATTTGGAGTTTATATTTTGCACGTTCGTGAGATATAATATTTGCTACACCCAGATTTATTTCAGATTTTTTGAAACTCATAAATATGATTTTCGAAATTTTTAGATTGGAGCGAGCAATGGAATTCGGGAGCCAAAAATCTCCTCTCGGTTCCTTACACATTTCTTTAGTTCCAGTAACAAAATATTCTCATCCAGGCTACACAAAAAACCAAAATCTGACTGATGTTGGAGAGTACAAATTGGGCACTTTCAATTTTCTCACATTCAATTTTTTAAATTTTTTTGTGGCCCAACATATGACATATTTCCATTTGAAATTTTACACGTTGCTAGAAGATAACATTTAGAATCTATCCAGGATTATTTTAGATTTATTTTTCATATAAAGAGTATGTGTAGCTCGGGTTTTGTATCACCTCTCTCGAATTTTAACCCATATAATATCTACGAGAGCCTTTTGAATCACCGCAATAAGTCGGAGCAGCACATATGCCAGCGATGGGCATTACCACACGTACAGTTAACGCATGTGGTGGTGGAGCTATGTGTATGCGAGGGGGCAATCGCCCCCCCCCCCCACCCCCGCCCCTAAACAGCGAAAACTTGGTCTAAAATGACCAATGCTTGTCAAATGTCGGGCCCCAAGTTCCGCCACTAAATGCGGGCCACAACGCTTCTCGGTCTATCCGCAACGGTATAACAAGCACTCCCACACCTCTCGTCGTGCCAAGCTTATCTTGTGTCTGTATGTCTCTCCCCCATTCACTTTCATCATTGACTGTCACCATCAAATCGCAAAACTACGAGGATGGCAGGTCGTTCGAGGGGGTGGGCTCAACGTCGAATGGGTCGTCATATCAATATTCATACTATCACCTACAGACGAAATGTAACCTTCTTTGAAAGTTTGTACTCCCGTGTAAATGCTTTGGCAGACATACGACGATGCTTGACGGAAAACGTTTTCCGCGGCCGAACTCTTGTGCTCCCTCCACTTAAAGAAATTCGAAAAACATATTTTTGAGTTTCCAAAAAATCTGGAAAAAAAATCCGAGTGTAGCCAATGAAGTAGTGCAAAATTTCAATTTGAAATATTTCATGTTATGGTCTATACAGAAGTTAAAAAACCGTTAAAACTTGGAGATTCAAAAATATGCATATTTAGATCCACAGTTTGTCATTTTTTCAGCTCAAAATAAAAATTAAGTTTGAAGTTAATATTTTACACGTTTGTGGGAACGATACCAAAAAATCTAAAAAAAAATCTTACATTTTGGAAACGGAGGGAGTAGTACACTAAAACAGTGAATATCTTGGAAACCCATGAGGATGTGTCGCCCCGTTGAACCCTAGCACAAAGCGAATCAAACCGCTCAAATTTAATCTCGAGCACTGCTTAGCAAGTACACGATAGTCCCTTTGTTAATTTTCATATGCATTTTTAGGTATTTCCATACGGACTAAAATGAGTGAATATACGGTTTAAATACGTTCAGATACCTGTATTTTCCATAAGAACAAGAATGTGTTATAAGGGAGAGAGTAGTATATGAAACCCACGAGGATGCGTGTAGCACGGCGGGCAACCGGTGGCGTGCTAGAGCGTTTTTGCCGTCGACAAACCCGGTACATTCGGGAGTGACGCGCCTTGGTCATTCGCCCGGCCGTCACCTCTTCTCCGGCCGGCCGGGTTAGCTAGGCCCAAGGCACGTACGATTATACGCTTGCTTGAGCATCCATGGATTGATTGATTTGTGACCCGCGTTTTTTGTTCTCCGTCGCGAAAAGGAAACTACGGGCGAGGACATATAAACTCCAGAGACTCAATGTGTAGGTGAGGTTTTTGTCTGTGATCGATCGATCTATTCCGTGTTCCAGGGCGGGCACAAGTGTATTCATGGGTATGCAGGTGAATACCCAAAAAAATTGGTAAACATTTTATATCATATGATACAGCCATCAGCTCTGGTTTCTTTGTATAAAAACCAATCCATTTAATTACACAAATATGTTGCTATGCCGTTGGTTACTGTAAATGAACACAATCTAGCAGGTCTTGTGTTCGAACTCTGGTTTTATCACTATTTATCCCACTTTTCTCGTTATTTTTTTAATTTTGAATACCCATTAATTAAATGCTGGGCCCGCCCATAGTTCCAGCGCTGTGATTGAGCGCTCGTGTCGTGTAGTACCTGTAATCCATCGACGATCTAGCTAGCTAGCCGGAGAAGAGAAACAGGGGGCGGGCACGTGAAGTGTGGTGAGCGAGGCAGCATCTCGTTAAGAAGCGCCCATCTCGCGTGTGTCAGGAGGGCGACATGGCCCCGGAAAGGACTGCACAAACGGCAGAGGGGGTGGAACTATGGAAGGATGCTCTCCAGCAAGGAATCCATCCACACAAACGCCAACTAAGCGGTGGCTGCGAGACGAAAACGAAGCGAGAAGAGAGGGCACATGGAAGAAGTGAAGCACAGCAATAACTCGGCAGGAAAGAAAGGAAGGAGACGGTAGACCACTACGAATGCGAATGCTGCCACCCCTGAAAAGGAGCCGTCCTCGCAAGCAAGCACAACATCCCCATCAATCACTCACGTCCCTCTCTCCGTGGCCCGCCCATGCAGCGGAGCAGTGTTGCGCAGTGCAGGGGGAAAAGGCAGGGGCGAGGTCTGCCTCGCGGTAAAGCTGCATGCACAGTTGGGAACCTCAGAGCATCTCCAGTCGGAGCCCCCAAATCCGGCCCCCAAACTGCATCCGGACGTGTCCGGACGCGTCCGCGGACAGTGACCGGACAGCCCCGAAAACTGGTGTCCTACAACCATATACCCCAAAATCTCCCCAAATTGTGGGGCCATTTGCATGTGGTTTGCATTTGATTGGTGGACAAGGAGAGAAGAACAAACAAAGGACAAAAGAAAGGAAAAGAAAGCAAAAAGGTGGTGCATGCGGACAGCCCGGACGTGGCCGGACGTGCCTTTCTCCCCCAAACTCTCCCCACATTTGCCTTGGGTTTGGGGGCTGCCGGACAGCCCGGACAAATAAAACCACTTTGGGGACCATGGCTGGGTAGCTATTTTCCTCCCCATAGTGGCCGGGCTGTTCGGCCGGACAAATTAAACCGCTTTGGGGGGCATGCTTGGAGATGCTCTCAGCCAGCCAGGGTCATGCTTTCCTTTGATTTGATTTGATTAACACCAACAAAGTGGTCTTAGATTATACGTACAACCAGTACTAAAGTAGAGGCCCAGCCATTGTGGTGGGGTGCTGAGAAGGTACGTACGCGCGGTACAGTCGCGCGAGTGCGGCGTACGTACGTAGATACGGCATGCATGGCTCAGCTGGAGCGCACTCTCTCTGCTGCGGCGGTACGTACAAGGAAAGGAAGGACGGCATGCGAAACGGCGATGGACGCTCCGGCGAGAATCTTTCCTTGCCCCAGACGGCCAGAGGAAAGCCGTGTGAAGAGCCACAAATGCCCCGCCCAGCTTTGCAGTTTTATGGGCATGTTTGGATTGGAGCCGTGGGCTGCCCGTCCAAAATATTGGTCATTGACCAGGCCTTATTGCTCGTTTGGTTGGCTACCAATAATTTGGCGCACCCAGCTCCCTAGCCAGTCTAGTTCAGTTTTGCGCCAACATTTTGGCAGGGTGCCGGCGGCCGAATCGTCCGCCAATTATTTGGCTCGCCCACGTTTGGCGGGGCTAGCATAGGCACGAACCAAACAGCCTCCTATATCTGTGTTCGTTCGTCTGTTCGTCTGCAGGAGCAGGAGCATACTAATCCAGTGCGTCGATTAGGAGCTCCCTCTCCATGAAACCTAATTTTTTTGAAAATATTCAAACTAATATTTAAAAGTTAAAAAGGGAAATAACTACATTCCACTATATATGTGTTCTAGATTTCATCGAGAACTACCTTAACCTCTAAGCAACATAAAAAGACAAATTTTGGGGATTATTTGTGATATTAAATAGTAGCTACTTTTATACCATCTTATTTTCGAGTCCACGTATCAAAATTTGCATGTCCACAAATCACGTCCATTAGTGTATCTATTGTTTTCATATTTTCTGAAGCCATGTAATACCCTTTTTTCGTATTTTTTAAACTATGTACTCTATGTAACTGAGGTTTACTTTTGCATTTCCATCCGGCAATCTATTGTCTGAGTGTAATGTTCGATGTTGAACTAATAGACCCTTAAACATATCACGCATCCGATGTGCCTAGGGTTAATGTGCACAGATGTGTATACTCCTTATGGGCATCATGTCATGTGGACTATGATAGTGGAGCCAACAGTTTAAGGATAATCACAATTCAAAGAAAACTGCATGATATGTAAAATATAAATAAAATATTAAAAAGTGCATTGGTATTCTCAAAACTCTAGAAATAAGAGGAATGTGTCTCATTGCGACAACTCAAGGATCAAACTATTTTTTAAGTAAGTGGAAAATAGGAATAAATGAAGAAGAAGTTTAAAGAAATAAATTAGAAAAGGCGAACATAAAGTTTTGAATATGCGCATGGCTTATCATTACCATGCCTCTGATTGCCGCCCATATCTCCTTAAACCCCGCCAATTTAAGACTTGACACATGATGTATCTATTTGGGACTTCAATAGTCATGTCTAAATAGTGTTTCTATGGCGATAGTTTCATCCCCCAACCCCCACCCAAAATAGAATTAAAAGGCATATACATTATGTGAAGCGGAAGAATTTTTTTGTCTTCGGATAAAATATAACATGTAACCAAGATAGAGGAACTAGGAGGGGTAGAAACTCCCTTGTCTATTGACACATGGTAACACTTTTTTTACTTTCTAAACAATACTATTAGTAGTTCGATTGCACGTGTGCATGTTTCGGTAAGAAAAGTAGAGATGGAAAAATAAAAAGATGAAAACCACCACAAAAGACAAACAATAATACCTTTTTAGTGTCACCTTTTATGTAACTCTTTGTTATTAAAAACGAGTTGGTGGTGAATGGGTAGGGATAGCTTCATCTTTGTCACCCCCTACCCTATCACCACGACCACGTTCTCCACCCTCAAAATATATAACTTATGTGAAAAAAGGAATTATTATTCTGTTTTCTTTGGACAAAACATAACATTGATATAATTTAGCGAAGGAAGGATAGTGTGTCATGAGGAGTCCTCGAAACCCCTTGTCATCTAAACAATTGATGTGTGATGTTGCATGTTGTAAAAACTTTCACAATGATAATCTTTATAGTTTAAGGGCACATGTACATGATTCCATGGAAAACTAAGAAATATAAAAACCACCACATGCAATAGACAATAATACCATTATAAAAATCTAGCAGATAACATTTATTTTTGTAACGGTTATATGTGCCAAAGTTACATAGGTGGCATGGCAGGCTTTACGCGGAACAAAATGACGTTACCAATTTCCCCTGTTTGGAATCCTTCACAAATTTTCTAATTTTATGAAAGATGCTCGAACTTATAGAGAAATTGATATAGAAGAATGATAAAACCCACTACACGTAGGGGTGTAAACGGATAGGATAATTTCCGCACCGAATCCGTTTTAAATAATCCATATCCGGTTCCGAATAATTTGTCGGATAAGGATATCCGATTCCGAACTGAACACCCGGATACGGTATAGGATATGGTATGTAAAATAGCATCCGAATATGGATTATCCGAATATTAGTTAGGATTATCCGATGGTTATAATCCGGTTTTCTACCGAAATGTCTAAACTAATAGAGCGCAATTTGTAGTTGGTGAGTTGTGGAGCTCATTTGTTGAACAACGACTTCTTTACATGGTCATTGTACATACTATGAAGTATAACTTTGTAAGATTATTATGTTATTGAGCTATTATTTTTGGTTATGTGGTTTGATGATATACATTGCGCATACCGATCCGACTAATTTTCTTTCTGCCCCGAATCCGCTCCGTTTCCGTTCCGAATCCGTGATTATATCTATCCGCCCCCGAATCCGCAATCGTTCATTATTCGATCCGATCCGAATTCGAGAAAAAAATATGGTAAAGAATATGGTAGAGGCAAAATCCGATCCGATCCGTTTGCACCCCTAACTACACGAGATAGATAATATTATCCTTTTTATGTAAACTTTGATTTAACATTTGATCTACAGTGAAAATATGCTTTCTTTTTCTTCTAAAGGTTGTGGGTGTAAAAGCATCTCCACTCGCGGCGCCCAAACGGCCGCCCAAACGCCTTTGGGGCGTGCCAGACACAAAATCGCCCCCACTCGCGGCGCCCAAACGCGAATTGGGTCTGGCGCGGCCCAGTTTTGTGTCCGGCACGCCCAGCCCACGCCCTCAACTTGGGGAGGCTTGGGGCGGCCCCGGACGGAAGGAAACGCGACGCCACGTCGGCTCCCGACGTGCGGGCCACGCCTGGCAGTGAGACACGGACTATGTCTCGTCGTTTTCTCGCCTGATTTATCCCCCGTCTTTCATCGTCGCCCCAGTCGCCCCACTTTGCTCGACGCCGCCGCCCCCCCCCCCCCCGCCCGCCGGCTCCACCCAAGCCTGGACGCTGGCGCCGCCGTTTGCTTCCTCTCCTCGACGGCCTTCGGTTCCGGGCACCGGCGATCTCTCCGCCGCTGTATTCGATACAGCCGTCCCGGCGGTCTCTCCGCGACCCGCCCTGCCTGCAAGGTGTTCGGCGGAAGGTTCGCCTGGTTTTTGACTGAATTACTGATGTTAGCCGGCGACCGGTCGTTGATCAATGGCCGCGTTGTATTGCAGATGGATAGCGACGACGAGATGATGGCCGCGATGTTGTTGGAAGAAGAAGACGCCATCGCCGCGGAGGAAGATGAGAATATAGCAATTCTCAGTTGTCTTCTCCAACTTCAAGCCAACGAGGAAGCCAATGCCGCCCCAAAACGGGGAGGCTCGTCGTTCGGAAGGAAGAAGAGCAAGCCGAGGCAGAGAATGGAAGGCCATTGCATGTTAGTCTCTGACTACTTTGCCGAAGTTCCTGTCGCCACCGCCAAGGATTTCCGTCGACGCTTTCGGATGAACCGTGGATTGTTCAACCAGATCGTGCAAGCTGTGAGGGCGTATGATCCATGGTTCAAGTTGAAGAAGGACGCCGTGGGAACTGTTGGTTTCTCGTCAATCCAGAAGTGCACTGCAGCCATGAAAATGCTTGGTGTGTTTGGCCCAAACTATTTGAGAGGACCAAATGAAGAAGAAATAGCTCGGATCCTGGAACAGAATGCAGCTAGAGTATTTTCTGGGATGCTTGGAAGCATAGACTGCATGCATTGGAGCTGAAAGAACTGTCCATTTTGGTTGGCAAGGATTGTACAAAGGAGGCCACAAAGGATATTGCAGTGTGGTTCTTGAAGCTGTGGCCGATCATGAACTATGGATTTGACACGCATTTTTCGGCATGGCAGTATCACACAACGACATCAATGTGTTGCAGCGCTCTCCTGTGTTCGCGAAGCTAGTTGAAGGCCATGCCCCACCTATCAACTATGTGGTCAATGGCCACGAGTACAACAAAGGGTACTACCTAGCCGATGACATCTATCCAAAGTGGGCAACATTTGTGAAGAGCGTCCCCAACCCTCGCGGAAACAAAGCTTGTCATTTTGCCGCTGAACAAGAGAGCGCCAGAAAGGATGTCGAGCGGGCATTTCGAGTGCTGCAGCAAGGTTTGCTATCGTTCGGTATCCTGCTCTGACATGGTCAAATGAGCAAATGTGGGAGGTGATGAATTGTTGTGTCATCCTGCACAACATGATCATCGAGAGTGAGCGCTATAATCCAGTGCATGATCATATGTCATATGACTTTGAGGGTCCTCATGCACAGGTTGATCACAACGTGCCGGCAGATTTCGCTGATTATATCTCAATGCATTTAGAAATTCGTGATGAAAATACTTATAATGCACTCCAAGCTGATCTAGCGGAACATTTGTGGGCACGCCGGGGCATGGCAGCGGCAGAGGAGGAAGAGGAAGACGTTTGAACTTTATTTTATATATTTGAACTATTAAATATTGTATTTGAACTATTACATATTTATGTATGTTTGATTTTTCCTTTCACAAAATATTGAAATTCATGTAAAACCCTTTTGGGCCGCCCCTTTGGGCGTCGCGAGTGGGGAACGCGGGCGCCCAAATGGCGCACCTTGTCCGGACAGCGCCCAAATGGCACGTCCGGACGGCCTTTGGGCGTCCATTTGGGCGCCGCGACTGGAGATGCTCTAAGGTGTTCCTTCCCTTCTTTGTAGTTCGTCACTGATTTTGAATTTTCACGAAAGATTGTGAAACTGTTAGCCAAATTGAAATTGTGACATTTTGTTAGACATATATTTGCTCCATACCAATTCATTTGTTCGAAGACCGTTGAAGCCATAACATATTTTGGACTATGTGAATCACTAGTTGGTTGGGAGGCTTCTTGAAACTTCTTTTCGGCGATGGATGTTTGAGCCCTCGCGGTTATTTCTGCAAGAAGCTCGTGAATCTGTAGAGTAGAGATGGGTAAATCGAATCTCCAATGCCTAGGCAGTCTACACTCTACAGTGTACGTATAACCACGCAGTACAGCGTACATCAACAGAATACCCGGCATGGCAGCTCACATCGGTCAGGTGACATTGTCACATGGCAAGCATGCCGCTCGCTGCCATCTCCCCACTCCCACTGTTTAACCATCTCTACAGTGCAGATCCCATACTACTGCACACCCGTATTTCGTCACTGTAACCCTAACGAAAATTACAACGGAACGATGCCATGTTTATACGACGAGATCTTTTTACCGTGGATTTTGCATCCTAAAAGTTTCTGAAACTAATCCCCAAAAGAACCGAAGAGGAGAATAAACGGACAATGGGATAAATGAAAGGGGAAAAAAGGTGGGAAAAGCCTGAGAGAGATAAAGCAAAGCGATGCTCTGACAATATGCTGCGGCAGCCTGTTAAACATCACGCTCCGTGTTGGCTCAATCATGGAGCACTGACATGTGAGGTATCTGGAGAAACTCCGGGCCGACACGTCGGTACCCAGTTTGCGTTGGCTTAACTGCTGGGATCCTTTGGAGCCACGTGCGTGCGCCCGCTTAATCTTCGGTTCGTTAACACTCCATGTTTGGGTCACCAAACACAGACGTGCGCGCGCTGCGTGTCAGTGCGTCCAACGACTCGACGTAACGTAATTTTTTTTACAACAAATTTAATTAAAAGACCATATATGGCCCTTTTTCTCTAATACATTGGGGGTGGGCCACAAACGGCATTTTTACGTACAGATTTTAAAATAGAAATACATAAAACTAAATATTTTGCCCTCGCGGGTTTGTACTCGTCGTTCTCGGAGAGGAAGATGTACTCCGGCGCATGTCAGAGGTGTGCCGGTGGAACGCTGGCCGGCGGCGTGGGGCGGCTGCTCCTGCTCCGGCGAAGGCGGCGCCCGCGGCACCGCCAGCTGCCTCAGTTCCAACACCAGGCCCGGCCGAGGAGCCCTTCGGGGAGGGAAGGCGCCGGAGGCAGATCCACGTCCATGGCCGCCTGCTGCGCCTTCAGCTGCTGCCGGGCGACCTCCTTCAGCACAACTCCTACCACCTAGCCTCGTCCTCCACCATGGACTTCTTTAAAGCCGCAAACGCGGCCACGAGCTCAGGGTCCTCCTCCTCCTCGCTGGCGGCCACCTCCTGCTTCACATCCGGTGGCGGCGGTGATGGTGGTGCTCCACACTGCAGCATGTGTGGCGAAGGTGACCAACGGCCGCTTGGTTGCGTGAGAGCCCGTTTGTAGAGCGCCTGCCACCGTAGGTTGCGCTCGTCGCGGAACCAGGTCCGTCAGTGGCGGGACGTGGCCGAGAACGCTGGGTCATTCCGGTACACCGCCGGCAGGCGCGTGCGGCGGCGGTTGATCTCCCAAACCTGTGCGCGGCAGCTCGTCGGGATGGGCTGCACCGGGATACGCTGCGGGTTCAGGTGCCAGTGGTCAGGCAGCTTTGCATCTGACCACGGCACCGGGACCGCGTGGTTCCAGTACCACTAGCAGTACTCGACGCGCACGTACACGCGGTTGCGCCGCGCTACCTCGGCGCACGGCGGCCCGATGGAGAGTGGCGTGGGGAGCGCCTGCTTCGGAGAAGGAGGTGGCGATGGGAAGGAGACGACGATGGCGATGGAGTGCGGCGGCGGCAGCCAGAGGATGAGCCCGCTTGCTGTCGTTCTTGGCCCTGCCGAATCCCGGCCATTGGAGTGGCATGGTGGGTAGGGTTTGGTCACTGGAGAGGGAGCGGTGTGGGGGCAGAGTGGGGACGGTGGGTGACAGTTGGCCGTCCCTATCCCCACGGGCCCTGGCATTAAAAAGGACTGCTAGGGGAGTCTGACCGGCATCGTGTCGCTGCCAGGTGGGCCTCGGGAGGACACCACGCGGACACGCAGTCAGTCTGCCGCGCGTCCGCCTCTACGCATTCGTGGCCCAATTAGAAATGCGTCGAGGCGGACGCGTGGTGACTGAATTCGGACGTTGTGCCGATTTGCGTCGCTGCGTTGGGCCATAATTTTGGTCCATGTCGAACGGAATGGACGCGCGCAGACTCAATGTGTCGCACCGTTGGAGTCATCCTAAGTGGTTTGTTCACCTCTGCTATTGCCCCCTCTAGATTCTAAAACTGAATAGCTGGAGGCAGGGGTAGTGGTTTGGTGTGTAGGTTGAGTGGATCGTGGGTTCGGGCTATGCAGTTGAGACAACCAGTGAAAGCCTTACTCCGGTTATGGCCGGAGTCGTCGATTGGGGCGCTTATGGTTGTCGCTCCCTCGTTGGAGGCATCGATGTAGCTGCTGTCACGTTGCTTTTCCCGATGCTCTGGGGAAACCCTTGATCTAGTTCTCTAGATCGACCGATGACAGCGCTTTGTTGTATTGTTTTCGGGGTCCGGTTTCCTCATAAACTGATCAACTTTCTGTCTATTTAATGGATTTAGCGTGATCCCGCTAACATTTCAAAAAAAAAAGTTTTTTACATGCCTTATCATTCCAACATATTATTTCAGATTTATATGTATCATAAATTAGTGGTCAAGGTTATATACCAAATACCGTCAAAAATTATAATGTCATTTTTTTAGACAATAGGTAGTACCTAGTACCTTGTTCTTAGCTTCCATTGATTTTATTTCACCGCGCACCGTGCTCTTGTCCAACTTGTTCTTCAGATTCATCGACGACACGACCAAGGTGGAGCGTGAGTTGACATGACAGAATGTGGCGAGTTGACATTGGAGGAGCTAGAGTTTGGAGGTTCGAGGTTAAGATTTGTGGAGGCAATCCATTGGCAGCAGTGTACAACTTGACATTATGGAATGAAGAATTTGACAATGTAGCCACACAATAGCGGAGGAAGATCGATAGGTCGGTGCTAGAGGACGAGTCGACATCAAAGGTGAACAAATTGAGCCAATCTTGTGTGCTAATTATGTGAGCAAATTGTAAGAAAAATAGGGCAGGCCAACAAAGACGTAGTTTAGGAGTAATGTGACGGACAAGCAGTAGTAGGAGATGAGAAAAGGGCATGGTTGTGTGGTGATGAACCACATAGGAATAAATTTAGCGCCTTGTGGAACGCTCCTACGATCCACGAGGCTATTTTTGCCGCCACCCCGTCTCCATCTTCCCATTGTCATCTCACTCGGTATTGCAACCGACCTCCAGTTGTACCAGAGTTATGACGAGGCTTCTCCACCCTCATCATTCAACCTGCCCACCCTCTCACCCCTCTCCCTTGAGCGTGCAAGTTCGCCTCCCGGCGTTACTAAAACATTGCGGCCGTGGGACTTCCATGCGGCCACATCGAGACCTCAATGTGACCACGACTGATTGGAGTGTCGGGGGCCCGTTGACGATGACGTTTATTGTTCAACCTATGCTAGTAGTTCCTTGAGGTGACAACAATTGAAGGCGAGGTGGCACTTGAAACATGCTCATGCTCCTTTCTTGTTAGGTTTTGTTTTGATCATTGTTTCGTAGTCCATTCGGCGCAACCTAGTTTCCGTGTTGTGTGAGTGCCAAACTTGCTGAGGGGGAACCATATATGTATGTTGGATCAACAACACTATCTTTCACCAATTTAGCGACATTAAGGGTCTCTTTGTATCGCAAGGGCTAGGAACACATGAATATGATAAACACAGAATCTCATAGGTTTGTTGCGGAAAGTAGATAATTATAAAATACATATCAATGTATCAATAGTTAATTGAATGAAGCAGGATAAAAACACAGAGAAGTGTCGTTTGAGCCTAAGAAAGAGATCGAAGTGGATGTACAAATTCTATGAGATTGAGTCATAGAATTCCAATCAATATGAATTTGGACAGTGCCATTTCATTTGATCCAATGAAAAACTCCTAAATATTGAAATCCTACAAAAATCATAGATATTTGTACGTTTCAGAGATGTTGAGAGCCCCACAATACATCAGTGAGCACTCATCGAGTTGGGTCCACATGTCATGGAGGCGCCATACCCTCCACTGTGTGGCTCGAGAGCCCTACTCCTCTAGCTAGACCAACCAGATAGAGAGAGAAAAAAACCAGGACGCCGATGTGACCTCTCAGTGTCCATCTCCCTTCACTCTCTCAACCCCACAAGGCAAGGAACCTCTCTCTCTGAACCCTTTCTCTAGAGCTCCGAGCTACAGCTAGCAGCCTACGCTCTCTCCCACATGCTAGGCCTGCCACTCTATCTCCCAGCCATACGGCTACTCGCTGTCACTGAGCCGGCAGCGCGAGTGCTCGCAAAGCAGAGCCCGAGAAACCAACCAAGAACTCTCCCCCCATTAAGGCACACTTCACTGCGCACCAGTGGTAGCAGCGGCACGCGAGCTTCGCTCTCGTATACTCTCGCCGCCCTCCATCCTCCCTCTCTCCTGCAAATGTCCCTGCCTGGACGATGACTCAGAGCTCGGCACCGGCGACCATGACGACGACGGCGACGGCGGCGCTTCTCATTGCCTTCTTCATCCTCTTCACCGGCGCCGGCGCAGACGACGGTTGGTTCTCCGTCCGCATCTTCATTTATTCTCTTGTTTGGTTTGCGTGCTGGGGAGCAGGGATTCGATCAGGGTGGTTGGTTTGTTAGGATTTATTAGCGCTGCAAGTACGCGCTTTTGGGAGGCATATGGGGATTCTCCGGTGCTTCGGCTGCATTTTTATATTGCCGTAACCCGGGTCTAAGTACTTAACTAATCCTTGTGAGTAGTGCCCGTCCTTCTCTTATCCATCTTCTCTTCACTTTTCCTTATCCATGGGACGGTTCTTGATACCTTCTTGAGCAGTAGTAGTCACTGCCTAGTTCACCAGGTGTTTCAAAATGTGATATTTTCCTGATTTATTCTGTTCTGTTTTAATCAGCCTCCTTGTTCTGTTCTTCGTAGAAGCAACCGCTGTTAATATGAAAGAAATTGTTTGAACACAAATCTTGCATTCTTTCTTCATCTGATCAAACTTGCAAGCTTCGTTTTCTTTCCTTTTTATGCGTTTGTTTTCTGTCACAGTGGTTATTCCCCATCTGATGAGCACAATGCTGCTAACTATCAGTATCAATCTACTTTTGGGGAGGAAAGCTACCAGTACTAATCTTAGTACCCCTAACCTTTTGCTTTAGCACTGTGCTGTATTTTCCTTCTTTTACAAGTCCTATGTTCTTGCTCTCCAGTAAGTTTTCTTCTCTTCTTGGAGACTAACTAAGAATGATCATTGATGCCATCTTGATCAGCTCCTTTTTTTCTTCTTTTTAGTGGATAAAACCGATCTTGAATCTATTTTCTGTTGCTAATGTGGCCGGGGTTACATCACAAATCCTCAGGGGCGACGCTGCTGGAGGTGAAGAAGTCCTTCCGCAACGTCGGCAACGTGCTCTACGACTGGTCCGGCGAAGACTACTGCTCCTGGCGCGGCGTCCTCTGCGACAACGTCACATTCGCCGTCGCCGCGCTGTAAGATCGAGACTGCCCGCCCCCATTAAAGCTTGCTCCTTCCGTCCCCCCGGCCCACCACCGAGACGTCTCCGGTCCCTAACGCAGCTGTTGATGAAATGCGATGCAGGAACCTCTCCGGGCTCAACCTCGAGGGCGAGATCTCTCCGGCCGTCGGCAGTTTGAAGAGCCTCGTCTCGATGTAAGGATGGCGCTTTCTTGCTGGCCTCTTCTGGTGGTATGCTTGGCTTGCGTTAACTTTGTATATCTGGGCTTGTGCGTGTAGTGATTTGAAGTCGAATGGGCTCACCGGCCAGATCCCAGACGAGATTGGCGATTGTTCGTCGATTAAGACGCTGTGAGTGACTCTACAAGACGCTGTTTAGGCTTTTGGGGGACTATTGATGATTTAATATTTGTTCTTGGTTCAGGATTTGTCCTTCAACAACTGGATGGCGACATACCCTTCTCGGTATCAAAGCTGAAGCACCTTGAAACCTTGTAAGGCCTGTTCTTGCTGAAATGCATTTAGCAAACAAATGCTTTGGAAGTTATAAGTGATTGTTATGTTTGTATGCGATTTTATAGGATATTGAAGAACAATCAGCTTGTCGGCGCGATCCCATCAACGCTGTCACAGCTCCCAAATTTGAAGATTTTGTAAGTTACACCTTGATTCCGACATCGTGGATCTACCTGAAGTGTTTGCAAAATTTCTAATGTGATGTGCACCTTAGGGACCTGCTCAAAACAAGCTGAGTGGGGAGATACCAAGACTAATCTATTGGAATGAAGTTCTACAGTACTTGTAAGCCATTCCTAACTGTGTCCAAATCAAAGTTTGCATTAGTGCTACTTCTGCACTTGCAGTATTTTATTCATTGGGAATTAGTTGGGCAGATTTACGTAGCTTTGCGATTAGAGAAATTATTGATGAAAGATACCACCCTTTAATGCACACATGGAGTACTGTAATGTGCTATTTTATGTTCTTTTGGCTAAATTGAGTTGTCGTACTTAGGGGATTGCGTGGCAACAATTTAGAGGGAAGCCTCTCCGCAGATATGTGCCAGTTGACCGGCCTTTGGTACTTGTAAGTATGCTGCTTACCAATCTTGCACGGCTGCACCACATTGTGCTGTGTATAATCTAATCTGGCGCTAACTTTGTGTTCACTTGACCAGTGATGTGAAGAACAATAGCTTGACTGGGGAGATGCCAGATACCATTGGAAACTGTACGAGTTTTCAGGTCTTGTACGTATTCACGTTCTTGCCCCTCTGACATAATATTCATTTTCCTCATTTGTGAAATTTTCCTAACATCTTGCAATGGTAGGGATTTGTCTTACAATCATTGACTGGATCAATCCCGTTCAACATTGGTTTCCTTCAAGTTGCTACACTGTATGTGGTGGTTCTTTCAAATGCAACTTATCTTCTTAAATTACATGCTTAATAGAATTAGCACACATCTGCTAAACTGTGTATATTTCTGTATCAGGTCCTTGCAAGGGAACAAGTTCACTGGTCCTATTCCATCAGTTATTGGCCTCATGCAGGCACTTGCTGTGCTGTAAGTCCTACAATGAGCTCTATATATTCTAGATTATATTAGGACTTGCCTTTTAGCTTTGGTACAACATATAGAATTGATATGACCTTTAACCATTCCAGAGATCTGAGTTACAACCAATTATCTGGCCCTATACCATCAATAATAGGAAACTTGACGTACACGGAGAAATTGTAAGATTCCTTGATCTACTTAAGAATCCCGAGAGGCAATACACTTTTATCAAAGTTACCTGTAAGGAATATTTCCTAGCCAATAATATCATATATCTTGGGCTTGTAGGTACATGCAAGGCAACAGGTTAACAGGGACAATACCACCAGAGCTTGGAAATATGTCGACGCTTCATTACCTGTAAGTGTCAAATTTTTGTAGCTTTTTACACATTCCAATTCAGGTTATCTGGCATTCTGTTTTGTTGACAAATGTCTAAATTCAGAGAACTAAATGATAATCAACTTACGGGGTCCATTCCGCCAGAGCTGGGAAAGCTTACAGGCTTGTATGACTTGTAAGTATTTTTTTTAGCCACCCTTGAATGCCTGCTATGATTTTCTGAATGTGGTATTCAGACAAGCTGTTTGTTTTACTCTTCTTTCACAGGAACCTTGCAAACAATAGCCTAGAAGGACCAATTCCCAACAATATAAGTTCCTGCGTGAATCTTAATAGCTTGTAAGAGCAACCTTCAATTTTTTTGCACTTGCAGCTACCGGAATATACATGTAATGTGTTGATTTTCCTTTACAGCAATGCTTATGGCAACAAGCTAAATGGGACAATTCCTCGTTCATTGTCTAAACTTGAGAGCATGACCTCTTTGTAAGTTATGGTTTTATTATTCTTAAACTGTGCTATGGAGAATTTCAGTAAACTGTGTCAATTGTACTTTAAAGTGTTTGATACGCTAGTACATATTCTGAATCCTTGTTTGCTTTTTCATTATCGACTTGTGTTCATCTGTTTATTCAGGAATCTTTCGTCAAATTCTTTGACTGGTCCTATTCCTATTGAGCTATCAAGGATCAACAATTTGGACATCTTGTGAGTCACTTATCCCATTAGTTCTTGAGAATATTCTTTTATGCCATGACATGTATAATGAAGATGCATGTATCAGGGATTTATCCTGCAACATGATTACTGGTCCGATTCCATCAGCCATAGGCAGCCTGGAGCATCTATTGAGACTGTAAGGCTTTACCATTATGATTTGAAGTTTAAATCCCGCATCATGTGTTGATATTTGGTCACCCGCATAAAAATGTGTTGATATTTGGAACTTTTTCTCTAGTAACCTGAGCAAGAATAGTCTTACCGGATACATCCCTGCGGAGTTTGGGAACTTGAGGAGTATCATGGAGATGTAAGTACCTCGTGATTACTCATGAATCCTTTCAACATTTAGTTCCTTGAATGCTATATTGAATTACTTGGTTTCTATTTCAGTGACTTGTCCAATAACCATCTTGGTGGTTTGATTCCTCAAGAAGTTGGAATGCTGCAAAATCTGATGTTGCTGTGAGTCATATCTTTTCATGTAACATAGTTTTGCTGAATCCTGGTTTGGTAGATCTTTCGTTAGGTTATCGTGAATTGATTATTGATTTGCATCTCTGTTATTCGCCCTTGCAGAAAACTGGAAAATAACAATATAACTGGGGACGTCTCTTCACTGATGAACTGCTTCAGCCTAAATGTTCTGTAAGTTACCAGACAAGTTTTAAGCACGTGTGGCTATTTGGTTTTGCTGACATTATCTTGCTTCCCTGTACAGAAATATGTCATACAATAACTTGGCTGGTGTTGTCCCTACGACAACAACTTTTCACGGTTTTCGCCTGACAGGTAGTGTGCTCTATCATTTCAATCAATGTTTCATCCTTACAATCAGATTTGGAAACAGTAATTTGACATTCTGGCCCTTTCTTCAGCTTCTTGGGTAATCCTGGACTCTGTGGATATTGGGTTGGCTCATGCCGTTCCTCCAGCCATCAAGAGAAACGTAAAAATAGTATTTCCATTGTCAACTCATTCCAAGTATGCACACTTTCTCCATTTCTAATATACTGTCATTCTGCCCTCGTTTTTCTATGCAGCACCAATCTCAAAGGCTGCAATACTTGGCATTGCTGTGGGTGGGCTTGTTATCCTTCTGATGATTTTAGTAGCTGTTTGCAGACCGCACAGTCCTCCTGTTTTCAAAGACGACTCTTTAAGCAAACCAGGTAATGAATCTACAGAAGTTTTGAATCTTTTGTTTCAATAGATCTGTTGTTTACCTTATTGGCAAGTTGTATGTTGCCATGCAAGTCATGTCGAGTTAGTTAATGTGTTCTATTAAACTATAATATCTTGTGGGCTTACCTTGACCGCCCACTCAGAGACCATTGTTGATCCTTGAACAATGAACACTACTAGTCTGTTTTTGCATGTTGTGACAGTGTGCAATGTTCCCCCAAAGCTAGTGATACTTAATATGAACATGGCGCTTCATGTATATGAAGACATAATGAGGATGACCGAGAACTTGAGTGAGAAATACATCATTGGGTATGGGGCATCGAGCACAGTTTACAAATGTGTTCTGAAGAACTGCAGACCGGTGGCAATCAAAAAGCTGTATGCCCAGTACCCACAAAGCCTGAAGCAATTCCAGACTGAGCTTGAGACTGTCGGCAGTATCAAACACCGGAATTTAGTCAGCCTTCAAGGTTACTCGCTATCACCTGTTGGGAATCTTCTCTTCTACGAGTACATGGAAAATGGGAGCCTCTGGGATGTTTTACATGGTACGTGCTCTCTTCCAATTAATTGACACTGTTTTCTAACGCTGAGACTAGTTTAGTGGCAGTGATCAATAGCTAGCACTTGTATGTTGTTTTGATTTGGCTAGTCTTTTTGTGTTTATCTGCCACAAAACAGTGAAGCGCCAACTGGCAACTGGCCACTCTCAAAATAGTTGGTGTTTAGCACATTTCTGGTCCTGCTTATTTGTTTGTTGAGTGAGATAGTTGATGAAATATTACTGTATAATAACACTATGTTCTTTTTAATTCTAGAAGGTTCATCCAAGAAGAAAAAACTCGATTGGGAGACCCGCCTTCGGATTGCTCTTGGTGCTGCTCAAGGCCTCGCTTACCTTCACCACGACTGCAGTCCACGAATAATCCACAGGGATGTAAAGTCCAAGAATATTCTCCTGACAAGGATTACGAGTCACACCTCACTGACTTTGGCATCGCTAAGAGCTTGTGTGTTTCGAAGACTCACACGTCGACCTATGTCATGGGTACTATTGGATATATCGATCCCGAGTATGCGCGCACCTCCCGTCTCAACGAGAAGTCCGATGTCTACAGCTACGGAATTGTTCTTCTTGAGCTGCTGACCGGCAAAAAGCCTGTGGACAATGAGTGCAATCTCCATCACTCGGTAACCATCTTTCACTCTCTCGCAGTTCCTCAGTTTAGTGTGTCGTTTTCTTCCAGCCTATCTTGCTTTGGATTCTGGATGTGCCAATAATTGCTGGACGATCCCCATTAGGCTTATGTTCCTCCAACGGGACCAGTAACATGAAACCCATCATGTGGGTAGATCTATCTGCACTGTGGACCTGTGGTGTGGACTGATCCATTGCATATGGCCATTGAAAGCTCCATTATAAGTTGCAGTGTTCCGTCCCCTAAAGCCTGACATTTTTGTCCCCCAGCTGTCAATCATGTAGATGGAAAGCTACAAATTACACTGTCACCCCAAGTATCACTAGCTTTTCATTTCCCCCCTGCCATTTAACATTTAACACTGATTCAGACCTGATGCTTATGATATGATAATTAGGACAATTTTATTTCAAATCGGATACCCTACTGCTAACTTCCTCTTTGCCTAGTGCTGAAAGTCCAAGAAAGAAATTTCACATATTTTCTGTACCCCCTTCAAATTTGATGAACAAGTCTGTGCTACAATTCTTCTGTGCTGTTTGCAATGCAGATCATGTCGAAGACGGCAAGCAACGCTGTGATGGAGACGGTCGACCCCGACATCTCAGACACATGCCAAGACCTCGGCGAGGTGAAGAAGGTATTCCAGCTGGCCCTCCTCTGCACCAAGAGGCAGCCGTCGGATCGACCGACGATGCACGAGGTGGTGCGCGTCCTGGACTGCCTCGTGCACCCCGAGCCACCGCCGAAGCCCTCCCAGCCGCTGTCGCCGACCGTCCCAAGCTACGCCAACGAGTACGTCAGCTTACGGGGCACGAGCGCGCTCTCCTGCGCAACCTCGTCGAGCACGTCGGACGCGGAGCTGTTCCTCAAGTTCGGCGAGGCCATCTCCCACAACACGGAGTAGAACGGAGCAGTAGCAGGCGTCAACAGCTGATCTGGGAACCCAGGCAGTGGAACGATGCAGGTAGTCAGTGGAGTAGCAGCAAGAGCACATTTTGTCTAAATATGTCCTGGGTGCCTGGAGATTAACCGAGAAAAAGAAGACTGAACAGGTGGCGTTCTTCCCTGTAAAAAAGCCATCCATGTAGTCTTTCTCTTCATCTTCTCCTATTTTAAATCTCTAACCTAGTAGGGTGTATGAATCCTCTTCTGTGTGACCTCATGGACTCAGAATGATTATGTGAATTTGCCTGATCTCTGATGTTGTGGCCGTGCAAGGAGAAAACATCGTAGTGGCCTGCCCCCACTGACTTTGTATGCAATGCCGTCTGGTGATCCTGATGAGAACTACTAGCACGCAATGAGCTGATTTTTCTCGGATTTCCCAGCATCGCAGCGTGCTTGTACCGTGCAGGTGTCGCGTGGTGTGTTTTGCCCGGAAATGAGTGGTGTGAAGCTGCATCAGCCTGGGGCCGGATGATGGTGGAGATGAGAGATTGGTTGCAACTTGCAGTGCTTGGTTGAGGCGGCAGGTGTCCCGACATGCCCTGTGAATGAATCTTTTGATGATTGGTGGAGGGATATGAGTGGCGTGGGCCAAAGTGAGGCGGTGCCGGTGCAGATCGCAGCGCAGTCCTCGTGAGCGAGGGTACTGAACTGAACTGCACTGCTGGTGCTGGGGCCTGGTTGTGTGGGGCCTGGTTGTGTGGGGATCAGGTTGTGTGGAAAGTAGTAGGGCAGGGCAGAACAACCGCTCGGGTGTTTGGCGAAATGGATCAGTGAACATCTCCGGTGCGCCGAGTGCTCAAGGAATTGTGGAATCCATGCATCTAGCCGAGAAGCCCAGGTTCAGCCCAGCCTTCCTCACTGGCTTGGTCGAATCCTGCCAAAAAGCAACTCAGTATTTAGTTTACAGTATCGACCCAAAAAGCGAAACGAAGATAATTTCAGCGCAGTTCTATGCATAGCTGATCGAATGAGAAGAAAAACGTGGTAGAAGCGACAGGCAAAAGAATGCGCAGATTAGAAAATCTGTGATCAAAGATTCAAAGCTCATACGGCCTGCTATAAGGAAGAGGCATACGTACTTTCTCAACTGTACTATCTCTATCGTCATGTATCAAGGAGGATAATCCCAGCAGGCTACAACCGTACAGAACCACCACTGGACCTTGGGAAGCACCACGCTGCATATGTGGACCAAAATCTACTTAGCCACTGGATTCCAGTCCATAATTGACACCAATGGTTGGACCGGTGAAAAACGCCGGTGTTGCTAATTTTTCCGGCGCTTTTCCCTGGGAGAAACCACATCAGTCGACTTTGGGAATCTTCTTTTCAAGCCGTGGCAAGGCAGGTTCTTACAGCACTCATGCTCATCACTGCTCCTGCACATGCATGGACAGCTGCTTGTAACAGCTGGAGACGATGTCGTCCTGCAGTTCGTTGGGCTGTTGGTGTCCTCCCTGACACTGACAGGGCTCGGCTCCTTGCTCTGCAACTCATTCTGGTCGATACCGAATGGAAGAGGACCCTTGCGCTTCTTAGGGGATGGGTTTTCAGGATTGGCAAGGCCTTTTGAAGATTCAGGTGAGAGCACAGCATTCCCAGCATTTGACAAAGAACTAGACTTGCTATTGTAGAATTTGGATACATCCCTCCTATATAATAGATAGAAATAAAAGTAGGTTAGGCGATAATAATATGTCAGATGAGTTCTTTGTGTAGACACCTAAGGCCATGCACTATGTGGTATCGACTCAACAAAAAAAGTTGTCAGTGAATGAATCGCTTCCGATATCCTGCTATGTGTGCAATGTGTTGAACCGCATCAAATAGTAGCAGTGGGGCCTAGTCAGACATGCATGCAGGGAAAAAGTCTCCTCTCTCCTCCCCATTCCTTCACACGGACGAGAGATGCATGCAGGAAATTGTTTCTTTACTCGGATTGAGTCGAACCAACAATATGAGTAGCTTTTGTTGTCAGACCATATGGTGCGATGCTCTGCTATGTGTTGAGTCGACTCATTGGCTTCTATGGTTCGCTTTTCACACACATAGTGCATGGTCTAAGACACGCCAATATCCTAGAATCTACGGCATGCAGATACCGGGCAGAGATAACAAGTTCCAAGCAGCTGTGAGAATAGGGGAAAAACTTGGAAGTTACAGTCATGTACTCCCTCCGTTTTTTAATATAAGATGTTTTAGCTTTTTACCACATTCATATGTATCTACATGTATCTAGACACATTTTAGTGTGTATGTTTACTCATTGCAATATGTATCTAGACAACATGTGCACTAGCTAAAACGTCTTATAATTATGAACAGAGGGAGTAAGTATCAATGCTTGCCAAAGCATATCAGTCTCAAGAAGACACGGTATCAAATATGGATAATCTTTGAGTGATTGAAGTTATCATTTGTAGGACACGATACCTTAGAGCATCTCCAGTCGCGGCGCCTAAATGACCGCCCAAAGGCCTTCCGGACGGGCCATTTGGGCGCCGTCCGGACTACCTGCTGCCTTTGGGTGCCGTCGCTCCCCACTCGCGGCGCCCAAATCCTTTTTTTGTAAAATAAAACTTCGGTGATTTTCATTCAAACTTTAGGAAATTTTACAAATTTGAATGCAATTTAAATAAACCTAATATACTGGCGGTTGCGGCGCCTGAAGGCGAAGTAGGGGTCCTCTTCCTCCTCCTCCTTCTCCTTCTTCACGTCGGCACCGCCGCTGCTGGTCCCTGCGCCGCCGTCCTCCTCCTTGATGCGGCTGGGTCCTGCGCCGTCGCCGGTGAGGTCGAAGAAGGGCACGCCCTTGGACTTGGCGTGCTCGAACGCCGACCACGCGCAGGCAGCGGGCCCGTCAAGCGGCGGAATGTCGTCGAGGGACGCGGCGACGACGGCCTGCGTGATGGCGTCGTCGTCCGTGCCCGCCTGCGCCGCCATGAGCTCGGCCAAGAGCGGCGACACCTCCGGCTCCGCCTTGACCTTCATCTGCTCCGGCTTTGGCGTGAGATGAAGCGAGGTGCGCGAGCGGGAGGAGGATGCCGCCGAGCGCAACGAGGCAGACGCCGCACGCGGCGCCCAAAGATTCGCCGAAGGAGGAGGAGGCGGAGCAGGCGCCGGCGTCTGGAGTAGCGATCCGCCGTTGCGGATGTGCTCCATGACAGCGTCGAGGGTGCGCTCTGGCACGCCCAAGAACGCCTCGCGCCCCAGGACGTTCTTGTCCCGCGGCACCGGCCCAGGGCCGTCCCAGTGGTTCATCTCCTCGTCGAAGAGCCGCTGGAACGCCGCCTCGTAGCGGGCGAAGTTGGCCGGGTTCTCCGAGTCCCACCGCGGGTCGTCGCGCTCCTCCGGCGTGACCGCGTGAGCTCCCGCCAGTAGTGGGCGATGATCTCGGCGCGGAAGTCGCGGTTCGCCCTCATCTGAGGGCGCGGCACCGGGATGCCGCAAAGTGGCCTGGGACGCGCATGTCGGGTGACATCGGGTAGCCATTCTCCCTCAATGCCTCCGCCTGCTCCCGGAGGAGGGTGCGTGGCCCGAAGCCGTTCGCCGCCGCGCCTCCGGTGCGCCTCCATTTGCCGGCCATCTAGGTTCGCGGTGGCGGGTGAGTCTTGGTTCGCGGCGGCGGGGGTTGCGAGTGCGAGGGCGAGGGCGAGGGTGAGGTGTGAGTGGGAGCGGCGGGCCATGCCTTTTAAGGTCGCTGGAGGGCGGTGGCATTAACGCCGATGTCCTCGAAAAGCCGCGCCGCATTGACGCCGCCGAGCAGTGGGACGCGACGGCTCACTGGTGGCTGCCGGCTGTGAAAATGAGGCACGGCCACGCGGCACGCGGCTTTGACCACCGTCGGTTGAAGTTGTCTGTGCCGCTGACAGGCGTGGCCTGCACGTCGGAGGCAGACGTGGCGTCGCGCGCCGTTGCATCCGGGGCTGCCCGAGGACTCCCCAAGACAAGGGCGTGGGCTGGGCGTGCCGGACAGAAAACTGAGCCACGTCGGACCCAATTCGCGTTTGGTCGCCGCGAGTGGGAGCAAAAATCTGTCCGGCACGCCCCAAAGACTTTTGGGCGGCCGTTTGGGCGCCCCGAGTGGAGATGCTCTTAACGTGCCTTTCTCTATGGGTGCATCTGGACTGGACCACGAGATGATAATTTTTTCCGCAATGACGGTAGCCCATTATTAGCTGGATTTTTCAAGCATGGAGTTGCCATGGTTATTCACCATAGAAATAAAATAAATTGTTCTCAGTTCGCTTATTGGTTACACCACCTTGTATTTTTTTCCTTTTCTGCCACATTAATGTTTAGTTTAATAATGCAGTAGTACACTCTCCTAACTAGACTCCTTATAATTTAATAAAAAACACCTCAGGTTAATCTAGATGGAAGAACATATGAACACTAATAAACAACAAAGAAGGTACTCTCTAGTGCTATATAAAAAGAAGGTATTCTTGCCAAAAGCAAAACTGCTTGCATTGCTGCATATATCATTGAAATCTATTAGTAAGCTCACTATGATGGGAATAACTTAATTTAAACTGGATAATACCGATGATTGTGCTATGCTTAGTGAACAGGAATCTACGACGTACCATGAACATTTCAATTATGGCTGTGGATACCATTCTTTTATTTTAACCGGGCAACTGCCGGAGAGGCCCCGACAGTACATTTTATTCAAAGAACATATTTGCTAGGGAAGAAAGCAGAGCTGTAGATCCCAGAAGGAGGGAGGGGCTGTACAAAAAACGGACTATATAGTATACACAAACTAAGCAAGGGAGGAGAGCCAGACCACTGCCAGGGAGTGAGTTAATAGCACAATACTACCTGTTTTGGTGCAAAATTTACCGAATGATACAACTTGGTGTCTCAATCTCATTTTCATACAACATTTGGCGCAAGTTTTCTCAGAAAACCCAAATTGCCTTCTAACGCGATTTAGACAGCGAATCTGACATGGCGGACCCACATGTCAGATGACGTGGCAAGTTCGGTGACATTCTTTGACCTGGGCCCACATGTCAGCCCAATAAAAACTGAGAAAATAAAAAAACTGATAAAAATCTGGGAAAATAAAAAATATCTAGAAAAAGAAAATATCTAAAAAAAGTCAACCGTCCCGGAGGTCCCAGCCCGACGCGCTCGCCTCGGTGCCGTCCTGGTGCGTTCGCGTCGCCGCGTGCTCGCCTGCCACGTCTCGTCGCCGCGCGTGCTCGCCGACCGGGGCGCGCTCGCCGTCGCCCGCCTGCTCGCCGGCAGCGTCGCGTCGCCGCGCGGGGCACGCTCGCCGGCGCCCGCCTGCTCGCCGCGGCCACCACAGACGCCGCATCCCCTCCCCGCGGGGGCCGTCGCCCGCCTGCTCGCCGGCAGCGTCACTTCGCCGCGCGGGGAAGGCTCGCCGTATCCGGCCTCGCCGCGGCCACCACGGACGCCGCCTCCCCTCCCCGCGGGCGCCGTCGCCCGCATGCTCGCCGGCAGCGTCACTTCGCCGCGCGGGGAAGGCTCGCCGTATCCGGCCTCGCCGCGGCCACCACAGACGCCACCTACCCTCACCGCGGGCGCCGTCGCCGGCGCCGCGTGCCGTGGCTGGCCGCGGGGTTCCCAGGTCGCCGGTTCCAGCTCCCCGCGACCTCGCTGGAGTCCGCTCCCCGCAACTTTGCCGGCGTTCACTCGGCGTCTTCGACCATCTCCGTCCGCTCCTCGCGCCAACGTGGAGCCGGCCGTCCGCGCCCATGGAGCACCTGCTCGTCGTCGTGTCGAGGCGCCGCCATTGCGCCCGAGGAGCCCCTGCTCGCCGTCGCGCTCGAGGGCCTCTGCGCCGGAGCCCCTGCTCGCCGTCGAGCCCGAGGTTCCCGGCCGTGGTCGGCGTCGGCAGTGCCGCGGGGGCGACGAGCTCGACGGCGCCAGCGCTGGATCGAGGGCCTCTGCATCCACGTCCTTGTCAACGCTGACGAGGGCCTCTGCATCCATATCCACCTCACCCAAATAAACAAAAAACAGATGTTTTATTTTCTCTTTTTTAAAAGTAAAGACAGCCTCCTGACAGAACGGCTAACTGCCGTTTTCTCTCTCCGTCACCGAACTTGCCACGTCATCTGACATGTGGGTCTGCCATGTCAGATTCGCTGTCTAAATAGCGTCACTGCGCGATTTGGGTTTTCTGAAAAAATTTGCGCCAAATTTTGTATGTAAATGAGATTGAGACCACAAGTTGTATCATTCAGTAAATTTTGCACGAAAACAGGTCGTATTGTGCTATTATCCCCCAGGGAGTTGACGAGAAAAGGCGAAAGCCTATGAGAGTGGATACGCATCTTGGGTCTTAATGTTGATTGCCTTATATAAAGCTACATGTTTCCTGGAACATGTCTGAATAATAAGATCATGAAAATAATATACTACCGAAATCAATGGCTAGAACATATTTACACATCATAGAACAAACACTCAAGTAAGGTTCCTGAACAACAGCCCTGACAGAAAACATAGGACAACAATGAATTGCTCTAACTAGCAGAGATCATATGCAGGTGCAGTCAGGGGCGGAGCCAGGAAATTTTTACGAGGGGGGCCGACCAAACAAGACAACTCTCGTGCTGAATTTTTTTGCCAAATAAATGAAACACCGTAGTAGCAAAATGCAGTTTTTTGCTGATTATATCACCATTTGTTGTCATGAACCATCAGAAACTAGGCAAGAAGAGTATGCGGCTGGTGCATGCATAGAATAATGGGTGCTAGCTCTCTAGCTGTGCATTGATTTGGAATAGAATACTAGAAGTAGTAAGGATTCTCTGCTGTTAGGATTCGCTGTGAACATCACTTGTGTTGTTCTTTGTAACCGAAGGCCACACTGGGTAAAATACATAGTTCTAGAGTTCTAGAGGTAAGAAATCAGCGGGTAGTAAACAAAATTTTGCATGTTAGGGGGGCCCTGGCCCCTGCTGGTCCCCTGCTGCCTCCTGCAGTGACTATCATTTGTATTCTTTTACGAAATAAACTTGACAGTGTACATATCTAGATTAGGACATGCTGAATTTCTGATAGATAGTTTGGAAAGTTTTCATATTTATGTATAAATAAAGAACTTACATATTTTCAGATAATTACGTCATAGAAAGGAGCACTGCAGTGTTTTAAACATTTATATTCATGGTCGTTATTTTAATTCAGCAAGAACAAACCAATGTTAGAGCTAACAGTTCATACTAGTGCCAGATTTCGGATACCACAACCGACAGAAGTTTTTGAAATCTTGGGCGTTTATAGCACGTTTGGTTATTATGCCTGGCATGAGGTGTTCTCTGGATCAATGCAAAGAAAAGCATAGCATGCTTATAAAAGGGCACGTTACAAAAGTAACAACCAAACAGAACAGAAGTTTTGGACCCTTGGGCGTTTATAGCATGTTTGGTTATTATGCCCGGCATGAGGTGTTCCCTGGATCAATGCAAAGAAAAGCATAGCATGCTTATAAAAGAGGACCTGACAAAACTAACACCCAAACAAAATTCTTGACTAGAAGCATGCATCCTGATGCTACAAGATTGTGAAACAGCTGGCGGCCAAGAGCCAACAATCCCCAAGCTAAAGTATGAGTGTGCAAGAGGCAATTCATCATAAGCTACTAACAAACTGCTTTCACAACTGCGAGTTTCTCACATGACTGCACCGACCAAATGTTCAAGCTTCCCGACCGCATCATCTGTTTGGCACCAAATACTGTGACTACTAACTACCAATAACACATTTTTATTGAAGATGCTCAAATGCCAAAAGCAGTCCGTAGACGGTAGCACACAGTTGACCACATTACACAACCCTTCCGCCGTCCAAATCGATGAAGAACTGAACTCTATTATGCCCAGTTCCCAGTGGCGGAGCCAGGATTTTCATATTGGGTATGAGAAGTCACACACTAAATATCCGGCCCCAATTTTTTCATTGAATCTTTATCCCACATTTGGTTAAAACTACTCCCACCGATCCAAAAAAATATGTCGCCAGCTATACATAGTAGTTGTATGTATCACGTTGTTTCCTTCCGACACTTTATACGGATCAAATGTAGTACAATTTTTTCTACCTATTCTTCATTCTTCGCTGAGGTACAAATAAAAAACAACTACTTCAGGACTGGAATTTCAATCGGGGAAATGAAAAACATAAATTAAATTTATAACACTCGTGGTGGTCAAGGACTGCAATCTCACTGTGGTCACTGCTGGTGCTGCTAGTTCAAGAATTAGGATTGATCGATCATAGATGTGTCCGGGTTTTTTTTTCGAGCTTGAAGCTACGCGTCTCTGGCTCCCTGCCCTGATCTCAGCCCAAGTAGCCCGGTGGAAGAGCAAACGTGCATTTTGGCCCAGATAAGCAACCTTGCACGCGGGAGGTCGCTGGGGAACGAATATTTGCGATTGTTTCGAGTCTAACGGGTAGAAAAAGACCCTATCATGTACTCCCTCCGTTCCCAAATATAACATGTTTTAAATTTTGTCCACATTCAAATATACACAAATGTAGCTAGATATGTTTCATGTGTAAGTTCACGACAACAAGTGTGACAACTAAAACATCTTACATTTAGGAACGGAGCGAGTATATACATGTAAACAGGAGCATATGTACAAAAACTTTTTGGCAAAAAATATTGGGTATGCACATACCCATGAATTAGGCTGGCTCCGCCCCTGCAGTTCCTCTATATAGTCAACTGCACATTGCATTATTTTAGGCATATAACAATGCATATATCACCCAAAAAATTCCCATATTCCATAACAGAATAACCACCGTAGTATCATAACTTATCCGGCCTGAGACAACTACTTCTTCCAGAATAATTTCACTGCATTTACTCGATCACCCGAAATTCCATCTGAATGACGAACCCTGCTGGATAACTAAACGATTTCTACACCTGCATTGCTGCATAACATCAATGAATTGCCAAAATCGAAACGCCATAGATTTCAGCAGATCAAGAAACGACATTCCATCTACTACTAGTCCTATACTCACCGAACGAGACAGTTAGGGCGTGTTTGGTAGGGTGGGCGAACCCGCAGAATCTCACCCCACCCTGGCTGAGCTACGCATCCGCTGGTTGGTAGCCTGGGTCGGGCCACCTCGGCAGTGGCGAGCTCATGCGGAAAACGCCCCCGGGCACTGCCGGGATGGGAAGCTCGAATCGAGCTTCTCAGCTCGCCCAGGCTGAACTCATCCCGCAAAGCACTGTGCGCGTGACACGGAACGCACGCGCGCCTCCGCCCCGGGTCGACCACTGTTCACCTGCCCCCCGCGTTGACGCGTCTGGCGGAAGAGACGTACGCGAGGCGAGCGCTTCTCCCGCCGGTGGCCGCTGCTCCCGGCCGCTCCTCTCTCCTCCCGGGCCGCGACCGCCGCTCCTCGCTCCTCCCGCGCCGCCGCCGCGGCGGCGGAGACGACCACCGCTCCTCCCGCGCCGGAGGCGACCACCACGACGACCACGGCCGCACGGAGACGACCACCACGGCCTCGCGTCGTCCTCCTCCTTCCGCGCCGCCGCCGCCTCCAGCGCCGCACGGAGACGACCACCACGGCCTCGCGCCGCCGTCCGCTCCGAGGACGGCCGGACGAGGAGTAGCAGCGCCGCCCGCGCCGCCGTCAACCTCTCACAATCCCGCCGCGGCCCTCTTGATCCACGGACGACCACCGCGCCCCAGCTCCGCCGCGGGCGACCAACCGCTCCGCCGCGGGCGACCAACCAGCTCCGCCGCCGACGACCTCACAGCTCCGCCACGGACGACCACCTAGAGGCGTCGCCGGAGCCGGGACGAGCAGCTCCCCTCGCGGTGGTGTGGTGAGTCGGACTTGATTGCTTTTTTTCTTTCTGTCCAGGGACCTGTGTGTAAGAATTTGGATCTGTGTGTAATTTCGACTTTAGGATTCTAGTCTCAGCCTGGTCCAAGCCATACGACCTACCAAACATCGTCTCACCCCAGCATATCTCAACACATGCGGGATACCAAACAAGCGAAATATCTCAGCCCAACCTGGCCCAGTTGAGCTTGTATCAGTTGGGAAACCCAGGCTGGGGTGATGCACCCTACCAAACACGCCCTTAATGTAGAGATACTAAATGAATCCCCAAGATTTCGGCGGAACTGTCCGACGAAGGCGCGACCTTTGCGGCGGATTGGGGTACTAACCTGAGGGGCAGGGCATCCTGGAGCACGTCCATGGTGTTGAAGGTTCCCCTGAGCGAGCTCTGCACCTCCCCGTCGCCCTCCTCCGCCTCCTCTAGGAGCACCGCCTCCGCCTGGCTGTCGCTGCCCCGCCCAGCCGAAGAGGACGCCGGCGGCGGAACCCCGCGGCCGAACCGGGCGCCGCTCTCGAGCGCGATCGGCATTGCTCTCTCCACTCGCATCCACCGCTAGCAGCTCGAGCGAGCGTGCTAGGAGAGGAAGCCGGGGCTGCGGCGCGTGGTTCTTGCTTCGGCTTCACAACGGGTTGTTGGGGAGAGGAGGGGTTTGGGTTTTGTTCGGATGACATGCGGGCCCGGGCTTGAGTGGAAAGCAGGTTTGGCTCGAACGGTGGAAGCGGAGGTTCCCCGGAAAACACTTCTTACTCCCGAGCTCCGGTGGTACAAAAAGTTTCAAAAATCATATTTTTAAGTTTTTAAAAAATGAAAAAATTCATGCATATTGGTAATGATGTATCCCATAAACGTGCAAACTTTTTATTTGAAATATTTTATATTCTGAGCTACACAAAAATAACAAATTTTGTATATTTTAGAGATTTGAAAGCATGGACATTTAGATCCACCAATTTGTCATTTTTGTGTAGAACAGAATATAAAATATTTCGAACCGACATTTTGCACGTTTGTGAGATATAACATTGACAACATATAGGATTTTTTTTCCAGATTTGTTTGAAATTATAATTTTTTTTTATTTTTTTAACTAGAGGGATCACTGGAGACCGGGAGCAAGAAATCTCCATTGTTCGTTCCCCGCATCTCTTTGTCTCTCTTTGTCTTTACTTAAAAATTTCAAATATCATACGTAAATTTTAAATTCTTTGGAGTAAAAGTTCTTGATGTAGTAAATAGGTATGCAAAACCACATCACTAAATTTCATAGTTTGGCTACACTAAAATGATAAAAAATCTGAACATTTTTGTACTTTGGAAAATATGCTTAGATCTGTACCTTTTAATTTTGTGTAGTTTAGAATACAAAGTATTTCAAACTGAGATTTTGATTTGTAGAGTATATCATTGACTACATCCAGATTTGTAAGAAACTATAGATAGAATTTTGAGGAAATTCCGAGAATGCCATCAAACGATTGCCACATTCCGAAAATGTCATCAAACTAGTCATCATTTGAGAATGCCATCAAACGAGAGTAGTCGTTCCGAAAATGCCACTTCCGTTAGTTGACCGTCATTTGACCGTTAACTTAGAGGAATAAATTTGCCAATTATTTAATCAAGTACCAAAATTACATCAAAACGTTTCAAAATGAAAAATGTATCTCTACTTCTCTACTATCTAAAATGTTGCGCATTGTGGTGAATTGAACCATTTTTGCTTTCTAAATTTAATAGTGTTCAAAGGAAACTATTTGAACTAGCTGAATGCCCTTGAGTTGCTAAGATCTTTTAAGTTTTCTCTTGGTATATATAAACGATGATCACATAGCTAGTATTAAAAAAAACTAAAATGTTCCCTTCGCATAATTCAACATCCTATTCATTGAAATCACTTACCCAACTAACTGTCTCTTATTTATTGAATGTTATATTTCTGACAAATCATGAATAGCTACTTGAGCTTGCAAGAGCACAAACAATCCATTTTGTGACCTTTGCACTTGCTATTATCCTAGGAAAGCAACCACTTCGTATAGCGACGGAAGGCATTATCCATGTAGCCTTTTTTTCGCCAATAATTTTATTACTGGATTTGAGCTCACAGGGATAAAAATAAATACAATTTATACTAAACTTTTATACTTATCTACATCTTATTTTTAGCATGTTATAGTATTACAAATATAATTATATATTTGCATGTTTTAAACACATAATTGTAAATATTATTAAATGTTAATTGGTGTTTTTGTGTTTTTTAAAATCATTAAAAAATCTTAAGACAAAAGTCTGTTTGAAAAATATTGTCTATAATGCATAATCTATATAGTCAATATGTTTTTATGACAAAGTATGTACAGATTACTATCTAGCAAGATGATATTTCAATAGTAGTTCCTACTATATGATTAAGTAAGAATATTTAAAGAAACTTCTAGAGTACAAAGAGAACCAAAGATAATACTTTTGTGTGGTCAAAATTGTCTGGCAAGCCAAAATGTAACAAAGTATGCATATTTTGTACTTGGTACTGAAACAACACTGTTTAGATTAATCGTCAATGAAAGAAAATGATGCGGGACTCCGCAAGAGAGTCTCGTCATGGGAGGTGAGAAGTCTATGAAAACATCACTGTGGATATCCTCGGCCTAGCAAGATGAACGTGACGGAGAAAACTGTTGGAGATATGCCCTAGAGACAATAATATTAAGTTATTATTTATCTCAAGTTTATTATTAATGTTTATATCTTTATGCTATAACTGTTTTGACAATTGAATAGTGAGTATTGAAAGGAGAACCTCGAAATCACGTGTAGACACATAGACAAAACAAAGTGTTCCTAGTCTTGTCTCTAAGATTAGCTTATCTTGTTGTATGATCACATTTTCCTGATCATGGACTTTATAAAAGTCATACAACTATAAGAGTATATTGTCGGACTGACAATAGTACTGAACCGACCCAATTGTATGATCTTGCTAAGAGACAATATCGTCAAGATGAAGTTAGCAAGTGATTATAGAGTTTTTGTTAGCTATATCCCTATACCATGAGGACATCTAGTGACCGCACATTTGACACTTACGCTTTGATCGTCATCAAACGTATTGTCGTAAATGGGGACTATAACGGTGTCTTTTGGGTGTAACCTAAAGTGTGCAACGGAATTTAGATTATTCAAGAATGGTACTTACTCCTCTAGACGATGGAGAGATACATCCTCTGGGCCCTCTCAGTATCACCGGTGTCACCCAATCGTCTGGCCATACACGGTGTGATTTATCACATTACATCGGGGATATGAATGAGAAAAAGAGAATGATATCGGTACGAGTTTTGAATGTGAGTGACAAATGGTTTGATCATGTAGAGCACATTGTCTCACCTCGTGATATCATTGGTATAGTGTAGCTAAGGGGATTAGCGTAATGAGAAACACAAAGGGTTTCATCGTTAATTCGTGGAGGCACATGAGCCATTATGGACGTCCATGGTCCCAATGCTGGCTATTGTCCGGTAAGTAATCCGGGCATGTTTGTGTGTTACCGAACCTTCCGGTCACACGCTTAAGCTGTGTCAACCTTCAATTGAGAGTATTTTGTAGTTATAGTGGTTATGAGCTCCGATGTCGCAGGAACAACTCCGATGTGAATCGGAGGTGTTCCGATGAAGTTATCACGAGAGGCATATAATGCCGGTATTAGGCTGAAAGACTTATGAGAGAAATAAGGCGAACATGAGATGTTTCGGGATGTCGGGAAGTGTTTCTGACATCAGTGGATAGAGTCGATGATTTTATCTAAAGGGTTCATATGGTTGGTTTCGGAAGAGTTTCAGAGTAAAGGGGGGAGTGCCAGAGGAGGGAAAAGATTCCCTAGGGCTGCACCCCACATGGGGTGCCAACCGCATGGGCCCTACGGCCCATGTAGGCCGGCGCACCACCTCCCCCAGGCTTTCCTTTTATTACTTTTATGATTTTTGGAAAATCACATAATTAAAAGAAAAAAGGAAAAATAAAAAGGAAAAAAATGAGTCCTAATCTAAATGGGCTTGGAGTCAAATTCGGATTTGGAGGGAGGGAGGGCAACCGTACCAAGCCCTAGGGCTGGTGGCGGCGCACCAAGGGGTTGGCGAAACCCCCTCCTCAAGCAAGCCTCCCCCTCCTCCTCCTATAAAAACCCCCAAGCCCCCTAGGGTTTGACACATAATTTGCCTTGGAGGCTCTCTCTCTAGATGGATCCGGCTCTATTGGGGTTTTGAGGTGTCCTCTCCCATTAGATCTAGATCTAATCTAACCTATCTCATGTGTTGTGAACAACTCTTTAGTCTCATATAGATCTAATCTAGTTGATTAGATCTACCACCATAGACTACGCCTAAAGGTTGTCTCTCTTCGTCGGCACTGGAGCACTGGATGACGGAGCGCTAACGGGTTGGCGCAGTGGATGCGTGGATACTGAAAGAGGGATTGCGCAAGTGATCCTCACGAGGGAATCGGCAACGTTCTCATCCCTTGGCGTGGACGTGAGAATCTTCATCAGGCTTCACCAGCAATGTCATCGACAGACACACGATTTTTCGCAACGGTGTTTTTAAGATGTCTGGATCTAGCATTATGGGGTGCATCATATCTTCATAATATATCTTGGCGGTTATGTTATACGGAATTTTTTAAATTCCTGCACGTAACCCTACAAAACCTCGTAGGAAATACAGGTCTCGTACGTGGCAGATCCGGGTGTTATAACTAGGGTGGTCCACTTTGACAAGAAAAAATGTTTATACATGGTATTTGGGTGTTTTATTTATTTCCGTGGTATTTGGACCAACCAAAAATCTCAGGATGGCCGGCCCACCCTGTCCACCCTCTTGGTCCCCCACCGGTCGTCACCCACTCTCTAGCAACCACCAGCCGATGACCTAGCGGCTTTTTTTTTTTTTTTTTTTGAATTTTTCATAGCTTTGGAGAGACGGGAAGAAGCACACGAGCCATCACACAATTGAATTGTCGCCACACCTTCACTGTGCACGCTTAGATAGGGATAATTGGTTAGACACGAGAAACCAGGGCAGTTGCCACTTGAGGCATGGTTTCAATTCTGTGCTGGCTGAAATCACCACAAAGATTAATAAGACATCCTAGCAGCAGTATAAGTTCGCTGCTTACAACCATCACTGCATGAGGCAAGAAAATATTAACTCCAAATAATGGGTATCTACTCTCAAGTTGTAACTGCAAAAGTTAGCTCCTCAATTCTCATGAAATTTTATTCTGGGAAATATATTGAGAAACCAAAATTAGACATTGATTCATAAAACAAAGCAAAATGAGATTAATTTGTACACTTCATATGTTCATTATGGCCATCAATGCCAACGTATAGGGAACCCAATATCATTCATTAGTTCTACGCTCATTTCCTTCTTACTCATCATCTTTTCCTCCTCTCCCTAACTCTGTCAATATGAATACAAATATAGTGCACTAATTAATTTTACCCGATTATCTCATCTTAGACTAACGTTTTTATAAGAAAAATAAGGATATGAGTCGCAAAAGAATCTTTGAGCGTATCAGATGGCAATCTTCTTGGAAAATGAAAAGGACAGATGGATGCCAAAGACGTGAATCATGCTTTTGGGTTGTGTTTGTAATTGACTTAGCTTGAACATTTCTTCCTTGATATTGGAAAAGAATAAAACTATGATATGTCTAAAACGTATCGACAAACTTTGTAGTTTATTATGATTGTTTCTTCAATATTTGGTTTATTTATTTGGACTAACCTATTAATAGTTTAAAAAATGCACCGTTCTTGTTTTACGCTTTGAGTGTAGAAATTACTTGGAAAATAGCAAAAAAAAAAAAAAAACGCAAAAGAAGACTTCGTTGCAGTGGAACTGTGACTTCCCTGATAGCTGTCCCCAAAAAATTTCATAGATCGTCACGTGACGGCATGAAGACGACGTCAAACGTTAGTCGTTAAAATTCTGGGGAATTTTCCAAAGATAATTGTAGAATTAAAATTCGTTCAAATCAGAGTTCAGACGCAGCAGCTATCCCCATTTTACCGAATACCTAGATCTGATTACGGGATTCCGAATTTGTTAGCAAGATCACTGCTAAATTCATCGATTAGAAGGGTGAAAATTTACAGATCACGGGTGAGAAAAACATGAGACAGAACTGACCCGTGTAAAAGAAAGGGTGTCGATACAACTCAGCCCGGATCAAAGGGATCGAGGCCACAACAACATTCCATAGGGCGGCTTCATCGGCATTTCCTATACATCGACCAGGTCGACGTTAGGCCAGCGTCGCACACCCCTTCGTGGGCCGGCCCAATAAGGTAACACGTCAAGTTTTTGGTTTCTGGGCTTTACGGTTCTTTTCTTTTTTCCTTTTTTAGCTGTTTCTTTCTTCCTTTTCGTTTTTTCTGTTTCTGTTTCTGTTTCTTTTTTCTTTTTATTTTTTGGCTGTTTCTTTTTTGTTTCTTCTTTTCTGTTTTCTTTTCAGACATTATTTTTAAAGTTTTATTCTATTGAAAAATGTTAAAATTTAAAAATGTTCAGATTTGAAAATTGTTCGTATTTGAATATTGTTCAGATGTGAAAAATGTTCTATTTGAAAATCGTTCAATGTTCGCCTTTTAAAATTGTTCAAAAATAATTTCCGTTCAAATACCTATTTTTGTTCACTTTTTGAAAATCGTTCAAAAATAATTTCCGTTCACAGACTTTTTCTGTTCGCCTTTTAAAATCGTTCAAAAATAGTTTCCGTTCAAATACCTATTTTTATTCATTTTTTGAAAATCCTTCAAAAATAATTTCCGTTCACAGACTTTTTCTGTCCGCCTTTTAAAATCGTTCAAAAATAATTTCTGTTCAAATACCTATTTTGTTCACTTTTTTGAAAATCGTTCAAAAATAATTTCCGTTCACAAACTTTTTTTGTTCGCCTTTTAAAATCGTTCAAAAATAGTTTCCGTTCAAATACCTATTTTTGTTCACTTTTTGAAAATCGTTCAAAAATAATTTCCGTTCAGAGACTTTTTCTGTTCTCCTTTTAAAATCGTTCAAAAATAATTTCCGTTCAAATACCTATTTTGTTCACTTTTTTGAAAATCGTTCAAAAATAATTTCCGTTCACAGACTTTTTCTGTTCGCCTTTTAAAATCGTTCAAAAATAGTTTCCGTTCAAATACCTATTTTTTGTTCACTTTTTGAAAATCGTTCAAAAATAATTTCCGTTCAAAAAATCGTTCAAATGTTCTATTTTTTGAATCGTTCAACCAAAGTGAGATCTAAAGGAAAAAGGGCATTATAATCGTTCAAAAATAACTTATTGTTTTTGTATTGAGATAAACCCATATCCCAGTTAATTCCGTATAGCTTACTAAAGGAAAAAGGGCCTAGGTAAAGGAAGGAAGCCCAACTAAACAAAGGAAAAATGGGCCAGGTCAAGTCCACTAGAAAAGCGCGTACCTCTTCGTCCTCGTTTTCCAGAAATGAACGAGAGAAGAACTCCTCTAATGGCGCCGCCGCTTCCTATTCCTTCGCCGCTGCCCGCTGCCTGGTCCTTATCTAGTCGAGAATGAGGCCCCTTTGCTTCGGGGGCCCGGGGCGGTCGCCCCTCTGCCCCGCCCTCTGGGCCGGGCCTGTTTACGCGCGGGGGGTGTGCGACGGCACGTTGGCGTCGACCAGGTCGACAGGTAGGCGATCCCGCTTCATCTCGTATCCGTGTAACTAAACCATCCATCGAGAGGTCCTTCTTTTGAAACAGTTTGACGATTTCGTTCGCGCCAAATTTTCCGAGACGCAAGGAGCAGAAGGGATTGAGCTCCTTTCCACTTATCAGCTGGTGCACGAAGTCGACAGTTTTGTAACCAGTCTGTGCTGGAAGATATGCCGTTCCAAGAATTCGGTTCCAGGGCTTGAAGTGAAGATCGAGTTGCCAGTGCAGTCCATACCCTTTGGGACCAAGTGCATTTGGTGAGAAGGTGTACTGGCGATTCCAGGTTGCGCATACACAGCGGGCAGAAATAGTTATTCTCCCATCGGCGCCGCTGCAGCGCGTCTGCCGTGAGGATGCGATCGAGAGCCGACGTCCACATGAAAAACTTGCATTTGCCAGATGCCCAACAGTCCCTAATAGAATTCCAGTGATCCTATATTAAAAACTTGTATTCTTATTTTATCCTTTTTAAATTCTCGAAATAGGCTTTCGCCCCGCTTTATAAATAAAGCAACATGTCAAGTAAGTCCATACAAAGTCATAAGCACGAAAGAAAAGATAGAAGAGTTTGCTGGGGCAACAGCACAAGTAAGCCCAACAACAAGAAGACAAGAGCTAGAGGTGCAGGGGGTAGGGTAAGGTAGGAAGAACAAAAGACGCGGCCCTCCGGCCCTAGCCGCTAGATGAAGAAGTGAGGCGACGTGCCATAAGTCTATCAAGCATGTCATCTAGCCGCCCCCTGTCGCGCTGCCTAGAAAGCGGGTGCCACTGCTGCAAGAAAGCCAGAAATTTAAACATAGAGTCAGAAGCACGCCGAAGAAACACCCGCTCGATCACCATCTTATTACGAATCGTCCAAAGGGTCCACGCCATCGCCGCGAACACCAACCGAAAGAGGCGTCGCCTCTCCCCGGTACGGTTCGCCTGGGTCTCTAGGAACTCGCCGAGGTCTGAGGCCTGCCAAGCAGGCCCAAGCGCCTCATGGACAAAGTTCCATAGAAACCTGGCAGCAGGACAAGTGAACAAAATGTGGGTTCCCGTCTCAGGGATCCCACACATGGGGCAAAGGCCATTCCCCGGTCCACGTCGCTTACAGACCTCCACCCCCGAGGGGAGGCGGTCCCTATGAAGTTGCCACACGAAGATTTTGATTTTTAACAGGAGGGGGGCCTTCCACAAAGGAGAAGCCCAAGCTCTAACTGGACCACTGAAGAGACTCCGATAGGCCGTCTTTACGGAGAAGGTCCCAGAAGGCGCCAAGTGCCATGACACAAGGTCTTGGCCCCTAGCAGCGCCTCCGGGAGCGAACTCCGTCCAAGCTGTAGCCTCGGCATGTCCAAATGTTCTTCGGAACGAGATGTTCCAAGTACCATTATGTATTGCTGACGAGGTTATACCCTTCGGGTCCCCTATTATTGGTATACCTGGTGCAGCCCAGACGAAGGCCCACCTGGCGGCCCAACAATTACTTCAAGCACAAGTCAAGAACTCCAAGACGTAGTCTACTAGGACTCTTGTAAACCCTACATGGCTCCCTTTATAAAGCCAGACAGGGGCACCCGCATAAGGAGGGGGAGACTAGATCCACAACTCGCATAGGCATAACGAGACCACGTCTCACCATATCGCCGTTACGGCCACCATGTAACCTCATATATCATCATAATCAGACAAGCAGGAGTAGGTCTTTACCTCACGATGAGGGGCCGAACCTGGGTAAATCCTTGCTTGTCAGCCGTCCGATACTACCAGCGCGCACATCTTCTCTCTCAAAATCTACCTGGGTACTCGACCCTGGGATTGCCGTGGGCGTGCCACGTCAATTGGCGCCGTCTGTGGGAAGAACGCGTGCTGGATCGCGGTTTCGACGGCTCCATCATATTCATCGTCAAAATCTTCATCAGCAAAAGCGGCGGCGCTCCGTGCATAGCAGATCTATTCTAAGTCACATCGCATGCGACGCGATCGAATCCATCATCAACAACGGTCGACGGCTTCGTCGAGTGGCGGCGACGTTCCGTACGCGCAGCCTCGCGATCCAAACTGGCAAACAACGTTCCGTGCGGATGTTACGCGACCCAATCTACATCAACAACGGCGGCGCCCCTCGCCGCACCAGGCCAGGGGACTCGCGTGCCGAGAAATCATCATCTGCCTGGCGCTCAGGGGCTCGACGTCCATCGCCGTCCGCGCGCACAGTTGGTCCGATCAGCAAGATCGACGACTCCATCTTCATCAACAAGCGTCGACTCACGGCGGATCGAATCTAGCCGGCAGCAGCGCAGCACGGCGCGTGATGCGATCAATCTTCATACGGTGGCAGCAAGCAGCCTTCGGCGTGATCCAATCGATGCCAACACGGATCGATCACAAGAAGCAGCTAGCCACTACATGCACGAGGCAGCATGCACGCACATGCATGAATCAAAGCAGCCTTTTTCGAGCTCATCAATCTCTCACGTACTAATTAAGATTCTCTGAATATTTTATTCCATACACTAATCACTTTGTTTACATTACGAGGGTTCATACTGGAGATCAACACCGCCGCTGCGGACACGCACGGTTTCGAAGCACCCGACCACAGCGAACAGCCAGGCCTGCCATCGCATGCATACATCCATCCACGGATCAACTCAAAAAACCGCTAATCACATGCGAGAGCGGATCAAGAAGCCGACAAGCCGGCGAGTTCCGGTCGTATACGCATACAAAGCATGCCCACATGCATGGATCGATCGGCCGTTCTTTCAAATAGCTTGTCTATCTCACGGCTAATCTAGATTATTATTTGCATGTGCTACTAATCTTCTGATTGCAGTACGGCCCATACGCACGGCTGCTTGGATCAGCGAGATCGAGGTGGCGTATTCGACTGGAGAAGGTAACCTTCACACTTGCCCGACAATCACCTCCGGCACCCTGTGTTCCTTCGACTCCGGTCGGCATACGACCTCCCGCGTCCTCTACATCAACACGGGCCAGGCAGCGCTCCAGCTCTTCGACGACGTGCACAGATCCGATCGGAGCGCCGCGACTAACATGGCCATACATCGCAATCGATCCAGGAAGCAAAGCAAGATCACGCACAATTAACAATCAAGGAAGAGCCAAACTGGTGCTGTATCGCATACGTGCCAAAGCAAAGCAGTACTCCTGCATGTGAAAACAAAGATCAGCATGCCATCTTAATCTGCACGCGCACGCTGCCAAGGAAGCGGCCAGCGGACGGCCGGGCAACCGTCGACTTTGACAACCACTTCAACCTCGACCGCCTCTGACTCACGTCAAGCGGAATCAAACTGCGTCGCCATCGACACCCTCGGCAACAACTCTGTCCAACACCAAGGTGTCGTCGACGGTTTCACCACAAAAAGCCCGCTCCTTAGAAGGGCACTACGTACCCTCGGGGGCTGGCGCCCAACATCAACGCATGACATTAGCTTCAACCGCGCTTACCTGACAAACCGGCGACTCATGGCGGCGACGGTGCTGCACACATCTTCATCGGCTACGACTCTGACACAAGAGGGCTGGCAGCCTCGCCTTCATCGACCCCACCACATACCCTCGGTGGCTGGCGCTTCGTCAACAACAAATTCATCGCTGTAGTCGACAAAACGACACTCGTGCCTTCTTCGACTCCGCGTTGTTGACTCCGTCTCGCCAACTCGACAAGGTGGACTCGGGGGCTGAGCGTTGCAGGCGCAACGTCGACTCCCACCACCGCAGAACTCCTCCGCGTCGACTCCGGTCCGCTGCGTCGAGTGACTTAGTCACAAAATTCCACCGCGTCGGCGCCGGTCCGCCGCGCCACAACAAAATTGCCTTGGCCGCACTCGAACACTCGGGGGCTGCGCCGCACAGGCCCAACTTCGCAAAGCCTTGGCCGCACTCGAACACTCGGGGTCTGCGCCGCGCAGGCCATAACAAAATCTGCCCCGGCCGCATTCAACACTCGGGAAGGGCACTCGCTGACGGCTCGAGTGCTATGTACCCGACAAATATTTACACCAGCAGGCGCGAAGACTGGAGTACTCGCAAAATGTTCGACTACGAACAAAATCAAGGCATATCCTTTACACGGCCTGAAGTCAGACAATACCGCCGCGTCGATTCCGGTCCGCCGCGTCGACTTCTTCCGACTAAACACTACAAGATTTGGCCGCACCCGAACACTCGGGGGCTGCGCCGCGCAGGTTGAAGAAAATACACAAAAGATCGTACACACCCAAACACTCGGGGGCTGCACCATGCAGGTTATAACATATTCACCTTGGCCGCACCCGATGGCCGGGGGCTGCGCCGCACAGGTCGTAATAAATAAGCCAAAGCCGGTCACTCGACCGCCTCGTCGATTTCGAAGATGAAAATCAAACTAAGCCAAGGCTGGTCACTCGACCGCCTCGTCGATTTTGAAGATGGCAATCAAACTGAGACAAATTGGTCACTCGACCGTTTCATAGACAAGGAGCGGATCAAAATTTTATTGACTGCTGCAATAGATTCAAAGCTTTGAGATTATCCTCAACGGCAAGCAATTAAGCACAATCTCAGGGGCTACTCCCATCGGGAGCGCTGTCGCGCACCCGATAGACTAATGGCAAAATATCAGTCGACAAAGGACACGACTCGTCCGATAAATTCAAAGTGTCACAAACTCATACTCGATAAATTCCCGAGTTGCGTCCGCCGCAAATATCTCAGATGCTGCAGGCATAGTGTAAAGGTAAGACCCGCCGATCCATCGAGCTGGGCCGGGGCCCGCTACTAACAGCGTTTGTCCTGCAACTTTCCGTGTCAACAGACATGAAGGAAATCCTGACGGACGCGTTAGGTCGCAAAGTTATGCTGCAGGTCGGCTCAGTAAGACCTCCGCGTCCTGAGTCGATCCTGACCAGCTTGTTCCGGGTTCGAGTCCGGGGACTCGAGGTTGATGTAGGCTAGTAAGGTTTTGTCCAGAAGTGCAGTTAACTGGTCCCGATCCGTCGAGTGTACCAGGCCTACTATGCCACCATCCCTAGGCAAAATAAGCAAAGCATCAGTCGACGTATTTTCGACTCGCCAGGCACAATCGAGACAATCTCGACTCAAAAGTACATAGCAAAATTCAAACAAAGCATTAGTCGACGTACTTCCCGACTCCGCAAGCACAATCGAGACAACCTCGACTCAAAAAATACATAGCAAAATGAGCAAAAAATCAGAGGGTGAAACACACCTGTAAATGAGTCCCTGCCCGATTCTTCGAATCGACCAGGTACTCAGGGGCTACTCCCATCGGGAGCGCTGTCGCGCACCCGACGAATTATCGAGTACTTAGTACCAGAAAACGCAGCAAAGGACGCGAAAGCTGAGCACCTACTTGGACATCGCAAATTTCATCGACTAACTCCCATCGGGAGCGCACTCGCCATCGGCTCGAGTGATGCATGGATTTCTCAAAGTCGGGTTTCTCTATAACCTGCACGGATTTTTCAAAGTCGGGTTCTCTACAGCCTGCACTGGATTTTTCAAAGTCGGGTTCTCTACAGCCCGCACTGGATTTCTCAAAGTTGGTCTCTCTATAGATCGCATCGGATTTCTTATTATTGAATTTCTCAAAGTCGGTCTCTCTATAGATCGCATCGGATTTCTTATTATTGGATTTCTCAAAGTCGGTCTCTCTATAGATCGCATCGGATTTATTATTATTGGATTTTTTACATTGGATTTCTCAAAGTCGGCCTCTCTGTAGATCGCATCGGATTTATTATTATTGGATTTCATACACATACACTGGATTTCTCATAAATGGTTCAACTCACGAAGAATGGATAATACAGTCATCACATGGTCATCAACACACCCGACGCATCGACTACGCCTACTCGACATACTGTTTTGAGTCTCTGCCCGATACTTCGAATCGACCAGACACTCGGGGGCTACTGACGAGGTTATACCCTTCGGGTCCCCTATTATTGGTATACCTGGTGCAGCCCAGACGAAGGCCCACCTGGCGGCCCAACAATTACTTCAAGCACAAGTCAAGAACTCCAAGACGTAGTCTACTAGGACTCTTGTAAACCCTACCTGGCTCCCTTTATAAAGCCAGACAGGGGCACCCGCATAAGGAGGGGGAGACTAGATCCACAACTCGCATAGGCATAACGAGACCACGTCTCACCATATCGCCGTTACGGCCACCATATAACCTCATATATCATCATAATCAGACAAGCAGGAGTAGGTATTTACCTCACGATGAGGGGCCGAACCTGGGTAAATCCTTGCTTGTCAGCCGTCCGATACTACCAGCGCGCACATCTTCTCTCTCAAAATCTACCTGGGGTACTCGACCCTTGGATTGCCGTGGGCGTGCCACGTCAATTGCCGAGGCCACCAACTGCATCGGGTCCGAACAGATAGCAAAGAGGATTGGGAACCTATGTTGTAACGGGCTTTCATCAAGCCACGGGTCCAGCCATAAGAGGGTGCCCTCTCCCTTACCAACGGAGAAGCGGGCACCCTTCCTAATCTCATGCTTGATGGTTTGAATGGATCGCCAAAATTGGGATCCATCCCGGCGGTCACAAGCAAGGAGGGGGCGACCCTGCAGGTACTTCGCTTTGATCAGCTGCAGCCACAGCCCCCCTCCTCTCTAAGTATCCGCCAAACCCACCGAAGCATGAGCGCGACATTCATCTTACGAGACGCTAAAATGCCTATGCCCCCATGTCTTTGGGGGCGCACACATCCGCCCATTTGATCATATGGTACTTCTGGCGTCCATTGGCCGCCTGCCAGAAGAAGCGCGAGAGTTCCTTATCAAATGCGCCATGCATACCTTCTGGGAGTTCGTAAATTCCCATCATGTACATAGGCAGGCTAGATAGGCAGGAATCAGTAAGGACTGATTTGCTCCCCTTGGAGGTAAACCGTCCCTGCCAAGGTTCCGCCTTGGCTTTGATGTGCCCAAGAACTGGCTCTAGGTCCTTGCTTAGGATCCTAGAGTCACTAAGAGGCATCCCTAGATAAATAACAGGGAAGGAGGACAACTTGCAGTTAAGATTGTCCGCTATCCGCTGTTGCTCCTCTGGGGAGTACCCCATGATCATGACTTCGCTCTTGTCGAAGTTAATCTTGAGGCCTGACATGACCTCAAAGCAGAGGAGAAGGAACTTGAGATTAATAATGTCAAGTTCTGAACCCTCCACCATGATCATGGTGTCATCCGCATACTGGAGGTGGGTGATCCCACCTCCAGGAATAAGGTGCCCGACCACACCGGATATGTGGCCGGCCGTCTTGGTTTTGTCCAAAACTCTTTATTCTCAAGTTCCAGTGATCCTTTATTTCAAAAATCTTATTTACAACTTTTAAATTCTTTTGAGTAAAAGTTCTTGATGCAGAATATGTTGGATCTACTGTGTCATCCGGACCTATGGCTTAATATAATTGACAAGTTGTAACTTATTCTTCGGAAACTCATCTCGAAAGGAACTACATCAAGAATTTTCTTGGAAGTCCTTTCCATGTGCTCACGAGTGAGGACAAAATACAAAAAAAGACTAGTATTGATCCGCGGGACCGGTTTAGAGATCCTAAAGAGCTGTTAGGGGTATCAGCCGCTAGCCCAGAGGTGGGCCGGGATGTTATACTTACAAGTATGAGAAATTGCAAAATTACATCACTATGTTTTTTTAAAAAGAATTGGCTACACAAAAAATGATAAAATTTGATAAATTTTGTACTTTAGAAAATATGCTTAGATTTGTACCTTTTTCATTTTTGTGTAGTTTAGAATACAAAGTATTCAAATTGAGATTTTACACATTTGCAGAGTATATCATTGACTACATCTTTGTTTTCATATTTCTTAAGAACTTGTAGATATATTTTTTGTTTTTTTAAATAAAAAGATCACTGGACCTCCGGAGTAAAAAAAATCCATACAACCTCATGTCTTTTTAAAAACCGGTTTGTGCAACCAGGTAATGGCATATCTGAACCATGAGACACTGGAAAATTCCTAAAAAGGAGAAAAATGTAAAAGGGACATAAACCTCAAAATTCTTACCGAAGCCGCTAACCAACTCTCCGTCGTTGCGCCACCTTATCTCTCGCTAGCGACGTACAACCTCGATAATGTTACCCACCGCAGCACCTGCAAAGACATGTAGCTCTTGAAGGTGACAATGTCACCTACGCCGACAAATCTGAGTCACCACAATAATACACCCTCGTGTATGACAACACCTCCCCAATCTAGCCTGGCAGTGACACTAGCCCACCAGGCCTACGATCTTGCTTGCAAAGGTTCGAAAAAAGGGTTGTTGAAGATGACAATGTCGCCCACGGTGACCATTTAGCCATGCCACCAAGAACTAAGCCATCGTTAGTGAAGACCGTCAGGATAAAAACTCTCACAGCCCTCGACAACGCAAAACAAGATTCCACCAATACGTGACTAGAGCGGTAGAGCCGGAGGACTTCCATTCGAGAGAACACCGTCTCAGCGACACAAAACAAAACAAAATAATTCTTCGTATATCGGATGAAGAGACGACAATCATCTCCCCTCCGTCTCACGACATTAGATCAGTGAGGAGAACGAGGATTGGATCTGGAGGTGGCGGCTAGGCCACAAAGGCTTGGTTTCCTAGTTTATTTCTAATAAACACAATTGTTTTAATTGTTTTTTCTTGCTTTGTCTAGTGGAAACTCTCCATTTTTGGTTTTCGCAAACTACACTGCGAAACAAAGAGGAAAGACGACTAGGAATAGTGCGCGACAAGGGTGATAAGAAAAAGCGAAAAGGGAGAAAACACCACAACGCTTACAATACAATATCGATAGCGTTAGTTTCTCTCATTTGTCATGTTGTTTGACGCTATCTTCTTTCCAATATATTTCGTACAGTTGAGGTTGCCGAGGTTCATCCTTGGCCTGATGCCGCGAAGTAGAGTGCCCGGCCGTGAATTTAAAAAAAAACATTATACTCACTCTGTTTTTATTTATTTCGGGTTATAGGTTTTTTCAAAGTCAAACTTTTTAATGTTTCACCAAATATATATGAAAAAATATCAACATCTATCTATCCTATTATTAAAAGAGCAAACTAAGCGGATACATTAAATTTATGCCGTTCAATATCCGATCAACGGTTCAGATCCTTTTTCTAATGTTGAGCACCTCAACACATCTCGTTTTACCGTATTACCATCTCACCAAACCACATAATACTCCTAAACTACCATTGTACCGGTTAGTACCTGTTTGGTTATTTTCTTCCCCTCCGGCCGAACGAGCCTCCTATCCTCCCGCGCCAGGATCCCTTAGATGGAGAACGTATCCAGCGTCGGCGAGAGTAGCAGCAGGGCCGGCGAGGCAGGAGAAAGCTCGGAGCGACGGCAACGCAGAAATGGCCGTGGCCGGAAGAGGAGGAGAAGGGCGGCGCCCGGGGCGAAGCTTGGAGGCTCCCTAGCCGTGGAGGTCGTCGAGGTCGGGGGCTGGCTCGCCGGCCGGCCCCGCACGCGCAAGACCACGGGAGAGGAGGCACGTGAAGGGGCGGCGGCGCGGTGGTCGGGGATTTGCAGGGCAGGAGGATCTCGAGGTGGCGGCGCCGGGACGAGCTAGACGGCGGGGACGCGGTGGTCGGAGGCGGGGAGGCGCTCGTGAGCGAGGGATCAGGGAGGCGGCGGCGCGTGCGCGAGGAGGCGTTCAGTGAGGGGTGAGGAGAGCGTCTCCCATGCCGCACGGGCCGTGCTCTTGGGCGAGCTGCTGGGCCGCTTCTCGCCGGCAGCAACGGCGCGGCGTCTCCCTGCTCTTGAGCGAGCTGCCGAGCCACTTCTCGCCGGCGGATACGGCACGACGTCACAGTGCTCTTGGGCGAGCTGCCGAGCCACTTCTCGCTAGCGGATACGGCGGGGCGTAGCACTGCTCTCGGGCGAGCTGTTGTGCCGCTTCTCGCTGGGCCGCGACGGCGTGCTCTCGCCGTGCTCTCGGGCAAGCTGTCGGGCTGCACGCCGCACCACCGTGCCCCGCCTCCGCGGTGCCGAGCCACGCCCGCACCACTGCGTCCCCCTGCAAGCCAGCTCCCAAGCTGCTGTCACACCACGGCACCAGGCCCACATGCGTGCACGAGCAGCACATCACGGATAGCGTGCTCACCGCCGGCTGACGCAACCAATTTTGCTTAACAGCCAGAGATTAATGAGCGGGGAGTATTTAGGAGCGGGGAGTAAGTGGGGCTAATTGAGGCCCCGCGGGAATGCCCACGTGTCCCACATATCTCAGCAAAAAACCCGTGGACGCCCACGTAGGTAATTAAGTGGGCTAAATTCATGGGCAATGCGGATAGCCCGCTCTCACATGCACCCTGACCCGTGCGTGTGCGTGCGTGCTGGTGTGTGTCTGGGTGAGAGAGAGAGAGTGAGCTGAGAGGAATATTTGCCAAATTTGGATTTTAACAATTGCTTCTTGCCTCCTATTTGCTGTTTCAGTCGCATATCATATGTTTTGCCTAAATTTATATTTCTTTGAACTGTGGTGATTAGCAAATTGGCCAACGCCGCAACTTCTGAGGTCGGTGCTCTCACCACAGATAGCGGCGTGAAGCAACATCTCTCTCTGAAGCTACAACGCACTGTCCGACAAAATGATGTTGCATACATAGCAAATACCTAAAAACATAGAGAATTTGTATGTTTCATGTACATTATATGGTGGGCATTTGATAGTTGTACTAAATGCAGTTGTACACATATGGGAGCCCAGCCGAGTAACAACAGGATGCCCAACACCATGGACACAAGCTTAGCAAGGCGGCCGCGACGTAGGCATCAACGGGAGCTAAGCTGGAGATGTCCAGTTGCACAGAGCAACAGGAGCCTCGAGGCAGCCGCGGTGTCGGCATCGGGGGCCAAGGAGTGGGAAAAGAACCGGACGGGTGAGAGTGAAGCGATAGGAGATTTTTCCCCGGAGCCGGAGGAGGAGCGACAACCATGGCGGCGGGGGCAGCGCGACAGCAGATCTTCCCTCCCCTCCGTCCCGTGAGTGGCTCAGATCTATGCGGGAATAAGTGGGATTCGTGGCTACATGCCGGCCGACCCGCATATCCCAGCTTTTTCCGTACTTCTGATTATTATGGTAGAAATTACAATAATAAACAACCCATACCTCTACTAAATATTATGAATCATTCTCATTTATCATATATTTAGGAAAATTGGCACAGAGAAGAAGAAATATAGATTTGTGTACATTTATTAAAACCCGACTAATTCTATGTATGCATTAGTCGACATGTGAATTGCAAATTGCAAGTATAATACTCCATATTTCCTTATTATAAATTGCCTTCTTTAATCGTGAAAACGTGCGTTGCACGTACATGCCAACTAGTAGTATTAAAAAATATAATACGAAAATATATCTTATGATGATTATGTAAAATTAAAATTGTGTTGTAATTGTTTATATTATTTCCTATATATTTTATCAAATTTCATAAAGTTTAACTTTGACTAAACCTAAAACGCAAAGTAACTGTAAATGAAGGGAGTACATTGTTGGTAAATGTAGAATATTTGTCAAACAAACCAGTAGACACCGTGTGAGTGCGTTTATGCTGTCGTGTGTATGCAAGTCTACGTGGTATCTGTTGTTTCTGGAAGAAAAAAAAGACAAACTGATTTGAGAATTAAAACGATTCTCCGAACCAAAAAAGATAAGAAAAAGAAGTAATGACGGGATCAGGTCGCTGCTGCCGACAGATGGTGAGAGCAATGAATACCAGGTGCCGTGAGCTAACCAATTTTAGCGCTTCTTTAATCACGGGGACCTCGCTGGAGGTGTACACGAAGCACATCGATCCATCACATGCCGGTGTTGCTTACAATCAAGTGATAGGTGAGCTAACATTGCTCCCAGATTCATGGACGTCGAAGACGTTGTCGTTATCATTAATCCTTGATCTGTCCCATGACGTGTGTATATCCTGTTGATGCTGACGAACAGCGAGCCGGTTGTATTGTTGCGGTAGAGTAGATTCCACTAACAACGGAAACTGAATAGAGCAGAGGAGAGACAAGTCACACCAAAACGACCCAACGAGAAGATTTGCATGCAGGGTTGTATTGTGTATTTCCTTTTCATGGGAGAAGCATCCTCAATTCCTCATCTACAAAATGGCAAGAGGCCCATCCAGTTGGTGAAAAAAGAAAGAAAGAATGGAGGCCCTCGCACAGCAGGCAGATGCTCATCTCCCATGTGTGTACACAACAACACAGCATCGCCCTCTCCTCTTTACAGTTACATACAGGTTACGCATCTCTCACCATATGTACATCCGACGATCCTCGCCTAGTTTCCTATCCACACGCTGTAACCGAAGATGAATTAAACAATTCTCTGATCGGCCCCCTCTTTCATAGACATCTGCCCATGAGCCCAGCAACGTTCTGGGCAACGGCTTTTTTGGCCTCTAGCGAGACAGGCGAATCGCCAATGTACATGTCAAAGAAAGCCCCTGCTCATCAGCAAACATGACTCGGTTACAATTTACAAACCTATGAAGTTGGATCTTGATATGGAACTTGTGAATGTCGATCCAAGTGGAGTATCTTTCTTTCAAAAGTACTGACTGGGAAACATGTACTTACTGCAAAGGTCTTTGCTCCGAACAGCACTGATTTGCCTGCCGTCAACTGCAAGGAAATACTCTTGTCAAGATCCACACAGTATTACGTCGAGAACATCTCGAAACGAATTTATTTATTCAACTACAGCCTAAGGTACTTACTCTCCGTTATTAGCTGGCCATCAGATGTTTGGCAGAAGTCAATCTTTGTGCCCTGCAATTACATCCACATTTTAATAACTCAAGTCTGGAATTTACAGACCACAACATGCTGTGTTGGAGTATCTTACAACAGGTATTGGAATATCTTCGGTGAAGTAAGAACCAAAGGTCTTCAAGCAACGATAATCAGTGTTTGGATTCATCTGTTGAACAAATAAAATGCAAAATCCCCGGTAAGTCGACAGGACTAGCAAACAAAGTAACGAAGCAGTTGAAGCAACAAGTACCTTCTGCAAACGCAAGCCAAGTGACTGCTCGAATACACTGCAAACCATTACAAAAATGCTAGTTCAGTCAGGGGGTAGATTACTTTTAACAGAACACAGATGTGTAAAGAACTTATTGCACACAGTATAATCATAATACTTACTCTCTTACAGCACCGATGCTAAGGCCGTTGTAGTTAACGACCAACCTAACTCTGATATGAAGGTTTTCCCTGGAAAATAACATAATGTTATTATCACCGAACTAAACCAGAGGAAGATATAATGTATGAGAAGTACTAAGTTGAATATCATAATTCCACAAAATATTCTAGATAACTTTCAGAAGCACTAAACGTGGACTCTTTAGACCTAGTGATCTATGGACATGTCACATGTGTGTCATCTACCTAATTATGCACACACATACTGAGATGAGCACATACAACAGAAATCCTGACAAGATACCAGCTACATGAATATCAGTACTGTCAAAAATCTACTGCCGCAATAACATAAATGTAGCTGAAAGAGTCATAATAGACCCTAACCTTGCTCGGCAAAATAACTGAATTTTGTGATGCCGCCTTAGTTCATACTAAGCTTTTGCACTTAAGAAAATGTATGAATGCAACAGTGAGATATCAACGGAGAGCATACCTCAGAAGATCATTATAGAAATCTGGGTCATCCTTCAATTTGGTGGTTGGAACTGAAGCATACTTAGGACCCAGCTTCTCACAGATAGAATTCGGTTGCACATCTACAAGGACATGGCATCAGTAACAAACATAGGAATACTGGATAATTTTTTTTTTCTCTGGCAAATAGACACAAGAAAAAGATATATTTTTAGAAGTTCACTCACATAAACCAAAAGCGTACAGGTTCAAATTTTTGACTCTCATTATTTTCATGCCTTTGAAACCCATCCCAACCAGGACCTGCAAATTTAGTTGTCAATGAACTGTCACATGGAAGTCATCAACAAAACAAGGCAGGAAGAGATGATATAGAAAATTGAGTAGGGCATTAGAAATCAATGAACTGTCACGTCAACCCATCAGCAGAACAATTGGTGCATATAAAGTCTCTTGGATACATATAAACTCAATATAATACTCCACTCTTAACTCTGCATTGTTAAAGAATGACACAAGAAGCTCCTAAGAACAAGGGGGCATACCGTAGTAGCTGGAGAGGAATAATCTTCGAGGAATGCAGGGAACTTGATTCCAGTTTTTGGCTCAACTGCATCTTCTTGAAATATCGTGCTTGGCACAGCATCAGCAGAACAACTTAAGTGTATCCCATCAAAAGAAGGCTGATCTGCTGGTCTGTTGATATAACCATCAATATTTCCAAACGCCATCGACTGTGCAAGCATCTTCGGAGATCTAGTCCAGTCATACAAATATACAATGCAATGAATAGTCAATAAGATATAATTATGAAAGAAAAAATAGCAAAATAATGAGTGCAAGCTAAATACAGAAGGGGAATAAAGCACATGACGGGAAAATAATTCGTATATTGGGACTTACATATTTTCAAATGGTGGCACGATGGTAGCAAAACCAGCTAGAGTAAGAAGATTGCTTGCATGCTGCTGCTCAAGATCATTCCACAGTCGTCCAAGTGTTGCCTGTGCAAGCCTAGCTAAAAACATCTGTACAGCATGCTCTTCTTTCAGAGAACCAAACTGTAATCTCACCAAATTTTGCATGTGGGAGGTCACTTGATGTATATGCGAAAACCCATGGAAACTCTTTGGATCATGCGCTCTAGAGAACCAGCAGAAGAAAGCTCTGGCAAACTTCCTGAGGCAAGTGAATCCTTCCTTAACCTTCACGTTTCCTAAAGAACAGATCTGCCTGCGATGTTGCAAGGAACTCCCCAAGAATCTTCCAAGATGTGTGACCATGCTCAACCCAAGATCATGAGACATAGGAAAATCTGGTGGGAACTTGTGCATGCATACCCCACCATGACCAAGATTGGCGAAAATTAACCGATCAGGCTTCATACTTAGATGAATATATATGAAATCTTTCTAGCAAGATTGTGAATGTACGAGGAGGATAATATAGTGATCTGTCAACAAGAGCAAAAGTAATCCAATTAGCTACGTAACAACATCAGCTGCTACAAAAGTTGAGTAATTCTGCTTAGTTTATGATTACTGGACCAACATTGCAGAACATGATAAAACCACACTTTTATATGTCGCTTCGGAATACCTTCTGCTTAGTCTTATGCCAACTATGTAAGAAAAGGAATATCACCTCAAAATGGCACTCGCAATTTGCAACATTCGCTTTTGTTCACAAAACTATCACATCAACACAAAATGCACCCAATGATAGCAAGCACATATACATAAGCTGATGAACAGGACAGTGCCGATGCAATCAGGTTCCCACCCGCAGCCGCGTGCAGCAAATGCACAAATCAATGCCCCAAATTAATCCCCAAGCTAGCCATCAATCACCCCAACCGTGTAACGATTGAAACGTGAGGCATACTAAAATTTTCTGAGCAGCCAGCCGTTCCCTCCCTCCAGGTAAATCAACAAAAACCGTCACTCGCATTCACCAAAAAAAATTATCCTACAAAACAAGGAAAGCTTAAAAAGTTCACCGTACCTGTCCGGTCCGTGTAGGCGGATCAGAGTGAACTCCTCTTGACGGAGCACGCAGGGGACGAGATGGGCAGAGAGGGCCGGCCCTAGGATCCGCCCGAGCGTGATCCCAGCGGATTGGAGCACCGGATCACAGACCAACCGGCGACCAGCCCACGGGCCCCCGGACCCGGAAATTAGGAGGAGATGGAGAGGCGCCTCCCCTTGGAATCCCTGCTCGATTGGCCTCCCCAAATCCAATCCCCCGCCTCGCCCTCGCCTCGCCTCCCGTGAAGGTGAGAGAGAGAGGCGAAGAACGCGTGCTCCGCTTCGGCGTCCCTTCTCTCTCCTCCCTCCTAACCGGAGCCGAAAAAGGGTTTCAATAACTTGCCTTCCCTCCTTTCCACATTTACCGGACATTCACACCAAAATCAATATTTTCGTACCAATCCTCGTCACGTGACCGACGCAACGTGCGAGGGATCTTATTGCTGGTACGCGATAGTATTGGGGAAATTGTGGTAAAATATTCGTACCTTTCGGGGAAGGTGCGGGAACTGGCGCGGGGAGCCGAGGGATATTCGGCGGGGCGATCGGACGGCCACGACGAACGGGTAGGTACGCGTTGGGGAGGTACTGGCCGTTGATGCGATGTGGCGTCGACCGCGGAGACGACGCGGACGTCGGCTGGAAAGGCCTGCAGCACGTTTAAAATGGATGGACTGCTTCTTCCTTGCTCGTGGAAAGGTTTGAACTTCCGGGACGACTTTTTTTATGCGATGCCGGGTTCTAAAATTGCAAAAAATCAGCATCTCTTTCGTACCTCCGAGTTATAGACGTACGGTAACAAAGTAGAATTACAAATTCCATCGCTTCTCAAAAGAAAGCATAGAAATGTAGTCAAACGTCAATGTATACTAAGGTTCATATAGTACGTTTATTAAATCTTGTAAATGTTCATATTTTGTCTATAATTTTTTTTCATAGTTATACTACGATTCAATTTTAACAAAAAAAATTCTTGTTTGATGGAATGGAGGAAGTATATCATTCTACACATCTAGTTATCGTATACGAGCTTTGTTTTTGGTCAATACAAGACCTTGTCCAATATGCAAACAAACCCAAAAAAAATCTAGATCCTCCTATCCTCGTGGCTGTCTGACAAAGATCTCTTCTTCCGTAACGCCATGAAGAAACACATTCTACACATCTAGTTATTGCATACTCCAATTTCTTGATACAATTAATCTAGTTGTTGTTGCCTTGACTAAAGGACTAAAGATGTCCTCATAGTCTATTTCATACCTTTGCTTGAAGTTTTTAGCCTAAAAAATCAGACTTTGCACCCGTTAATGGTACCATCAGATTGTACTTTTTATATTGTAGACCTCCACTTCCAGTCGATGATGTTGCTTCCCCTCTTAATAAAAATCAAGTGCCATGTGTTATTTCTCATGAGCGCGGAGTATTCTTCATACAAACTCCACACAGTTTGCCATCATCCAATGCCTCAGATTCCCAACCTCACATGTACAACAACAAAAATTCAACTTACACAACTATCAACGTATTTTCTAGATTTAAATATACCACTTTTGGAGCGTGTTGTACTCGTGTGGCTGGCAATATCGTTTATGTAGCAACATCAGCTGTAGAGGATCTCGAGGCCGCGTTAGGGATTAAGGGCCACTTCTTTTGCAGCTTCCAGGCAGCTTCGGGGTCCCAGACCGCAGAAACGCAAAAGAAGTCTCCAGCTTCTCGATAGCTTTTTTTCCACCGCGAATCTGTTTCCCTTTACGTTTGCAGAAACTGGTCCGGAGGTGTTTCTGGACATTTTCCCGCGAAGGGACGAAGCAGTATGGAGGCTCACCCCTCGTTTCGGTTCTATTTACGCGAAACTGCCACCGCAGGGAAACACCGGTCAACTCTCTCGCTCCCCTCACCCCGACTCAGGACCCTCTCTCTCTTCTCTGTCGCTCGCTCGATGGGATCGGAGAACTGCTAGGGTTCCGCGGTTCCGCCGCCACCTTCCACCCCTGCCGCCGCCGGATCCCGGCAGCCCGCCGCCGGATCTCCCCATTCCGCCGCCGAATCCCGCCTTCCCGCCCCTGCCTTGGCCCGCCCGGCTCTGCTTCGCCCCGTCCGTCGCCGCCATTCCGTCGAGCTCGTCCGCCAGCAGGTCGAGCTTCGTCTCCTCGAGCTCGTCCACGACAAGGCCGGCACATCCATTCCACAGCCGGCCCCTGCTTCGCCCCGCCCCGCCTCTGCTTCGCCCGCATCTCCTCGATCAGCAGGCCGTCCGTGCAGCAGCTTGGCTGCATGCCCTGCCGCCGTCGCGTTGATCCGCAGGGTGCGTGAGCTCCTCTGCATATGGTTGCTGCCTGCTGCTACTTGATGCTAGCAGCGCTCCTCTACTTGCTGCTTTGCTCTAGATCAACCAATGTGCATTCTGAATTTTTTATGTCTTCGGTTGTTGTTGTGTACTCCCTCCGTCCAAAAATAAGTGTCTCAAGTTTGACAAAAATAGATATATCTATACATGAAACATGTCTAGATACCTCCACTTTTGAGCAAACTTGAGACACTTATTTTTGGACGGAGGGAGTATTCAATTTAGAGAATGGGCATGTCATTCTCAGCTAGTACGACAACCAATAGCATCCGTATTGTGAACAATGATTGTACATGTATTATATTGTTACAACAAATAAGCATATATAAGATATTATCACTTTATTAAGTACACATATTAAACTCAGGGGTGTTATAGACATCTCACAACTCAACATAGCAAATAAGCCAAATATTGAGAAGCCCAAAAGAAGTCTCCAATCAGTTTTTACTAGTTTCTCCCCACAACAGTTTCTCTCCACCGGAATCCAAAACCAGTTTCTGCATAAGCAGAAACCCAAAAGAAGTGGCCCTAAGTAGCCCGATCCAAAACATCCTGGTGAAGACCTTGAACCAGTCGATGACCCGGCCTGCGCCACTGGAGAGTCGACGAGTGGAAGAGACAGTGACTCACCCGACGCTCGTGGGCTGGTCTCGTGGAGCATCTGTGCTATCATCGCCACACATATGCAACCGGTATTTCAAATGTCTTTTAAACGTTCATGAAGTTGTACTATAAAAAGCTGACATTTTTTTTGCCTATTTCGAAAAGACAAAATTTGAGGCTAAAATAAGCCTTTTCACGAGATATTTTTTGTCTTTTTTACACAGGCCACCAAAGATGACAATTCTTCGCGAAATGACTTTGCGAACATGTAGAATATAAAATGTGAAGATAAATCCGTGAATCTGTATTTGAGATTTTTTTTTGATATATTGAAATGTGTTATTTTTTTAAGTAACAAGTTGCAAAGGAGCCGGTAGGCAAAATGAATCTCAGGTTTTTTCTTCAGAACAATGGCCATGCATAGCAGGTTACGAATATTATACTGTGTTCGCATCATTAAACAATGTTGGAGTTTAAGCTACCGTGCTGCAAATCTCGGGCAGGTTGCCAAGTCCAGTACGTATCCCTACTAGTTGAATGCCCGTGCGTTGCTACGGGTTCTCAATTTGTCTTGCTAAAAATGAAAAAATCATGTGTATAGAAAGAAATATAGCCACATAGTATTACATAAAGCAATAAGATTCCAGTTAATTTAATTTGATTAAAAGCTATAAATTGACATAATGTGCATAGAAAGCAACAATAATCTTTTTATTGATTAAAAATTCCACTTTGCTCATATCATGGATATGTCTTCCAAGTAAAAAACTTCCATATAAATCACCCCTTGATGTAGAAGCTCACATAACACTCGTTCTAGCGTCACATGCCAATTGAATCACGTGATTTGTCTCCACACTTGTCTCGCCATGTCTCCATAAAAAGTTGTCTCGGTGCCTCCACATATATATGTTGCAATGGTAAGATAAAAGGGAAACAAAAAGGTCATTCAAGTTTGTAAACACAACCTAGATTGGCGGTGTTTGCAATCTCTGTTGTTTCACCTTTCTTACAAAATCACTACAATTATTTTGTCCAAAGCAACTGTACATTTGAGAGTAGCGTGCATCATCGAATTAATGTAGATCAACATAAGCACACATTTTTCAAATTTTTGCCCATTGCCATAGCTAAGAAATTGACATATATATTCCCAACATTAAAAACCCTTTGGTTCATCGAAGGAATATTTATCAGTAATAACAGTACTACAGCGACGGCGGCTGCTTCTTGAAGGTGAATATGTGCATGTACCAGAATCCAATATCCAATAAACAACTCCTTCCTTCACAAACATCTTCGAACATGTCACAGGAAGCTATTCCATTAGGGACGACCAATAACTGTGGATCTTTCCACGATAAATGCCAGCTAAAAAAGGTAAAGGATCAAAATGCAGGTTAGAGGAAACCATATCTACGTATAAGCATATTTAGAAGCAAGAATGTCAGTTATTTGTGCCAAGGAGATATTCGATCATTTCAGCTGAGCTATAATACATTCATTTTCCAATGACAAATAAGCATTTACAACATATGGTATATTTACATATATGCATTTAAAACCAGTTGTTCACATATGTCAGCTTTGTCATAAAAAGTCTAAACCGCACACTGCATACATGGCATCTTAATACCATAAGTCTGTAGTATGGAGAAGCTTTCTCAATTAGGATATGTGACACAAACAGTGACTTGGCAGTCAACTCAATTCTGCTCAATGTGTTCAGGTAGAAAGAGATCTGAAGTAGCCATACAACAGTAGTAACCAAATAAATCCACAAAACGATATCCTCTAATAAGCGACTAACTTGGAAGCAAACACTAACTAATGCTTATAGAGACAAAGCACGGAGTCTTGGGTCAAAATTAACACACACACGTAAAAGAAACATGTTCCTGGATCATTCAAAGTGTATATGAAATATATGTAAATATGAGTAGACTCCCACGTCTATATACATCTCAAAATTTTAAGCCTAAGATGCGGCTGTACCTGCTTTCATCAATTTGACAGCTCCAGCTTCATTAGTCCTTTGGATCTGATTGCAAGCATCTAAAAAAAATCTGATTGCAAGCTCCATTTGCATCAGCCTAGGAAAGGCATCTTGGTAATTGGTTCCCGTCTCCAGACCTGATAAACATAAGTAAAAGAATAAGAAAATTGTGAATCACACAATACCTGGGACGATGTAAATTTGAACAATTTGGCTATCCTATAAATCTGATAAATCTAAGCTGGAACTGCAAGCTAAGCTGAGACAACGAAAGTTCGAAGATGAACTTATGAAGAAGTAATCACTTGAAAAACAATGAGAAGAGCAAACATGGACAAACAAACTCCTGAAATTGGAGACGATGTCGCTCTACAATCGTCTCTCCCAGTTCAATTCCCCGAGCCTGAACTCTCATCTCCTCGCACATCAACCAGAAAACATCTGTAACAGGCACTTACCATATAAGCTTGCGTGCCTTGTGAAGGACCAGCAGAAACTTCGATTCGAGGGGTTAGTCTTATGGATCTGATTGCAAGCTTCATCTACGTCAGCCTAAAAAGGCATATGGGTGATTGACTCCTATCGTGGAAAAGAACAAGCGCCCAAGATACGATTTGTTGCCCAAGTGATAAATCAATCCTGGGTGACCCTCCAAATATATATATGCATATCCTCTAAGGCATTAAAACAAACAGATGGCATGTGTTGGAGGGCACAAATTTTCATAGATGAAAACTACCAGTCAAGATTAAAAATCATGTATATTAGGATAACAAAAGCCTGATTTACCATACATTTATATCAGAAGCATGGGGGCGTATTGTACTTATTGCTGGTTCTTGTCCTCAGTTGGATCATCGATCTGGATCAACTTCTCAATAGGCAAACTTGATCTCTGTATAGAAAAAGAAAACAATTATGTGTGAGGCAAATTACAATGAGTTCACTGATTCAAAATTACCTCAAGAAAGCTAGCTAGCTTCTAACATCGATCGATCTGCTCTAGGCGGATCCTCTGCTTCTACATGCTTTGTGTACTTAAACCATTGATGCCCCGTTACAAGTTAGCTAGCTTCTCACATCTGATCAGTTCCAAAAGGGAAAAAAGATTCACAGCTGATGCAGCGACTCCCCAGCTACAGATTCAGAAATTAATCCCCCAAAACAATATAACAATTCACCTCGTATTTAATCATTTAGCCAACACAGTAAACGGACAAATCGTGGTGACCATCAGCGCTGTTGTTGCTACTATTTCTCTGAAACAAAGCAGCTGTGTTAGCAGCTTGCCCGACGAGGCGCTCTGGTAGTCCTCACAATGTCCTCCTCCGGCCAGCGTCCATAACCTTTTGAAGCCGGCACCTGAAGAAACCCTGATCCGTCAACGCGCCTTGGCTTCCGACGCCGCGCGGCCGCCGCGCCGTTCGACCTGTAGATGCACCACAGCGGCGGGAGAGAGATGGCCGGGGATGGAAGCATTATGGGGAAGGGAGCAGACTCACCGCGCCGTCTGCTCGTTGATGCACCGCCTCAGCTTCACAATGTCCTCCTCCGGCCAGCGTCCCATAACCTTCTGAAGCCGGCACCTGAAGAAACCCCGATCCGTCAACGTGCCTTGGCTTCCGACACCGCGCGGCCGCCGCGCCGTTCGACCTGTAGATGCACCACGGCGGCGGGAGAGAGATGGCCGGAGATGGAAGCATTATGGGGAAGGGAGCAGACTCACCGCGCCGTCTGCTCGTTGATGCACCGCCTCAGCTGCGTGTTCGGCCGCTGTCTCCACCACGCACGACATTTCTCCGGAGCTGGGCGACGGGGAGGGCGTCGAGCTCTGGTGGCGCTGGGGGCCGGGAAGGGCGGCGAGCCCTAGGTGGTGCTGGGGGCCGGGGGCGTCGCTGCCATACGTCATGTAGATAGGGCTTGCAGGGGCGGCCAAGGAGCCAGCGGCGGAGAGAAGGAAGGAGCTGCCATGGTGGGTCGATGACCTTTCTCTAGCCAAGCGTTGCGCCGCCACACACGAGAGGTAGATGAGGAAAGGAGAGGGTTTCGGGGGGAAGGCGACGCATCCTGGGCGGCCGGGCGGCATATGGGCCGTGTGCGCATTTTTTATGGCCCACGTGGGAGTGGCGATCGAGCGAGCCACGGGCGAGCCAGATCGCGCGAGGGAGAGATGGTTCGCTCGGTTACACGAACGACCAACTCCCATTTAATAGTAAAGATTCACTAGCCATCCGGATTCCGACGTGGGTAGGGAGACACCTAAGTTGGTGCCGCGTGAGTTCGGAGGTCCTTCTATTTAAGTTGGAAGGCAGGGCCATGCATATCGGCTCGATCTGGGGTGGAGAAACAAACCTAACGAACAAGATGGGCAAAAAGTCGAGGTTGAGATCCAGAACCGAGCGATCACTACGGGAGAGCTGGACTTTGCCGTGTGCTGGATGTCGGGCACACGGTAAAGAAATATTTGCCGTGTGTCGGCACACGGCAAAGAAAAACACACGACAAAGACAAACAAAAACACACGGCAATGAAATACACACGGTAAAGACAAAACAAAACATACGGCAAAGATAGGTACACGGCAAAGAAAATGGAGCCAAACGGAAGCGTGGACGGCGCGGTCACGGGAGATCTTTGCCGTGTGCAAACACACGGCAAAGACCATATTTTTTTTTCATCTTTACTTTATCTACTTGTAACACCGGTATGACCATTCACATGGCATGTTTGTGATAAATTGTTCATATTTTACACATGGGTGTGTCTTGGTATGGAAAACAATGTTGCCAAAAAGAGTTTTCGAAATATTTTTATAAATATTATTTTTTTTTTTAAGTGCCAAAAGTGACATTTTTTTGTGAAGCAAGTATAACAAATATGGTGCAAAATGGAACCCATACAATATCCACACAAAGTAGACCATATTTGATGGATAATACAGAAATATTAGGAATTTTCTCGGTTTCTACCTAATTTCGCCTATTTAAACTACTTTATGCCGATTTTCCGAAAGTAATTCAAATTTGAACTACAAGTGTGTGATAGTTTGCTCTGAGAATTTTACAAAAATCATTTTAAGGTATACAAGTAGTGGTTATATCATAGAACCGTCGATAGTTTTGAAAAATTCAACCCCTTTCAATGAATAGACACGGCGGCCATTTTGACTGTTTTTTCAAAAAAATAAAAGAAAGTGAAAAAATACTCAAAAAACAAATCCTTTGGCATGGAATCCTTTGATGTGTATTAGTTGGTAGTAAAAATGATAAACTTGAGTTTTGACAAAATTTCCAAAAATTCGTTCACAAAAAGTTCTACCAGACATGTACAAGTTTCGAGACAAATGACCAAGATATGACCATTTCCGTGGCATAGTTTGTGATAATGTGCCCATATTTGACACATAGGTGCATCTTGGTATGCCAAACAATGTTACAGAACTGAGTTTGTTCAAATTAGTTTTATAAATATCAATTTTCATTTTCTAAGTGCCAAAAATGGCATTTTTTTGTGAAGCTAGTACAACAAATATGGTGCAAAATGGAACCCATACAATATCCACACAAAGTAGACCATATTTGATGGATAATACAGAAATATTAGGAATTTTCTCGGTTTCTACCTAATTTCGCCTATTTAAACGACTTTATGCCGATTTTCCGAAAGTAATTCAAATTTGAACTACAAGTGTGTGATAGTTTGCTCTGAGAATTTTACAAACATCATTTTAAGGTACACAAGTAGTGGTTATATCATAGAACCGTCGATAGTTTTGAAAAATTCGACCCCTTTCAATGAATAGACACGGCGGCCATTTTGACATTTTTTCAAAAAAATAAAGAAAGTGAAAAAATATTCAAAAAAAGAAATCCTTTGGCATGGAATCCTTTGATGTGTATTAGTTCGTAGTTAAAATGATAAACTTGAGTTTTGATAAAATGTCCAAAAAATTACTTCACAAAAAGGTCTATCATCTACAAACATGTATAAGTGTCGAGACAAATGATCAAGATATGACCATTCCCGTGGCATAGTTTGTGATAATGTGCCCATATTTGACACATCGGTGCGTCTTGGTATGACCAACAATGTTGCAGAACTGAGTTTGTTCAAATTATTTTTATAAATATCATTTTTTATTTTTTAAGTGTCAAAAATGACATTTTTTGTGAAGCAAGTATAAAGAATATGGTGCAAAATGGCACTAATACAATTTGACCATCTTTTCAATGGTGCAAAATGGCAACAATACAAATGGTGAAAAATTCTACCCCTTTCGATGAATAGCCACGATGGCCAATTTGACCATCTTTTCAAATAAATAAATAAAGAAAGTGAAGAAAATCTCAAAAAAGAAAACCTCAAAGAAAATAAAGTGCCCATATTTGATATAGTTTAATGTACACAAGAATTATCCTATACAATAGTCACCGCAACATAATCAAAGAAAAGAAAAAAGAAAAAGGAAAAACCGAAAAAATCTTTGCCGTGTGCGGCACACGGCAATGAAATTATGCGTTCTGATTGGCTAGGAGAATTTCACACGGATCGCGCCTATGAGCCGTTGGATGATTGCCTGCACGATCTAACGGTTCCCAACATCTGTAAACAAGCACACAATCCGTGTGATCTCTGTATTGCTTTCTGATTGGTTGAGCGCTGGCTGAAGGTTCTGCACGTGATGTGATGTAGGCTAGCTGTACCTATTTCCTTGTTCGATCGTGGATCGTCTCCTCCTCATCTTCCACCCGACGCAGCCATGGACGAGCAACTCCCGACGTCAAACTCTTCCCGACGCCGCCAGGCCACCCAACTATGTCGCGCCGCCACATCCGTCGCGAGCCGTCGGAGGTCGTGCTCCTCCGCAGGGCTCCTTCATGCTCGTCTCGCACCCGCGCCGCCCTCCTCCATCGTCCAAGGCCATCGAGGCTCCTTCTGCGGCGGTGCCTCCGTGCTCGAGACCGTGGGCCCGCTCTGCCGCCAACGCGCAGGGCGACGCCACCGTCTTCGTCGCCGAGTTCTTCGGCCGCGCAGGCCTCCTCTTCTTCCTCTCCTTCGTCTCTGACGACCAGCCACGGCGAGGATGCGGCCACGGCGAGGACCCGCTACGACCACGGCGAGGACCCGCTACGACCACGGCGAGGATGCTTCACCTCCGCCAGCACGGCGCTCCAGGGCCTGCTCCACCGGCCTGGACGTCATTCTGCTCGCGTCGGCGGCGAGGTGGACCCAAGGCGCCGTCCCAGCTAGGGACGGGGGATTTTTTTTGACGACATTCTTTTTCTTTGCCGTGTGCCAGCGACAACACACGGGAAAGATCTCGTGGGTCCTACGTGTCAGAAACTTGCCGTCGACGTCCGTCTCCGGCGTTAAATGGCAGTGGGGCCCACTTGCCAGCTTTGCCGTGTGCCCGACATCCCGGCACACGGCAAAGAGCTCTTTGCGGTGTACACTTTGCCGCGTGCGGCACGCGGCAAAGCCTTCACCGTGTGCTTTTCGGGCTAGTGCACACGGCAACGTCCAGCTCTCCCGTAGTGGATCGATCCGCCGTCGCGGATGAGAACCACAACCCAAGCGATCGATGCGCCCACGCCTCGGCACTCCGGCCGCCACCAGCCCGACAGCGGCTCCAAGGACGTGCATCCCGTTCTTCCTCGGTCGGCTGAGCAGAGGGACTGGGCGGCGCTGCCCCGCGACGTGTGGCGGATCATCCTGAGCCATGTCCCGCAGGCCGACATCCTCCGCAGCGCCGGGTTCGTGTGCGCCTCCTGGTGGCGGCAAGCCCACGACGAGCCTGAGCTTTGGCAGCGCATTGACCTCGCCGTCGACGACGACAAGGACGAGGTTGCACCGGCGAGGTGGCAGGCGATGGCGCATGCCGCCCTGCGGCGCAGCGCCGGCCGCTGCGAGGCCTTCCGCGGCCGCGTCAACGGCAGGTTCCTGTTCTTCCTCGCGCACAGGTACGCATCGACCTCGTCTCGCCTCTCACGTACTCCTCTCCCGAATCTAACTAGAGAAAAACCACTCTCACCCGTGCTTGCAGCGCGCCAACGCTACGGTGCCTCCACGTGACGAGCAGATTTAACATGTCCAGCGAGAAGGTTCTGACGGCGGTGGCGAAGAAGCTCCTGGAGCAGCTCATGGCACAGTCTTAAATTAGAGGCACTTCGAAGTGCCCCTAAAAATCTGCCTCTAAGTATTTTTAGGGACACTTTGAATAGTGTTGCATTTAATCGTGTTGCTAAAAAATATAGAGGCATTTCAAGGAAAGTGCCCCAAAAAATAGGTGTTTTTAGAGGCATTTTCATGAATGCCTCTATATTTTTTAGTGGCACTGTTTTTGAGATGCCTCTAACTATTTTTAGAGGCATTTCTAGGAATGCCTCTATATTTTTTAGTGACACTGTTTTTGAGATGCCTCTAACTATTTTTAGTGGCATTTCTAGGAATGCCTCTAATATTTTCAGGGGCATTTATAGAACTGCCTCTGTAAACACTTCGAAATGCACCATATTGTCCACACAATTGCACAAAACAACAGAATGCAATTTTATTCTTCAGTTTACATTGTCCATACAAATTCACATAGCAATATGTATCAACAACAATATTTTCACATGCTAAACATCATTCTCACATCTCAGTGCATACAAAAGACATGACAAAGTTACATAGATTCACATACAGATTGTAGTAAGATTCTTATTTACAGATGTACATCGTCAGTTAGTGCGATCTTCTCATCATAGTACTCAGAAAAGACAGCCACATCCACATACACAAGGAGCCCATCTCTTGAGTACAGAGATGAAGGCACTGGAAAATCCACTTTCCCTAAGATGAACAACGCATCAACCTCCATACATGGAATACATAAAAATCCTCAGACAAGCTTGCTCAAGAGAAACGCATTAAATGACTAACCAGTTATCATACTAAAGTAATCAACTAGATCTAGGCTGCTAAGCTCCTTCATTCTGCATTTGATTGCAGAAAGATTAATACAACAGAAAATGGTGACAGAAAAGTCAGTAAAGAAAATAATAAATTTCCACAAGAGTTTCAAGTTCTTTTCAATTTTGGCACAGACGAGATAATGCTCACATGAGAAAGACTACACCAAATGAAGACATAATGCAGCGCATGTCAGCAACATATTTATGATTAATTCATTAGCAACTTATAAACCATATCTCTAAGCTACTCGCTTGGGCAAAAATATATTGTATTGGTTTTGGTCAGAACCATCCCGATCAACTTAATCAATTTGCATCACCAAAACATGTACACCATGTTTCACAGGAAACATTCTATTGCATCCCTGATTATGAAAAGCACCATTGTTCACAAACATGATATTACTTTATATATTGTTCACAGCTAATCTCGATGAATGTTATACAGCACATCATGTCACACATCAAGTTACAGACCTGGCATGCATGGACAATAGATATGGGGATGATTCGCAAGCCCGATGTGTCACCGCAATTGCAAAATCTAGGGAAACACGGTCTCGCACATGCATGTACACGAAAATCAAACATCACATCTAGCTAGAACAACTTGGTACATGATGGAGAAGGAACAAGGCTAAGCTGCGACCTTACACTTGCGGGTGCGGCCAGTGGGGCAGCCACAGGAGGAGCAAGCTTGTCAAATCATATAACCATTTCCAGAGCCTGATTAGTTTATAGCTCCCTATCTTTATTAGAATTTAGGAGCTACTGAGCACATTCATCTGTCATATAGGGATGGTGACTGTATTAAACAAGTTACAAAATTACAAGCCTGTTGAGACACTATTGTTTTAAATGACAACATGAACGATTTTAAAATGCAAATGCAGTTGTGAGATTGCTATAGCGCTATTCTCACAAAAAATAACCAATAGCGACAATATACCTTCTAGACAAATGCATAAGGGTCTTCAGCATATGGATTCAAGAAGCCCTCAGCAAATATTCACCAATGTTTGCAGGATGGCGACGAGATCCTGTAAAAACCTGCAGGATACCAAGGCATAAATGTTAAGAGAATGATTCAGAATGGAAGTCATAGATCATACTACAATGTTACAGAAGTATTATGAGTGAAGAGAATATTGTATGCTTCAATCCTACATGGATAGATAGATGTAATGACCGAATACAACTACAGTAAGGAAAGAGTATTGGAGTGTTTGCTGCCTATTTTACCTGCTCAGCAGAAAATATCTTGAGTGCTAGCAAAGCGATGAACCTGAAATATGGTGGCATGGGAATATCGTCATCAGTCTTCTCCTGATAATAAACCCATTTGCCTCATCATCCGTCAGTTTTTATATGAAAGCAATAAGTTGGACATGTACCTTCAGTTTATTCCACCACCAGTAGTACTTCACAACCTTCTCTTGAGAAATATCCACCCTGGTTCCACCACAAGTTAATAGTCAGGTTAGTATGTGTTAATTACCCTCGTTCCACCACCAGACTGAAATCATTTAGGCTGTGTTAATTACCCTTTCTGACTAGGTGACATACTTCATGTAACCTCTTACACATCCTCAGCAAATCTAACTTAAATGAAGATAGCAAAAGGATCAAAAGAAGGGATCAATTTATATCCACTTATTTACCTGGACACCCGCCCACTGTCAAGGACAGTAGTTATCAGGATTTGGGATCCAATGGCTGTGCACTATAAATTAGGAAACCCTGATACAATTTCATTACAATTATTTGTATTGTATCATGCTCGAAGGTGCTATTACCTCAAAATTCTACCACGACAGACAGGTGACCTGAAGCTGCAGACTATATCATCAATTAGTGCTTTCAGAGAATCACCAAATTAATCAGATGGGGAAGTATCCTGATCCAAAAATTTGAGTTCTAGAACCCTGTAAACTTCAAAAACCCTATCGACACAGCACATGGGAGAACAGATAAGCACACACACCCTTTCTCAAGCTACCACAGTTCATCGATCCACGACATCATCACCAGTACAAAAAATAAGGGGGAGGCAGCGCAGGGGATTGGGTAATTCCGTGCGTTACCTTGAGGATGCCGAGATTGACGGAGCCGTAGATGACCTGGAGCTCAAGGAGAGTTGGAGGAGGTCGTGGTCGACCTGGAGAAGCAGCAACACCACCACCGCGCCACCAAATTACCACCGCACCACAACAGCGCCACCACCACACCAGCACCATACCACCATAACATCGGAGAGGCCAAGCGGCGCCATGCATCCAGGTGATGCCTAGACGGCGACGTTGCGTAGGGCCTCGAGGTAGAAGCTCCTCGCCACCTTAACCTGGGCGCCGCATTTGTTCGAACACCAAGCGCGCAAGGATGGCACATGGCAGGGAGTCCGCACAACAGAGTCACGAGGGCGTCGGGTCGAAGGCCGAGCTCTAGGAGGGAGCTGTATACAACGAGGAGCAGCAGCCGAGAGCGCCGCGGCGGCGCGGGAATCGCGCCGCCGGCCGAGCCGAGCCCCCACGGCTAACCCTAGCCGTGGCGCCGCACTCGGGAGGGGAGCGGATTGTAGGCGGCAGGGAATCGGCGGAGATATGAGAGGACAGTCCATGCCGTAGAGCAGCGGCGCCGGGGCCGGCCGCCGACGGCCGAAGCCATGGGCGGCGGCGCGGGCGGTGTGAGGGCAACGGGGAAGAGCTGCGCGTGAGGAAGAGTTTTTTTTTCCTTTTTTGAGCTGAGCGCGTGAGGACTGGGAACCCCTATACAACGCTCTTAGCGTCGTTTGATGCGCGCAACGGGCCAACGGCGCAACGCGTAGCCCCTCAGTTGAATCGCATGTTCATGGGCTTGGCCCATTTCATCGAACAACGTTCATGCGCTCTCATGTTGTACTGGTTCGCCTACCATTTGAACGTGAGCGAATGTACGCGTTCGAAAAAAAGGTGTGTGGTTTCTTTTTCATACATGAACGTACAAGAAGGTGGAAAAGAAAATATGAACACAGATTTCTAGACAGTACATAAAAATGAACTAATTGTATTTATAGAGGCAGTACATAAGAATGCCCCTAAAAATCACTATTTTTTAGACAATTTGAAAAAAGTGCCTCTAAAAATGTTATTTTTAGAGGCACTTTGAAAAAATGCCCCTAAAAATAGCATTTTCAGAGGCACTGCATGGAAATGCCCCTAAAAATGGCATTTTTAGAGGCACTTTGAAAAAAATGCCCCTAAAAATGGTATTTATTGACGCACTTGGTGCAAAATGCCCCTAAAGATCATTTTTAGAGACATTTCCAAATAGTGCCTCAACCAAAGTGCCTCTAAAAACATGTTCTCCCATAGTGTCCCCGGGGACGCTTAGCACGGCCCCTCCTTTTTTAAGCCCGGCCCGACAAATGCCCAGGCGTAGGACTATCACCGATCATAAAGATTTGGAGGCAGGCCTATGTCAGCTCGATCTTGGCTGGAGAAACAAACCTAAGCGATGGATCCGCCGTCAAGGAGAAGAACCAGAACCTGAGCGATGGATCCACCCATGCCCCGGCATTCCGACAGCCACCGGCTCGACAGCGGCTGCAAGGACGTGCATCACTAGTTTAATTTGCTCCATGCGCTCGTTTTTTCCGGGAGAAATTTCCTTTCCTGAACGATCGGAACTTAATTGGGATTAAATGTCGCAATTTATGGTCCCATTTACATCCCGCAGGCGGCGCTGCCCGGCGACGTGCTGTTGATCATCCTGAGCCATGTCCCGCAGGCCGACATCCTCCTCGCCGCCAGGCTCGTGTGCGCCTCCCAGCGGCGTCTAGCCCACGACGAGCCTCAGCTCTGGCGCCGCATCGACCTTGGCGCCGCCGAAGACGAGAACAAGGTTGCACCGGTGGAGTGGAAGGCGATGGCGTGCGCTGCCGTGCGGTGCAGCGCCGGCCGCTGCGAGTCCTTCCGCGGCCGCGTCACCGGCGAGTTCCCGCTCTTCCTCGCTGACAGGTACGTACGTACTCCTTTTTTTGCGGTGGAGGTACTACGTACTCATACGCACGCATTGATCTCGTCACGAACTCTCACGTACTCCTCTCTCGAATCTAACTACTCCCTCCGTTCGAAAAAGGATGTCTTGGATATATCTAGATTTGGATGTATGTGTACACTAAAACATGTCCACATACATCCAAATTTTGATATATCTAGGACATCCTTTTCCGAACGGAGGGAGTACTAGAGAAAACCCACTTTCACTTCTGCTTGCAACCCACCATCTCTATGGAGCCTCCACGTGACGAGCCGATTTAACACGTCCACCCAGAAGTTGATGACGGTGGTGGCCAAGAAGCTCCCTCTGTTGGAGCAGTTCGTGCAGTCGGACGACTGGATCGAGGAAGCTTGGTTAGCCGCTCTCGTCGACCGCTGCCCATGCCTCCAGCTGCTCCACGCCGGCGGCTGCCACACCTTGGGTCCGATAACCAAATCGTTGCGTGAGACTCTGGAGTGCAAGATCAAGGATCTCCGGCTACCGCGTTTTATGGTCGGCGCAAATAGATCATATGACTACTACTCACCCACCCCATAGAACACATCTAGATACATCTTATATTTCAGGACGGAGGTAGTAGTATATTATTTCAGTTTCTTGTTTTTAAAATTTTGCAATGAAAACAACCACCCGAACCCAACCTGCTATTAGTGGTTTTGTGCATCCAAAGCTAAAACGGAAAATAATCTTAAACGCAAGGGATGCTACAAATTAGGACCTACAAAAGGCAGAGAAAATTATGACTTTTTCTTTTTGGAAAAGATACGAGAGATATCTGTTTATCTCTAGCCCATTTTTCCACACGAAACAAATAATACTACGTATCTCCATTTTGTTCTACACATGTGTAACACAAAACAGTATGCACTGCGATTCCATTTAAACGGTCTAATATGGACGGTTTCATGCTGTATGGTTCAAATCGAACCTAGTATTATCTTAGTAGTTAGGCTAGACAGTTGATGTGGAGAAAAGTTATTTATAATTATGGTCGTTTGTAGCAACATTCATCATACAAGACTCATGTAGTTCTGTGATAGCTTGCAAATAGCCAGTCCGTGGCAATAGCCAAGTATCTCGTCGCCAGGCAGGAAAACGTGATTTAAACCCCATTCTTTTCAGCTTTTAGACTAGCTTCCGGGTGAAAATAACTGGAGTGGGTTACCGGAAAGAACTAGCCCATAAAACCTACTCGCTCCGTTCCAATTTAATTGACTTGCTATACACCAAATGCGGATGTATCTAGACATGTTACATGTATAGATACATCCACATATAATGGATAGCAAGTCAATTAAATTGGAATGTAGTGAGTAGTTTGTATGAATTCGCAATAATCTGAAGAAAGCTGGTAATGCAGGTTCATATAGACGCTACAACTGAACATTCTTTTACCGGTAGTACTACTAGGCTGTAGTATTTGGTTCTAGAGCTCCCCAGAAAAGAGAAATATAGGTTAGCTATGAGGATGATCCGTGCGTCCTATCGTATGCCCCTCTTGGTGAAAGCTATACTTGGTTTGTTTGGGTCAAAATAAACTCAAATATAAAGGGACCTTTTTTTTTTTGCGAGGAAACCATGGTGATATTACAGGGAGAACATTACAGAAAGGTGCCCAACAAAGATAAAAATTACACTCCAGTCCTTCTGCAACTCAAAGACGCCGGCATGGAGCAGAACGTGCCGGCGGCGCGCCGCCGCCTCGTCTTCCTTCAAGCCTTGGATCAGAAGACATCCCCTAGCGGACGGGAAGTCGCCGGACCTCGAACTCCGTGGAGCCTCCACCCAACTCCAGCTGCATCTTCGTCTTCCTTCAACATCACTGGCTTCAAAGACGTCAACCCAGATCCGCCGCCACGCGGGATCCGGGAGGGGGATGGCGCTCCCAACAGATCCGGAGATCCCAGGGAGCGAAGGGAGCTGGCACACCACCGCGGAACTCCACCGAGCTCCGCCTTCGAAGGAAGCGCGTACCTGCACCAAAAACACCGCCGGTGACCCAACCTCCTCCATGGCGCCACCGGTTGAAGAGCTCACAAACCCTACTCTATCTACACCCGTGAAGCGGGGATCCCCCGCCCTCCCGCCGCCGGAGCGGCCGACGGAGGACGAGGGATCCGGCGAATCGACGGCGAGGTGGTGGATCTGCGGGTGGGGGTGAAAAAGTCGTCTCTCTCAACTGTAGCGGGAGAGAGGAGGCGTCCAGGCTCGCTTCTCGTGTAGTTCAACGTAAATTAGTTAAAGGGACCTTTCTGTCGCAATTCGTTGAGTTGTGGAATCGTAGCAGTTGTAGGTTCAATGCTAACGTCCTAACGTAGTATACCTCCAAAAACTAAGCTCCCCGAATCATTGGCCTCTCGTGCGTCCGCGACACTGCCCGCACTTCAGTGGCACATGAAATTGGTGTCCCTATGATTCTCCAATCACGCCCTGACACGACCAGGTCGCCTTGCTCGATTCTTTCTCTACTGCACGACTCCATCTTCAGTTTCCCCGAGACGCCTCATGGAGACTAGAGAGGGCGACTAGGGTTCATGCTGCCGCCGCCTCGCGTTGATGGCCACACAATTCGTTAGGGAGTCGGGACACCGCCGCCAATATCAAGTCGACGTGGGGCTCCCGACATCTGGCCTGCTATCTCCCTCGGAGCCAGCCCCATATGTTCGGCCCGGCCGACCTCCCGTCGTCGGTGTTCAAGGCTCGGGCAGAGCCGGTCTTGATATTTGGGGGGGCCGGAGCGAGACTAAAATTCGGGGCCCTTAATATAACTAGACAATCTTAGCAAAATAGAAATTAACCAAGACACAAATTTTTGCGTGGAAAACCCTTTCGGGAAAAAGCCACGGACACACAGAAGGTGTAATTTCATTATGATGGGGGAGTAGGACAATTTTATCATACCCTACATTTTTCTTCTTACATGTCTAGTTGCAAAGTCATTTCTAGATGCAAAATTTTCATCAGTCACATTGTTATCACCCGTGTTGGTTTCCCTTTGGTCAAAAATCAGAAACATACTAATAAATCTGAAGATCCCTATATAGAGAACATGTGAATGTGCAAACGGAGCTTGGCTCTGATGGTTGGGTTCCCTGTGGTGGAACCAGCCCACCCAGGTTCAAGTCTTAGACTTGGCATGGGCGTTTGCATTTACCTGGATTTATTTCAGGTTTATCCGGCGCTATTCTTTCAGTGGTAGGTGACGTGCCCGTCAACAGCGAGGCGCCTGTGGTGACTTCGTCAATCTCAAGATCTGCCGGCTCAGTCTTTCAGAGGTGATCATAGGGGTAGGGTGTGCGTGTGTGCGTTCATAGGGGTGAGTGTACGTGCGTATTTGTGAACGTCTGTGTTGTACTGTGTTCTAAAAAAGAACATGTGAATGTGGACAAAAGGTAAAGCATCTCATATTTAGAAACATATAAGTAGTACTACAGAATTTGCGGTGATGGTCCACCGGCCTACGAAGTTATCTGTTGGAAAGTGAGTTATTCACGAAACTTCACCTATCTTTTTTTTCCGAACCATGCATGCAGCAGAGCTGCATGTACACAGTATTATATTAGAAGGGGAAGAAAGCCAAAATGATGGCTGAAGTTTACAGTTTGGCCGGTGGCCGAAAGAGAGGAAAAGAAAAGAAAAAAGAACAAAAAAAAGGTACAGGAACGACCTAGAGCTACGACCTATCCAGCATCATCTTCTCAGGAGAAGCAAGCAGCGACCAAGAAAATCAACCAACATCCAGAGAGAAACGGCCTGCGCTGGCCAGCTCCCATTACTTCACCTATCTTCAGTATTTCCACTGCTACAATCAAACAAAGAGAAGATACCATTCTTCATAAAATCTAAAAAATACTGTTGACTACTATGTCATATATTAGAAGACGTTTGCTCAGGCTATCTCGTAGAAAGTCGTTTTACTTCTTCCTGAAACAAGCCGTATTTTCAAATAATGTGCCCCAGACTATGAGATAATAGATTTCCTAAAGCATCTGTACAAAATAAAAATGTTGATATGTGACTACGAAGAATGATCATGCTACGAGAAGAGTGGTACATAGTAAATAAAGTGTAATAGATTAATAGTCGACTTTCTAGAATATGGTGACATGGTTTTTGGACCAGAAATACATTTTATAATATTTACACACCTCTGTTCTTTGCATAATGTCTTTCGATAATATTTTTTGAAGAACAAATTACTAGTCTATATAACTATATTGAAGCACAAAAAATATTTCTCAAACAAATTCAATGTTCTTAAGATGTCGTCCTCTCATTTGCGAGGGCAACCTGGCTAGTCGCCATAGTATATACTATATACTATATAGTATGTCAGTTGACGGCTAGTCGTGAAATCTTGATCGGCCCTCCCTTCATGAAAGAAGAACACGCTTTGTAGACTAGACTTGCAGTGGAATGTGGACTCAGAGCTCAGAGCGCTGAAGTCTTTGGTGTCACTCTCGTGGTAATTTCTTTCTACTCGACAAAGTGCCATTGGTGTGCACCTTATCTTTTGATTTCACTCGGAGCGAGCTGTCAAACAGACTAGGGATATTAACGCGGCATGCCATTGGTGTGCACCTTATCTTTTGATTTCACTCGGAGCGAGCTGTCAAACAGACTAGGGATATTAACGCGGCAAATGCCGCGTGTGTTTGGTGAAATTTAATTTTGAAAATGTCGATATTTAATAGTTGTGAAGATTTGAATTTGTTTTGAAATGCGAAGAAAGTATAGGGTTAAAAATTGTGAAGTTTTCAAAATTTAATCAAATTAGGGAGTTATATTCAATTTTGAATTCTTTTTACATTTATAAAGTGGGTAGATTTAGAAGGCATTTCTTTTGAATTATTCAAATGTATGGAATGTTATAACATGTTTGTAATAATGTTAAATAAGGATGTACTGAATTGTTTTTATTTTGTGAGATGTTTTTAAATCTGAAAAGAGTTGTCCGATTTGTAGGTACAGAATGGTCGGAAGACGGGAAAAGGTGTTTGGCAATAAGTTTGAGATAAAAGATGATTGGTTTGGTGGTCTACATTTTTAGTTGTGCACGTTGGTATGATGACCATATAGTATGAAATAGGAAAGATATGTTATTTTGCATTATTGTAATAAAGTCATTTGATTTTAAATAACTGCAGAAAGGTATCTTGAAGTGCTTTTTTTTTCTTTTTTTTTGGCATGAATGTGTAATTTGTCTTCATAAACTGAACTGATCAAATATGTTTGTATTTCGGTGTAAATATGTAATTTGATTCTTTGTTTGGAGGAAATATATTGTATTACAATTTATTAAATTAAATTTATCTTTAGAGGAAATAAATTTATGGTTTCTCCAGTGTGCATCTAATCCAGCATTATTTAAATTTAACTGTGTAATTAGTGAGGGGTAAGTTCAGTTTAAGCATTTGTTGAACTAAATTGCAAAATTGGAGAGAGTTTAGTCGTATTACCTTCAAATATTGACTTATTGTAATTGTTGTAATGTATTTGTGCTTTGTCTTAAATATTTAATTTGACTTAATAATCAGAGGAAATATTTTATGTTAGTGTTTGTTTAATTCAACTTTAATTCAATACATAATTAGAGAGTATGGATTTACATTTTCTCTAATTATTAATCTAATCAAGCATTTTAAAATTGGAGTACATAGTTAGGGAGATTTAAGTTAAATAAACTTCAAATATATTAGTTAAATTGAAATGGTTAAATATAGTTTTGTTTTGCTATAATTTTCTTATTTGCCAGCATAATCAGGAGAAATATATTATGGTTATACGGGTGAACACAAGTTCCAATGTTTTTTTTTACAAATATATTACAGTAGATTGAATTTGGAAAAGGGAAATTACAATTGTTTTGTGAATTAAAATGTAGTGCATTTATTTTTTATTCTTGTTGGTCATTATTCGGAAACTGTTTTAGGAAAACTATAATTGTTTTGTGAGCTAAAATGTCTTGCAATTTTTTGTTCTTCTTCTTGAGCATTATTCCAATGTTGTTTTATTGTAAAACAAAAGGAAAGCAAAAAACGAAAGAAAACAAATATAAAGATGAATATTGTTTTAGGGAAGCCGCGCTTGTGGAGTAAACGTAATTTAAATTTGGTAACATGTATATTTAAAAATTGTGTAGGTTGTAATATTTGTGATATTTGAAGAAGCTTGCGTTTAAATTTTTTTTTAGATGTAGAAAATTGTTGAAGTTGGGGTGTTGTTTACAGTTGACTTATTTTTATGTTTGTATATTGAGTAGGTTTATACGATATTTAAAATGTTGGAATATTTAAATTTGAAATTTGATTATGTGGCACAAATAATCAGTATTTTTTTTGAGGGTATTTGTAGAAATACTTTTATGTTGTACAAATTGTTGTAAAGAGGAAGTGCATTAAGATTTTCTTCAAGTATTCACCAATTCGAAATGTGTAAACATATTTGTTTTCCGACATAAATAATTTGTACTTTTTTCTGAGTTTTTTGTTGCTTCTATTCATATTTTCCGGATGGGAATTTTTAGAGGTACTTCCATTAGGAAGACACTTAAAAAATTTAAATGTATATACTTAGATGAAGGTAATTTGGATTTTGTGTAGATATTCACTTCACCCGTTGTAATTCGAATTCTAGTAATCTGTTGGAATTTTTTGTGTAGAGTATGTCCAAATAGTTGGTGAATTGAAATGTTCAAATATATGGTTGTATGGTGTCATAAATTTTTAATTGAACTTGAAAGTTCACTCAGATTGTATAGAACTATCTACCAGTTTAAAACATTCAAATATGTTTGTATTTGGCCATAAGTGGTTAGTTTTTTTTCCCTGTAAGCATGTTTACATATTGTAGAATATGTCTAATGATGTAGGAAATTGAATTGTTAAAATTTGTCTTTATGTTTCATTAATGTTTACTGAAATAAAGCATATTCAAATTTTGGACAATTCAAAATATGTAAACATGTTTGTGAGCATGTTTCTGTAGTACTATTGTAGAGTAGATATAATTATTTAACAATTTTAAATCTTTGAATGTGATTGTATTTTCCGTTAATATTTATTGAGTTGGAGTGTATCGATGTGTTGACTAATTCAAATTATTGAGATATGTTTTGCATTATTTTTTTTGAATTAGGAAATGTCCAAATGTTGGCAAATTCAAAATTTTCAAACATGTTTGTGGGCATGTTTATGTGGTGTGGAGTATTTTCAATATTATTTAGTAAATTTGAGTGTTCAAATATGATTTCGTTTTGCACTAATATTTACTGTTTTCGAATAAGTCGAAATTACCGACAAATTTAAAAGATTGAAACACGTTTTGTTTCTTGCTGTAAATTTTTTTCCCGGGTTTTTTTATGTATATTTTTTTTATTTTTTGCAATGGGCATTTGTAGAATTGTTTCGAATTTGTGTTTGTTTTTTTGTTTTAAAAAAAACTGACAGGTGGGCCACTGCTGACGTCACAGGGACGCAAGCAGTGGCCACCGCGAGCACGCCGGCGAGGCGTCGAAGCGAGGCGGGACGTGCGCGTGCGCGCCGTCGACGCGCGTGGACGCGGGACGGTCGCAGGCGGCGACGCCGCCCCTTTGTGGCCACCGGAGCGACGCCGGCGGCGCCCGAATGCAGCGGAGGGAGCAGGTCGACTGCGGCGACGAATCCGGCGAGCAGGCGGCGTCCCAGCATGCGCGACTCAGCGAAGATGGAGAGCGTGCGACGGCGGAGCACGCCGGCGGGATCGATTTGGTCGGGGAGGAGCAGGACGGCGGTGATGCGCGTCGGCGGCGGCGGCGGCTTTCCGCCACGTCGCAAGAGAGGAAAGAGGGGAACGTGCTGCGCTGGCTTTTTTACACGGAGATCCCTGAGTTTGTCAAAATTCGCGTTTTAGTCCTTTTGCGGGCGGGTTTTTGCAAAAGTGTCGCTGCAGCGCGACGTGGCGTGACGCCATTGGTAGAAATTCGACGGCTACAGTGTTACTGTAGCAGCGCGCGATCCAGGACGTCGAACGCGTCGATCGGACGGCCCAAACAATCCGGGTGACGTGGACGTCGAAACGGGATGCGATTCTCACCAACTTTTATATATAGGGGAACTAGTGCACAGGTGACATACGAGCAGTAGGTGAGACAGCTGCTAGAGAATTCTAACATGGCGCAGATCATCTTCTCAGCTGTTGTGGGAGACCTGGCCGGTAGGGTGATATCTCTTCTCGTCGGCCAGTTCAAAGGACAAGAGCGTACCGAAGCCAAGCTCCGAAGGATCTGCCATATGCTCATCAAGGTTCAGAGCGCAATAGAGGAGGCTAGAGGGAGGCAGATCACGAACTATGGCACCCTCGAGTGGCTCTCGGAGCTCAACGATGGTCTGTACCAAGGCTGCTACTTGGTCGACACGGTCGGGTGCAGAGAGGAGGACACGACTGAAGATGAGCCCACTGACAAGGTAGCTGTGCAACCTTTCTCCTTGTCCTTGTTTAATCCTGCAAAGCGCCTGCGCGTAGCGGCATGGAGCGTGAGGAACCTATTGTCTACCCATGATGTTTGCATGCATGAGAGGATAGATAGAGTGGTGCAAATCTTGGAGACCATATCCGGTGATCTCAGGGAGTTCCTGATGCTCCTGCAGAACTGCCAGCCAATTCATCGTCCCTTAGCCACTAATATCTTCGTGGAGTGGCAGATGTTCGGTCGACATATCGAGAAAGAGAAGATCATCCACTTCTTGCTGCACGACGAGGGTGGAAAACTGGGTGCGCTTCCGATCGTTGGCGACATGGGAGTTGGGAAGACCACCCTTGCACAGCATGTTTGCGAGGATGAGAGGGTGCGCGGCCACTTCCCAATTATCATGTACACCAGTTTCTCTTGTACTTTAGTTATGGCACGGGGTGAGCCAACGTTTGTCCTGGAATCCAAGCGCGCAGTTGGAGACGCTCGAAATTTTATCGAGTCAGTACATGTACTCAAGGAGAATTACCTCTCCAGCAGGAGGTTCCTGATGGTGTTCGAGGACGTCGACATGCGCAAGAAACAGATGTTAGAAGAGTTACTGCCGATCCTGCGACGACACGGAAAACAGGGAAGCAAAATCATAATCATCACGAGTAAAAGGGCTGTCGCGAGCTTGGGGACGGTGCAACCGATCAAGCTAAAGGTCATGCCGCATCCGGAGTACTGGTTCTTCTTCAAGGCGCACGCGTTTCCCGGCAGAGACGTCGAGGAAGACCTGAAGATGGTGGCAGCAGGCAAATCGATTGCAAAGAGGCTAAAGGGGTCCTTCTTTGGAGCCAAGATCATCGGAGCGGTGCTGAAAGCCCGTCCTGATCACCAGTTCTGGTGCAAGGTCTTGAGAAGCAACATAGGGGGTCTGTCAGTGTTGGGCGATGGCATGGGGTACATTGCAGATTTGGCAGAGACCTTGCTTCCAAGTCAAGTAGGTATGTGCGAGTTGACCATTTCTAAGGACCCATTCTCCTCCCAGACAGAACTGGCTAGGTTGGATGATCTGTGCCAGGATAGTCCTTGTGCTAGTGCTGCCCGGCCGGATGATTATTTGGCAGGTGATATCGGGTTTACAAAAGTATTGGTGTGTAGGACAGTTTTGCCATTCCAATGCTTGTACTACACTGCACATTGCGCTGTGCGCGGTGCGGACAATTCATCAACAGCTTTTTTACGGTACCCTATACTGCTGGGACCTGGGAGCAGTACAGGACCCATCGACTTTTCACCTAGAACATTAACGGGGCAAACCTGCGACTAGTCGGTCCTATACGCAGCCCATTTGGTACTGAAGAACATTTTTCTTTGCTTTTCTTCAGTCCATTTGGAACTGAGATTACCATGCTCCATCATTGAAATATAATATCTATTTTCTTTCCTTACGTTTTCTTGTTGGGCACGGGGAAAACTCTTTCTTCTATTTTGGCGGCACAACCATTGTTGAAACAAATCTTCTTATTAGTGTTAAGTGTATTAGGCTGCATGCAAGCGTCCGTGGTCCAGTCGTATGGCCGTTGAGAAAAGGCCATGCAGTGTCAAACGTGTGCGTGTATTCAGCTAGTGGAGTGCTAATCGGATCAGCCGGTGTGTGGCTTGACCGATGACTGTGTGCATGCTAGGTAGTGGGTTAGTGGCTTAGTACGTGGGTGTGTTGGCTGTGTGAGACGGCTATATAATCCCATGTAATTGTATTGTGTTGGGTTAAGCTGAACAAAGAGAAAAGGCACAAGTGTACGGTGCCATCTCCATGTGTATATGTGTATGTTGATCCTTGGGCAAAGCTATCAACCATTGCAATTGCACGCGACTCGATCTGGGTCTAAAGATTTATCGCAAAAAAAAAAAAAATCTGGGTCTAAAGAAACAAGATGTGAATAAGGTTGAGGGGGAGAATCCGAACCCCAGCAAGCGATCCGCCCTCCCGCCTCCGCAGGCTTGATCTCCCTTGCTCCGAGCAGCTGGGCTCGTGTGCGCCTCGTGGCGGGAACTAGCCCCGGAGGAGCCGCTGCTGTGGCAGTGCATCAACGTCGCTGCTGATGAGGAGAAGGAAGCTGACCCACCGGTGGGGTGGAAGGCGATGTCCATGTCCTGTACTGCTGTGCGGCACAGCGCCGGCCACTGCCAGTCCTACCGTGTCACGGCCCGGCCCAAGCCTGATGACATCGAGCAGGCCCACAGCCCAGCTGGGTCCTGAGAGCGACGGGCAGCACATCAGGGTGCAAGCGGTAACGGTCCGTCCGCGGCGCCGCAAATTTGGGCCCAATTAGCTACAGACGCGAGCAGCCACGAAACTGGGAAAAAAGAAAGCGGCGTACGCGGGCCGGCCCACGGTTGCCGCGGAGCGCCGCATCTCGCAGCGAGAGGCGCTACGATTCGTCTTCTCCGCTCCGCCACCGGAGCGCCGCATCTAGCTGGCCGACCAACACCTACCAAATCCCCTCCACGCCGGCCACCCCAACCTCTCCGCCCGCAGCCCCACCTCAATCCTCTCAAGCAAACCCTAGAGGCTCAGTCATGGCCCCCGATCTGGCGCTAGGCCTAGGCGCACGACCACGCACAAGGCTCGAGCCGCCGGCGCCGATGGGGGCTGGAACACGAGCTGACCGGACGACGGCCACATCGGTGGCCGCAAAGAACAGCAAGCTCAACGCGCAGTTCGAAGCCGACGCGGCCACCTCCGCCGGGGGCCTTTTCGCCGGCGTCTCCATCTTCGTCGACGGCTTCACCGTCCCCTCTCACCAGATGCCCTCGGCAGCCCTCCTCCGGCTCATACTGTACTGTACTGTACTGTACTCGTGCGATTTGAACGCATTTTGTTGTGGCTATATCGGTGCAAGTTACGCCGATTTATCCCAATCTTATTGTTTGGGGATTTTCCAGGAGCTGAAGTGAGATTATGCTGAACAACGGAGGCCGTTTCGTCAACTACTTCTCGAGGCACACGGTGACGCACATCATCTGCACCCACCTCCCGGAGAGCAAATTGCGAAATATGAGGTACATAAGTGAGGCTCACTCTTTGTGCTATTATAAATATGTAACAATTATGTTCTTTTTTCTTGTGCGTGTCCCTGATATCGTTGCTGCTTAATCCAGAGCATTCAGTAAGGGACTTCCTGTCGTGAAGCCAGCGTGGGTGGCGGATTCCCTTGCAGAGAACCGGCTTCTCAGCTGTATTTTCCTCTCTCCTTCTCAGCTGTATTTTCCTCTCTCCTTCTCTTTTGCTAGTCCCTTCCCTGGTGAAAGAACAGACGAGAGCATTGTCATATAGAAATAGACTACTGCTCCTTTTTACACTACTAATTCTTTGATCCTCTAAAACATCTAAGTATGCTCAGCCAAGATTCATTAATATTCTAGAATCTGTCATTGTGACTTGCTTGATTGTAGCCTTTTATCTTCTTAGATTGTATCATCAGGTTCTTTTGGCCATTTCTTGGATACTAACTCTAGTTTCCTTTTCTGAAAAGAAAGATCAGTTAGCATCCGCAGTGATCTTAGATTGTTTCCTTTTCTGATTGTTGATCATGATAATGTTGTATCTCTAGCTAGCTTGAAGATCATATGGTTTTTAATGTAGTATGCTGCTGGTTGTTTCTGATTGCATCCTTGTTATTCGGAAGGTATCTACAGCTGAAGTTAGTACAAAAGGCTGCCTACATTTTCTCTGTCTCTACATTTTCCCTGGTATCTCAAGTGCATATCTGCGAGTAAAGTGTATCTGATTCAGTGCACTGTAATTAGTACAACTTTGGTAAATAGTTTTATCTTATGTTCTGTAATTGAAATTCCATGGATTGGATGGTACAGTGCACTGTAACTAGTACTCATCTGTGGGTGCTCTGCTTTTGTTAAATGCATCGAAATGTTAGTAATAATAGTTACTGAAATTCCTTTGTTCCAACTTGGTACTTATTATAACTCTTTGTTTAACAGGCATCTCAGATGCAAGTGGGAGAGGGCAAGATTTCAGATTACCGTAGTATTTATTCACTTAAGTTTTTTCCTTTGGCTCATATAATATTTTCTTGTGGCTAATAAAATTTCTTATCCACTTTCAGATGCTAATGCATCAGGAAAGAGGCAAAAGAAGGCCAAGAAATGATCCTGAACATGTTCTATGTGTTTGATTTAATTTTCGGTTTGCATTTCCTGTAATGAACAAGTTAGGTGTCAATTTGAGTAGTGAAGAACTGAGTGTTATTTTGTTGCCATGTTGGCTGCTGCTACCACCCAGATTATCTATCCAGTTTGCTTAAGTTTTCATGTTTGCTACAGTTTTCATTTCAGTCAACTTACTGTCAAGTTACTATCAAAATTCAATGAAAATTTCAGTCTAGCTACTGTCAATTTTCAGTCTCGCTTCAGTACAGTTCCAGTCTATAAATTTCTGTCCATATGCAGATCTCCTTCTCTTCAGTACACATCCAGTCTATAAATTTTGAGTACAGTTTCAGTGTATGGATTTAAGTCTATATCGCCACTGTTTGTATATAGCGTCAAGATCATACGCGAGCTAGCCTAACATCAGCCAACCCGCCACAATTTCAGTCCGGCGTCAAGATCAGACGCGACGCGAGCTAGCTATAGCCTAACGATCGGTAGCGGCGCGTGCGACGCCGCAAAGAACCGCGGCACATACGCGGCTAATTTGCGGCATACCGCATACGTATAGCGGCACATGCGGCGTACGTGCGGACTCCCACGGTGCGTCCCGCTTGCACCCTGAGCAGCACACGAAGGCAAGAGCAGCACGTTATATGGAGGGTGGTTGGATCGGTTCTTCCTGTGAACTTTGTAGTGGTTTTGAGAGATTTCCCCAAATTGTATCCTGAAGTCCAGATTGTACTCTGAACCTTGTGTATCTGTGTTAAGATCATAAGCTCGGACGTAACAATTGGCATCTTGAGCCCTGTTTCGATCCGTGGTTCGCTTGATCTGTAAATCCGTTTGCGGTCGGCGGCGATTTTCAAATTGCTGCTGTAAATCCCATCTCTCGGTTCGATCGCGTCCTTGGCTCTCGATCTGGCGCCCAGGAAGAGTCCGACGGTGGTGAAGACGCAACTGGCGACGGCGATGGTCGAAGAACAGAACACCTCCACCAACGCCAAGCTCGTCGACATCGCGACACAGCTTCATTCGATCACGGGCTGGATGCAGTCGGTGGACAAGACCACCGCGGATCTGACGAAGAGCACCGCGCTCCTTCAACTACACGCAGAGGACACCGCGTCTCGCCTGGGTCTCCTGGAAGCTGATCCAGCGGCAAGGTGGCCACCGGAACCTCCTCCCCGCCCGAACGCGGGCGAGATCCTCACGCTACCGACCAACGTCGTGCAGCTCGACTCCGACAAACAGCCCCATGGGCGCGGCAATGGCAATCTCGCACGGGGGCAGGATCCCGGAATCAATCGATTCCCCGATCTTCCTCCCGGCGCTGGTACGTCTCGATCTGCACCTCAGCTGCTCGACAGAGAGTCTGACCCAGATGACTATCGTGGGTCACATACACAGCATCACTCACATCACCGCACTCATTACACTACCACACCAAAGATGGACTTCCCTAAATTCGATTGGGATGACCATCAAATTTGGATAGATAACCGTGACTTATACTTTGAGATATATGGAGTTTCACCACACATGAAAGTCAAGTTCGCTGCCTTGAACATGATAGGAAACGCAGCACTCTGGCTTAAAACTGAACAGAAGAAACACAAGTTTGTCCACTGGCGTGAATTGTGCGTTGCAGTTATAGAGAGATGGGGTAAGAGCAAGCACACCTTCTTCATGCGCCAGCTGCTCGTCTTGAGTCAGTCTGGTACTGTGGAGGAGTACACCACGAAATTTCACACTCTTAGACACCAAATTCTGTTGGAGGATCCCTATACTAGTGAAGTGCTGCTTGTAGAACGTTATCTTGCCGGGTTGCGTCCTGATATACGTTCTGCTGTCATTTTACATTGTCATGAGGATGTGGATACTGCGAGTTTGCTGGCTACGTTGCAGGAAACCGAGATGGAGGCTAACAAGATGCACCATAAGCACTATCACAAGGACAAGACCAAGTCTTATTCTGACAAACATAAGTCAGCTCCTCGTTCTGATGACACCAAGAAGCCTGAAGGCACTCGCTGGGATGATAAACTGGAGGCTCTTCGTGCTTACCGCAAAGCGAAGGGGTTATGTTTCACTTGTGGCGAGAAGTGGAACTGGACTCACAAGTGCCCATCATAGATTCCCTTGCATATTATGGAAGAATTGTTGGAGGTACTACATACTGACGATACTGATAGTAAATCTTCTGCTGACAGTTCAAACACTGATGGAGATCTCTGTCTTCTGGCACCGCTCACGGCGTCACCGACACCGCGTCAACGCCGCACCATGCGTTTACATGGCATGGTGGACAAACAACATGTGCTAATTCTGGTGGACTCGGGAGCAAATGCCTCTTTCATCACAGAGGAACTGACTGCAAAATTGGGCAAGGAGTTAACTCAAACCACACCATCTCGCTTTGTAGCCGCAAATGGGGCCTCGTTGGTGAGTGCTCAGATGATTCCCAAATTGCAATGGATGTGTCAAGGACATTCTTTTGAATAGGACTTCCAAGTGTTGCCTCTGCCGTGTTATGACATGATCCTTGGTGCTGATTGGTTGGAAAGTCACAGCCCTATGTGGGTGCACTGGAAGAAGAGATGGATGCGTTTCACTCATAACAACCGCAGGGTTAGCTGACAGGCATCCAAAATCAGAAACAATCCTGTCGTCCAGTGTCAGCAGCTAAACTTCATGGACTATTGCGCAGGGAGCTATAGAAGAATGTATTCAAGTGCAGCCAATTCATCAAGAGCAGGAATTCAATTCCTTGTCCGTAGCTGATATGCAAACTGTTCCAATGGAAGTTTAGCAAGTGTTGACAGAATTTGATGCGTTCTTTGGTGATCCAGTGGACTTACCACCATCTCGTGACTGTGATCACCGTGTTCCCTTGGTGGCAGGGGCACAACCCGTCAATGTCAGGCCGTACCGATATACTCCCCATCAGAAGACAGAAATCGAGCGGCAAGTTCAAGCGATGCTGGAACATGGCACCATCCGTCACAGTGCAAGCCCATTCGCCTCCCCGGTACTCCTGGTTCGTAATAAGGATGGCAACTGGCGCTTCTATGTGGATTACCGTCAACTAAATGCCCTCACTGTGAAAAACAAGAATCCGTTGCCTGTTTTCGATGAATTGCTCGACGAGCTTGCGGGTGCTCAATAGTTCAGCAAGCTGGATATGGCTTCCGGGTACCATCAAATCCGTATGGCAGCGGGCGACGAACACTAAACTGCATTCAGAACACACCAAGGCCTCTACGAATTTTTGGTGATGCCATTCGGTCTCACGGGAGCTCCTGCAACATTTCAGGGGGTCATGAATCTCCTGTTTGACAAGTTGCTGCGCCGTGGTGTCCTGGTCTTCATGGACGATATTGTGATCTACACAAAGACTCTCGAAGAGCACCACAAGCTTCTGAAACAAGTGTTCCAAATCCTGCATGACAACAAGATGCGAATTAAGCGTTCGAAATGTATGTTTGCTCAGCAAAAACTTGAGTACCTTGGGCATGTGATTAGTGGTGAAGGTGTGTCAACAGATCCTGATAAAATCGCCACAGTCCAACAGTGGCCTGTGCCACGGAATTTGAAGGAATTGAGACAGATTCTTGGTCTAATGGGGGTACTACCGCAAGTTCATAGCTCATTATGGTGTGATCAGCCGCCCTCTTACCGAGCCGCTCAAGAAGGGGACTCAATTTCGGTGGACACCGGTGATGACCCACAAGTATAGGGGGTGTATCGTAGTACTTTCGATAAATAAGAGTGTCGAACCCAACGAGGAGCAGAAGGTGTTGACAAGTAGTTTTGAACAAGGAATCACTCTACATACTAGCAGACAAGTTTTTAGGGGTTTTTGATATTGCAGATAAATAAAATGCGTGTAAATAAAAGACAGTAATAATAATTGCAGCGAGTGGCCCAATCCTTTTTAGAGCAAAGGATAAGCCGGTTGGTTTACTTATGATGGCAAAATGTTCTTGAGGACACACGGGAATTTCGTCAAGTGCTTTCGCTTCCTACAGCTGATTAATCTTTATTGTTTTGATAAGTGTTGTGTGGGTGAACCTATGCTAATGCACTGCCCTAACTTGGACTAATACATACTTGTGATTAAACCCCTTGCAAGCATCCGCGTCACAAGGAAGTAATTAAGATAAATCTAACCACAGGCTTAAACTCTGAGATCCTACACTCCCTCATGCACCGGTTTACTAACGGGGGTTTAGGTTTCTGTCACTCCGGCAACCCCACAATTAGTAGCCAAATACACAATGCATTCCTCTAGGCCCATAAAGGTGAAGTGTCATGTAGTCGACGTTCACACGACACCACTAGAAGAATAACACCACAACTTAAATATCAAACCATTAAATATTACTCAACATAGTTCCACTACTAACAGCATGACTTCTCCCATGTCCTCAAGAACTAAACGAACTACTCACAAGACATCATATGGATCATGATCAGAGGTGATGTAATGATGAATAACAATCTGGACATATACTTCAATTCACCGATAAAACTTAATAGCATCAACCACAAGTAGTAATCAACACCGGGAAAGTTTCCCCTATGAACTACACAAAGTATAACCCTAGATGTTGCAGCGAAACGAAGTGGAGCGGTGGAGATGATGGTGACAGCGATGGAGATGATGATGATGATCCCGATGAAGTCCGGCGTGATGACGATGACGATGGCGATGATTTCCCCCCTCCGGGAAGGAATTTCCCCGGCAGATTTCTGCCCGCCGGAGAGCTTTTTCTCTCTGTGTGGTTTCCGCCTCGTGGAGGCGGCGGAATATTTCCTCGATGACTCCCCACGTCTTAGGGTTTCTGGGGGATGAAGTACCCGAAGGGGGAGCACCAGAGGTGGGCCAGGGCGGCCACACCATGCCCCGGCGCGGCAGAAGGGGGGCCCGCGCCATGGGGTGGTGTGGGCCCCTCGTGGCCCATCTCAGCCTCCCCTTTTGGCTGGCTCCGGCATCTGACAAAATAGGAACATATGTATATTTTCCGTGAATTGTTGATCTTCAGAAATAAGGTGTCTTGACGATGCTTTTTCCAGCTGAATCCTGACTCCGGCAGTTAATTCCCCAATAATCATCAAACATGCAAAACAAGATAAAATAACATATGTATATCATCTAAATGTGAAATATATCAATGAATAGCAGTAAATTATGATATAAAATAGTGATGCAAAATGGACGTATAAACTCCCCCCAAGCTTAGACCTCGCTTGTCCCCAAGCGAAAACTGAACTCAGTAAACAAGACCACAGGTTTATGGAGTGAAGCGTCGATAATAAAGAATACGGACAAGAAGCATCAACATGTACTAACACACGAATCATTTTAGACAGCAACTTCCCCTCATATAACTTATCTTGAAACGAGTAATGGAAATCACAATAAAGGTGCATAAAGAAAAACATGGTTTGGTGATGGAAAACTTCGTTCTTGGTCATATTCATTCAGATAAAAGACTTGTGCAAAACAAGGAAGGATAACAAACATGATTGATAATATTAATATATAGATGGTTGAATCACAACAATTCAAATGCTTGCTTAAGAAAGAAAGGAATAGGTTTACTGACTCAACATAAAAGTAAAAGAAAAGCCCTTCGCAGAGGGAAGCAGGGATTAAATCATGTGCTAGAGCTTTTTAAGCTTTTGAAATCATATAGAGAATAAAAATATAAGTTTTGAGTGGTGTATGAGAATTGTCAACGAATCAGAAAATGGAAAGTACAATATGACCCCTGCCAACCAGAATTTTAAGAGCAGCTCCCATGAAGGACGTTATTTCTACCAGCAAGGCAGATCATCCCTCTTCTCTTTTGTTTACACATGCAGATATTTCACTGTTTGTCATTGCTTGACTGATAAATCAGGGAAAAAATGTGAAGAGAATTAAGCGGTTAAAGTTGTAATTAATTGGGACTGGGCACCCAATTTGCCAGCTCTTTTTGCAAAATTAATGGATAAGCGGATGTATATGCCGCTAGTCCGGTGGTAAAGTCTGTTTGACAGTTGACATAAAGACATCCACCCCATCCTCATGAGCTAGTAAACAGTGACACAAATAAGGAGTAGTAACTTTTGAATAGTTTAAAGGTAGCACATGAAGTATTTACTTGGAGTGGCAAGGAAATATCACATATAGGTAGTTATGGTGGACACAAATGGCATGAGTTTTGGCTCAAGGTTTGGATGCACGAGAAGCATTTCCTCTCAGTACAGGTTTTTGGCTAGCAAGGCTAGGTAGCAAGCATAAGAGTGGAGGGATACAAACAAATATAAATGTAATAGAAGCAATCATGCAATCTTCCTTGTAAACACAAATAATTTTAACTTGAGAATACTAAGCTCATGAGCCAACAAGAAAGAAAGATACTGAGATAATGTATCTACATGCAATCCCCTCTTTTCTACTTAAGCCTCAAAATATTGTTGCTACTGACCAATGCTAAGTTTGCCAAAACCAAACATATTTACTTGATGCTCCAAAGTGATGCCAACACTAACAACAAGATCATTCATATGACAGAAATTTGCAAGGTAAAATAAAGTGTGCAGAAAGTAAATGATAAAACTTCTCATTAATATTCCAATAACGGCAACTCACACCAAGGGATACATAGATAACCAACTAAGGAGAGATACTTCCACACTGCAAACCATCCTACATGATAACTTCTCTACTCATGATATGACTCGACTGAAAAGTAAAAGGTAAAAGATAATGGTGATGATACCGCGACACTCCCCCCAAGCTTGGAACAAGCTGAGGGGATGCCAATACCAATGATGAATACTCCTTCGGTGGTGATGGTGGGACGATCATGATTGGGGACATGAACCGCTCTAGCATGCGGCGAAGCCTATCGTTCTCCTCTTGGAGTGTTGATGGTCCCGAAGAGCAAGGCCTTGATACCTGCAAAAATAAACGGGATTAGGTTGAGACTCCAAGTGCAGAGTGTATAGTAAGTGGAAGACAGTTTTCCCCACGAGGGGTGACTCGAGGGTTTAATATCGAACTCTCGGGGAATCTGAAGTGGTAGATTTATCTTCTTATCCTTCTTTTGGTTACCTACAAAACAAGGTTAGATGTTTTGGTCCTCAACCTCACCTGTGGTTGTCAAGCACAAGGTGTAAGAATGATATCAGGATAGTTATGCAATGCAAACAAGAAATAAATATGCAATGATGGTGGATGCAATGATAAATGATATTTTTGGGTTTTTGAATGATGTATGCAAGATGAAAAGTATTTTTGTATTTTCGGATTTAATGATGGCTGAAAATAGAAAAGTGGTATATGGTGTTGGAAAGGTGTTTCTTATGATTAAAAATGGACTGGGGTTCATGGTTTCACAAATGCACTCTCTCTTTATAAAGTGGTAGACAATGGAACACACAGTTAACATATGAGATTGCAACACAGGGTTTGATAACAAGTTACTTAGATATATGGGCATCACGTCCTAACATAGAGATCTTTTGGTTATTAACCTCTCTTATACTCCACCAAGATGCGAACTAAATCATAACACCTCAGTAATTAAGATAACTCAGAGTATAGCATTAAGTATCATGACATGAAGTGAAAATAAGAACATGCTAGATCTAGTCATGGAGTAGTGGCAATGGTCACGCCCACATCCCCGGTAGCATGGTATTTTAGTTTATCCCTAGTGAGGTAACAAAGTAAGGTAAAGATACCAAAGTGGATCGCAGAACTTTCTCTCACGTTCACTGCACTAGCCACCCCCCGTTACTCCAACTAATGCACACGTTCCCCCACACACGCTCTCATAAACATGCTTGATCAAAACAAGTAGACAAGAACGGGGTACATAATATGCATCTATACTCATAACTGAAACAAACATTGCAATCTCAAACATATATTAACTCATAAAGATCCACCACAAAGGTATTACAACGGTGACCGTAATCATGTTCAGCAGCTCATACGGTGCTAATTAGTGAAGCTCAAGAGAGGAGAGATACATAAGTTACTTCCACAAACCCATAGTCCAGAGGTGGACTACTCCCTCTTCATCATGGAGACGGTGGAGAAGTCGATGGAGAAGATGGAGACCACGCCGGCAGCGCCCCGCCGGAGTTTTCCCCCTCCAATCTGCAGCTCCTGATCTCCGTTTCGGTGTTTCTGTGTTTGTGCGGCGCTCCTTCCAGAGAACGTCGGGGGACCTTTTTTATAGGCGTTTTTAGGTCAAGACGATGTCGGTGGAGAAGATCGACGGCAACGGAGCCACGAGGCCCAAATGGGTGGGTCCCACGCGGCACAGTACCTGGCCGCGTGGGCCCCCTTTGGCCCTCGGCCTCCGTTTGCTCGCTTCCTTCGCCCACAGGTCTTCTTCCTTCCAAATATTGACGCCCGTAAATTTCCAGGTGATTTCGTTGACGTTTGGGTCCCTGAAACATTAAAATAAGAAAACGGGGTTTTCTGCCTGTGCAGGGTTAATTCCATAAAAATAGGAAATAAATGAATATTCCCAAAATCATTATAAAACATTGATATAACCCTTATATGATGCAAATATGATTGGAATATAAGCAATTAAAGTGCAAAGTTCATGTATGCATTTTACATGCATCAACATCCCCAAGCTTAATCCATGCTCGTCCTCGAGTATGAAGATGATAAAACTAACATGGACTTTGCAATTTAATACTTAACAATGATATCAAAGATGATTACTATTGCTACATATAGTCAAATGATTCATTCTTCAAAGGAGTAGCAATATGCAAATAGTTTATGAAGTGATATCAAGTATTCAAGACAAGGATGTTCATTGATAGTTCACAAAGTGTAACATAGTAGCAAGTAATATGGCATAATGATAAGTAGAACATCCTACAATGGTCATAGAGTGTAGATGAAAATCTGAATATGATAGGTGTACACTTTGGAAAGATGTATATGTGAGTAGAGGTAAAGCATGCATAAGTTTCATCCAACTTCCAAACTCTTCTACTTAAGTTAATGATTGCAATAAGGTATTCATTGGTGTCAAGCTCTCATTGCCCCTATCATAGCATCTTGAATGATTAAGGTTAAAGTGAAAGCAAATATGAGTAGTGTGCTTGATAAAGAATGGGTTGAATGTCTCATGCCCCTTGAATACAAGTACTTACACCATGTGTTACTCAACTTGGGAAACAAAGCAAGTTCAATTAAATATCATTGTAAGCATAATAGTATCATCAAGAGCGTCAACTGGGGTACCTCTTGTCCCAAGATATGGAACAAGCCCATATCAAAATGACAAGACAAACAAACAAAATGAACAATCTCAACACCCTTTTTATTTACCATTTGGAATAGTTTTTTATTGCAAGGTGTATCACAGAAGGTTCACCATAGTATGTAAGTAAATTTCCACCATGAATGATGCATGGCTTAGATTAGCGGCCCAGGCGTCTCTCTAACCATTTACACAAACTCATTTAAACTCACTCTATTTCCACATTTATTTCAACATGATAAGCATCCATAGACAAAAGCACATGATATCAACTAAATGAGATGAAGAGCGTGTTGAAAGCTTGCCATGTGACAGCACATATGGGCTAACTTCCAACCCAAAACATTCATCAAGCCACAAACATCATAATCTTAATCACAATGGGTCAAGTTTTATTATGCAAATAAAAGAACATTGTGCATCAAGTTCGTGAGAGCTATATAACCAATTTTTTCCATTGCAATCAATAACATAAACATTTTCATTCAGAGGTAAGATAACACAAACAACATGTTAAACATACTCGGAATAGCATAAAGCCAATAGGTAGATATGGTGGACTCACTGGAATAACTTTGGTTGAAGGTGTTGGAAACAAGTTTTTGCTTGTTGGAGTTTTTGGGCTAGCAAAAGGGAGAAAGTTGACCATCTAGATGCATGCATGAGTGTCCATAGAACTAACTAATCCATGTTAAACCAAGTAAATAACAATCAGCACCAAAACATGAATAAGTGATAGCTCTACAAAAAGAATTTGCAAACTATTACTCATAAACAAGCTCATGAATCATGCAACTATATGTATCATTAAAAATCAAGTCAAACATCCCTTTTCCCAATCTTATAAAAGCATCCAACATATTTCAACCCATATTTCCAGTAGCTCTCTCATATATAATTGATAGTGTGGTGGTCTCTCAAGACTCAAACAAAAAAAAAAACGACGCTCCAAGTTTATGCGATAAAGTGTTTCGATCGAAAAACAGAAGTTGGACGTGTGCAAACCGAGAGTGTGTAGGTCCAGCGGGGTTGTCTTCACATCCCCAAGCTTATGGTCTTCACCATCCTTGGATAGCTCTTGGTGCATCTCCTCCAATCCCTGTGAAAAAACTTCAAAACACCGTTTCTCCCATCTCTTTTCTGTGGGGTGCATTAATAGTGATAAACAAATAGGTTCCTTGCTGCATATAATCCTTGAACAAAAATTCATATGACATGTCCAGAAAGTGTATAATGTTGTATGCCTACTCATAAACTCAATTGGATCAAAAAGATTCAACTTAAAAGCTCAAAGCATGCATCAAACAAAATGGGACAGAATCTGTCCAGAAAAACAGCAGCAGCAAAACGTATTTTTCTACCCTACCAAACTTTCTCGAAAAATTCCGAAAAATTCATGCATACAGAGGATGAAAAGTTGCAACTACAGTTCAAATATGAGCTCATTCGGAGTTACAGAATAAGAATTAAAAATCATACCGTGCACTGACTTGTGCAGGAATAAAATCTCCGAACGCTATAAGCAACTTTTTCAAACCAAAAAGGGTAAAACTTGGCACTTTATTAAAAACTCCAGAACCTAAACTAAACAAATCTCTTGTTACAGCAAGAGGACACAAAGAAAAATCACACACAAAAATAACCGGGTTGCCTCCCGCAAAGCGCTTTCTTTATAGCCATATAGCTAGGCTTCTTACTTGTTGTTTTATTGTGGACGAAGCTCATGAGGGAGCTTGAACTTTGGTGGTTCCCTCTTCCTTGGAAAGTGTTCCATGCACTTCTTGTGTGGAAACTGAAACTTTACATTCCCTTCCTTTGAATCAATGATAGCACCTGTGGTACGAAGAAAAGGTCTTCCAAGAATAATAGGACTAGAGGTTTTATTCCCCATGTCCATGATTAGAAAATCCACAGGCACAAAAGTCATATGTAACTCTACCATAACATCACTTACTTTTCCCAAAGCATGTTTAATAGAGTCATCAGCAAGTGCTAGTTCAATAGAGCATTTTTCAAGATTTTTCAATTCAAGCACTTCATATAGTTCTTTAGATAAAACAGAGACACTAGATCCTAGATCAAGTATGGCATGGTGTGTCTCTTTTCCAATAGTTACTAGTACCTTAGGTATCCACATATCCCCAAGCTTAGGTGGTATCATAGCCTCTTGGTTGTACCTAGCAATCTTTTCTTTCAAGACATGATTAGCAATATAAGAACCAAAACCTGCTTGGTTAGTGTTGATGGAAGGATCACTTGCAAATTTTTGTAAGATAGATATTAATTCATGCAAGCTACAATTTTCTAAGTCAAGCAAAGGATCCTTGACTTCATTAAGCATTTTAACTTCCTCAACTTTCTTTTCCTTTTTAACCCAAACTTGTTGCTTACAGGAACTCTTTCACATGTTTAAGAGATGAATCTTTTCTCAATGAATCACTAACTCGAACCAATTTTTCCTCAATATTGTTCAGGTAAACATCTTTTTCCAGAAATTCTTTCTCACAAATTCTCAACTTATGCATGACATTAACCAATTCATTGTTTATCTTTGGAATAATGTTTTCAGAATAAGAAACTAGTTCAAAATCTTCCTTACTAGGTAGCTTTTCTAACTTAGTTTCAAATTTATCCTTTGATGAAGCAAGTGCTATTGTGGTGTCTTCCAACTTTTTCTTGCTACCCACAAAGCTACCAAAAATCCTTCTAAGTGTCATGGCTGCACAAGGTGGTGTTGACAAGACAAAACTTCCACCTGTAGCCCCATCTAAAGCATTTTGATACCAAGGATCTATTCCATAATAGAAATAAAGATTTAGCTTTTCATCTTCACAAGGTGTAGGATCTTCATAATGCATCCTATTAATTCTTACCCAAGCATCTTTTAATGTTTCTCCATGATATTGTTTAAAACTAGAAACAGAATTCCCTAGAGAACTCCCTCCTTGTTTGTTTCCAAGCACCATGATAGCAAGTTTTTTTTGGTATTTTTAATTTTTTATGCAAAACTGAAATAAATATGATATGATATGCAATGACACTAACAAAACAAATAAATTGCTTTGTAAGTAAAGATGGATAAGATGGTGCTCACGTAGGTGCAACCTCCCCAAGCTTAGGTGTTAGCACAAGTTGGTGACGTTGACTTTGTTGTGAGATGAATGCGATGATGCACACCCTTGGATAAATCTCTCAGCTACGATTCCCCGGCAACGGCGCCAGAAAACGTCTTGATGGTCCCGAAGAGCAAGGCTTGATACCTGCAAAATAAACGGGATTAGGTTGAGACTCCAAGTGCAGAGTGTATAGTAAGTGGAAGACAGTTTTCCCCACGAGGGGTGACTCGAGGGTTTAATATCGAACTCTCGGGGAATCTGAAGTGGTAGATTTATCTTCTTATCCTTCTTTTGGTTACCTACAAAACAAGGTTAGATGTTTTGGTCCTCAACCTCACCTGTGGTTGTCAAGCACAAGGTGTAAGAATGATATCAGGATAGTTATGCAATGCAAACAAGAAATAAATATGCAATGATGGTGGATGCAATGATAAATGATATTTTTGGGTTTTTGAATGATGTATGCAAGATGAAAAGTATTTTTGTATTTTCGGATTTAATGATGGCTGAAAATAGAAAAGTGGTATATGGTGTTGGAAAGGTGTTTCTTATGATTAAAAATGGACTGGGGTTCATGGTTTCACAAATGCACTCTCTCTTTATAAAGTGGTAGACAATGGAACACACAGTTAACATATGAGATTGCAACACAGGGTTTGATAACAAGTTACTTAGATATATGGGCATCACGTCCTAACATAGAGATCTTTTGGTTATTAACCTCTCTTATACTCCACCAAGATGCGAACTAAATCATAACACCTCAGTAATTAAGATAACTCAGAGTATAGCATTAAGTATCATGACATGAAGTGAAAATAAGAACATGCTAGATCTAGTCATGGAGTAGTGGCAATGGTCACGCCCACATCCCCGGTAGCATGGTATTTTAGTTTATCCCTAGTGAGGTAACAAAGTAAGGTAAAGATACCAAAGTGGATCGCAGAACTTTCTCTCACGTTCACTGCACTAGCCACCCCCCGTTACTCCAACTAATGCACACGTTCCCCACACACGCTCTCATAAACATGCTTGATCAAAACAAGTAGACAAGAACGGGGTACATAATATGCATCTATACTCATAACTGAAACAAACATTGCAATCTCAAACATATATTAACTCATAAAGATCCACCACAAAGGTATTACAACGGTGACCGTAATCATGTTCAGCAGCTCATACGGTGCTAATTAGTGAAGCTCAAGAGAGGAGAGATACATAAGTTACTTCCACAAACCCATAGTCCAGAGGTGGACTACTCCCTCTTCATCATGGAGACGGTGGAGAAGTCGATGGAGAAGATGGAGACCACGCCGGCAGCGCCCCGCCGGAGTTTTCCCCCTCCAATCTGCAGCTCCTGATCTCCGTTTCGGTGTTTCTGTGTTTGTGCGGCGCTCCTTCCAGAGAACGTCGGGGGACCTTTTTTATAGGCGTTTTTAGGTCAAGACGATATCGGTGGAGAAGATCGAAGGCAACGGAGCCACGAGGCCCAAATGGGTGGGTCCCACGCGGCCACAGTACCTGGCCGCGTGGGCCCCCCTCGTTTGGCCCTCGAGCCTCCGTTTGCTCGCTTCCTTCGCCCACAGGTCTTCTTCCTTCCAAATATTGACGCCCGTAAATTTCCAGGTGATTTCGTTGACGTTTGGGTCCCTGAAACATTAAAATAAGAAAACGGGGTTTTCTGCCTGTGCAGGGTTAATTCCATAAAAATAGGAAATAAATGAATATTCCCAAAAATCATTATAAAACATTGATATAACCCTTATATGATGCAAATATGATTGGAATATAAGCAATTAAAGTGCAAAGTTCATGCATGCATTTTACATGCATCAAGTGTCTCCACCTCCATCCTCAGAACTCGATATTGATCACAAAACTCATTAGTGACTCGAAGAGCCTCAGTTACTACAGGAAAAGAGCTAAAATCTGGAGCAGGCGGCGTCGCTCCCTGCATATTATGAGAAAAGGCACGTTGAGTATTAATTGATCCCACAAAAGTAGGTTTGCTTGTCCTTGATCTTGCAACAATCTGTCCCTCTTTGTTTGACGACATCTCCTTTACTTCCTCCTTGACACTCTGATCCATATCCTTGCGCCTAGCTGTGTTCCTTGCTTCTTCTGACCATCCTACGAAAGTCCCCTGATCGAGATCACGGAGGAGCTCACGTCGACGTCGCAGCACGTACTTCTCTGAGGATGAACCCTGGGACGACATCTGACAGAAACAACCCGAAAAGAAAACACGACGAGAAAACGATATACGGACCTCGGGGGATCCGGGGGATTATATAGCAAAAAGTTTCATAACAAAAGGAAAGTCCAGGTCGAAACCGGGCTGGAGACGGGCTCCGAGGCGCCCACACCATGCCACGGCGCGGCCAAGGGTGGGCCCGCGCCGTGGGGTGGTGTGGTGCCCTCGGGCACCGTTTCCTCCCCGTTTTCGGCTCGTAATTTTCCATATTTAATAAAAACAACAAAAATATAAGTTGGGAAGTTAAACGCGAACTTTTTCTTACCAAAACTGTTACCTATTCGAAAACAGACTCTGCAGTTTTCTGAATTTGACTTTTAATAAAATCTTCCGGAGTCACTACTTGAATAATATCAACGTCTTCGTTATAAGAATCCCCAGAAATATAATGCTTGAGTCTTTGACCATTAACCACTTGAGATTGTCACCATCAAGCGAAGTAATTTTGATTGCACCTGAACGGTAAACCTCTGAAACAACATAAGGTCCTTCCCATTTCGAAAGTAATTTACCTGCAAAAAATCTGAGACGAGACCTATACAATAGAACTTTCTCACCAACATTAAACTCTCTCTTTAGGATTCTCCTATCATGCCATTGTTTCACTTTCTCTTTAAAAAGTCTAGCATTTTCATAAGCTTCACTTCTCCATTCATCTAAGGAACTCAAGTCAAGTAACCTCTTTTTACCGGCAAGTTTAAAATCTCTATTAAGTTCTTTTACGGCCCAATAAGCTTTATGTTCTAATTCTAGAGGTAAATGACAAGCTTTTCCGTAAACCATTTTATAAGGAGACATACCCATAGGATTTTTATAAGCAGTTCTATAAGCCCACAAAGCATCATTAAGCTTCCTAGCCCAATTCTTTCTAGATTTATTAACAGTCTTCTGCAAAATAGATTTAATCTCTCTATTTGATAATTCTACTTGACCACTTGTTTGAGGATGATAAGGTGAAGAAATTCTATGATTAACATCATATTTAGCAAGGGTTTTTCTAAAAGCACCATGGATAAAATGAGAACCACCATCAGTCATGAGATATCTAGGCACACCAAACCTTGGAAAAATAATATCTTTAAGCATTTTTAATGATGTCTCACCATCAGCACTAGATGTTGGTATAGCTTCTACCCATTTAGTAACATAATCAACAGCAACAAGTATATGAGTATAACCATCAGAAGGAGGAAAAGGACCCATAAAGTCAAATCCCCAACAGTCAAAAGGTTCAATAACAAGAGAATAATTCATAGGCATTTCATTGCGTCTAGTTATATTACCAACTCTTTGACATTCATCGCATGATAAAATAAATTTTCTTGCATCTTTAAAAAGAGTAGGCCAATAAAAACCTGATTGTAAAACCTTTTGTGCAGTTCTATCTCCAGCATGATGTCCTCCATAAGCACTTCCATGGCATTTCTCAATATTTCTTTTTGCTCAAATTCTGGAACACATCTTCGCATTATACCATCCACTCCTTCTTTATATAAGTGTGGGTCATCCCAAAAATAATGCCTCAAGTCATAAAAGAATTTCCTTCTTTGCTGAGCTGTAAAGGTTGGAGGCAAATACTTGGCAACAATAAAGTTAGCATAGTCAGCATACCAAGGACTTTCTCGCGAGCTTACCTTTATCACAGCCAATTGTTCATTTGGAAAACTATCGTTAACAGGAACAGGATCATAAGAAATGTTTTCCAATCTAGACAAATTATCAGCGACAGGATTTTCAGCACCTTTCCTATCTACAATATGCAAATCAAACTCTTGTAATAAAAGCACCCATCTTATAAGTCTAGGCTTAGCATCTTTCTTTTCCATAAGGTATCTAATAGCAGCATGATCGGTATGGATAATAACTTTCGAATCAACAATATAGGGTCTAAACTTATCACAAGCAAAAACTACTGCTAAAAACTCTTTTTCAGTAGTGGCATAATTCTTTTGAGCAGCATCAAGAGTCTTACTAGCATAATGAATAACATTCAACTTCTTATCTACTCGCTGTCCAAGAACAGCACCTACAGCAAAATCACTAGCATCACACATAATTTCGAAAGGTAAAGTCCAATCAGGAGGTTGAACAACAGGAGCAGTGGTTAAAGCCTTTTTTAGAGACTCAAAAGCTTCTTTACAATCATCATCAAAAAAAAAGGTACATCTTTTTGGAGAAGATTAGTAAGAGGTTTTGAAATTTTAGAGAAATCTTTAATAAACCTTCTATAGAAACCGGCATGACCGAGAATACTACGAATACCTTTAACATCCCTGGGACAGGGCATTTTCTCAATTGCTTCAACTTTAGCTCTGTCCACTTCAATACCTCTTTCAGAAATTTTATGTCCAAGAACAATCCCTTCATTAACCATAAAGTGACATTTCTCCCAATTAAGAACAAGATTAGTTTCCTCACATCTCTGCAAAACTTTATCAAGGTTTTGCAAGCAGTTATCAAAAGAAGTTCCATAGACGGAAAAATCGTCCATGAATACTTCCACAATTTTTTCACAAAAACCATGAAAAATAGCAGACATGCATCTTTGAAATGTAGCAGGAGCATTACACAAACCAAAAGGCATACGCCTATAAGCATAAGTTCCATAAGGACAAGTAAAAGTAGTTTTCTCTTGATCTCTTGCTCTAACAGCAATTTGTGAAAATCCAGAATAACCATCAAGAAAGCAAAAATGAGTTTTCTTAGACAACCTTTCTAACATTTGATCAATAAAAGGTAAAGGATAGTGATCTTTCTTAGTAACTTTATTAACCTTTCGAAAATCAATGCACATCCTATATCCAACAACTACTCTTTGAGGAATAAGTTCATCATTTTCATTTGGCACAACAGTAACTCCTCCTTTCTTAGGAACACAATGCACAGGACTTACCCATTTACTATCAGCAATAGGATAAATTATACCAGCATCGAGGAGTTTTAATACCTCATTTCTTACCACTTCCTTCATTTTAGGGATTAGACGACGCTGGTGCTCCACAACAGGTTTTGCATCATCTTCCATGTTGATGGCGTGTTGACATATAGCAGGAGAAATCCCTTTTAAATCATCCAAAGTATATCCGATAGCCCCTCGGTGTTTCCTCAACACTTCCAATAACCTTGCCTCTTCAGTACCTGAAAGTTTAGAACTAATAATAACAGGATATGTTTTCTTATCATCAATGTGAGCATATTTAAGGTTATCAGGCAAAGGTTTTAAATCAAAAACAGGATCTTCTTTAGGAGGTGCAGGGGTACCCAAATCTTCCACCGGCAAATTATGCTTAAGTAATGGTGGTTGATGAAGAAAGATATTGTCAATTTCATTCCTTTCCTCCATAAAGACCTCACTTTCGTGTTCCTCCATAAATTGCTGCAAGGCATTGTTAGGAGCAATAGCAATAGCAGCAAGTTGTTCAATTTTCGGTCCTCATTAGGCAAATCAGTTTCATAAAGTTTCTTACCAAACTTAGAGAAATTAAACTCATAAGATTCTCCATTAAATTTAGTGTAAATTTTCTCTTTCTTACAATCTATAATAGCACCACATGTATTCAAGAAAGGTCTACCGAAAATAATAGGACAAGTTTTACTAGCTTTAGAACCAAGTACTAGAAAATCAGTAGGATATTTAGTTTTACCGCATAAAACCTCAACATCTCTCACAATACCAATGGAGAGATAGTTTCCCTATTGGCAAGTTGAATAACCACATCAATATCCTCAAGTTCACAGGGACTAATTTCATGCATAATTTCTTTATAAAGTTCAAAAGGAATAGCACTAGAACTTGCACCAATATCACATAAACCATAATAGCAATGTTCTCCTATCTTCACTGAAAGCACAGGAACACTTGTTTTCCTAATTTACCAGGATGCGAAACAATATTAGAAGCATCTTCACAAAAGATAATATGTTCTCCATCTACATTTTCAGTTACCAAATCCTTTATAATTGCTACTTCAGGTTCAACAGTTATTTGTTCATCAGGCTCTAAAGGTTTCTTGGCACTTTTATTAACCACACTAGCTATCAGAGAATGTTGCTTGACTTTAACAGGAAAAGGTATTTTTTCAATATAAGGTTCTGGCAAAATGTGATCAACAGTATGAACTTCAATACTTTGCCAATGGCCGAATTGGTTTTTCTTTATAAGGTTCATGATATTTATTCAAATCCTTCTTAGGCACATCAAGATAAGAGGCAAAAGCTTTGTAATAATTTGCAACAACTTGAGAATCAAGACAGTAAACAACACTAACATTACGGAAATCATCAGTCTCCATAAAAGATTTAATGCATTCATAATCATAATTTATACCTGACTTTCTACCTTTGTCGTTCTCCCATCCTTCAGTATTTTCCTGAATACGGTCAAGAAGGTCCCATTTAACTTCTTCTTCAGTACGTGTAAATGATCCAGAACAAGAGGCATCCAATAAATCCTTATCATGAAGAGAAAGCCTTGCATAAAAATTATTGATAACAATATTACTTGGGAGCTCATGAATGGGACATTTGAGCATTAGTGACTTCAATCTCCCCCACGCTTGGGCAATACTTCTCCATCATGAGGCCAAAAATTATATATGCGATTTCGATCTTGATGAATCTCACTAGGAGGATAGAATTTAGAATAAAAGAGAGGTACAATTTCCTCCCAGCCAATAGATCGGCCATTCTTCAGCATCTTATACCATTCCGCAGCTCGGCCCTTCAATGATATAGAGAATAACTTCCTCTTGACTTTTTCCATTGAAATACCTGCACACTTGAACAACTCGCATAATTCATGTATAAATAGTAAATGATCACCAGGATGGATGGTTCCATCTCCAACATAGCGGTTATCCATAACACGTTCAACAATTTTCATAGGTATTTTAAATGGATCTAATTCAGCAGGCGGCGGTTCATCTACTACCTTAGCAGTGGCAGTAGTATTCCCAAATAGGGATTCGAATGGAGATCTCTCCATAATAAAATAAAGCAGCAAGCAGAAATAAAAACAGCACTTACAGTAAAGGTTTCCCTTACCAATTCCACTTACCAATAGCACTTCACTCCCCGGCAACGGCGCCAGAAAATAGTCTTGATGACCCACAAGTATAGGGGGTGTATCGTAGTACTTTCGATAAATAAGAGTGTCGAACCCAACGAGGAGCAGAAGGTGTTGACAAGTAGTTTTGATCAAGGAATCACTGTAAATACTAGCAGACAAGTTTTTAGGGGTTTTTGATATTGCAGATAAATAAAATGCGTGTAAATAAAAGACAGTAATAATAATTGCAGCAAGTGGCCCAATCCTTTTTAGAGCAAAGGATAAGCCGGTTGGTTTACTTATGATGGCAAAATGTTCTTGAGGACACACGGGAATTTCGTCAAGTGCTTTCGCTTCCTACAGCTGATTAATCTTTATTGTTTTGATAAGTGTTGTGTGGGTGAACCTATGCTAATGCACTGCCCTAACTTGGACTAATACATACTTGTGATTAAACCCCTTGCAAGCATCCGCGTTACAAGGAAGTAATTAAGATAAATCTAACCACAGCCTTAAACTCTGAGATCCTACACTCCCTCATGCACCGGTTTACTAACGGGGGTTTAGGTTTCTGTCACTCCGGCAACCCCACAATTAGTAGCCAATACACAATGCATTCCTCTAGGCCCATAAAGGTGAAGTGTCATGTAGTCGACGTTCACACGACACCACTAGAAGAATAACACCACAACTTAAATATCAAACCATTAAATATTACTCAACATAGTTCCACTACTAACAGCATGACTTCTCCCATGTCCTCAAGAACTAAACGAACTACTCACAAGACATCATATGGATCATGATCAGAGGTGATATAATGATGAATAACAATCTGGACATATACTTCAATTCACCGATAAAACTTAATAGCATCAACCACAAGTAGTAATCAACACCGGGAAAGTTTCCCCTATGAACTACACAAAGTATAACCCTAGATGTTACAGCGAACGAAGTGGAGCGGTGGAGATGATGGTGACGCGTGGAGATGATGATGATGATCCCGATGAAGTCCGCGTGATGACGATGACGATGGCGATGATTTCCCCCCTCCGGGAAGGAATTTCCCCGGCAGATTTCTGCCTGCCGGAGAGCTTTTTCTCTCTGTGTGGTTTCCGCCTCGTGGAGGCGGCGGAATATTTCCTCGATGACTCCCCGTCTTAGGGTTTCTGGGGGATGAAGTACGCGAAGGGGGAGCGCCAGAGGTGGGCCAGGGCGGCCACACCATGCCCCGGCGCGGCAGAGGGGGGCCCGCGCCGTGGGGTGGTGTGGGCCCCTCGTGGCCCATCTCAGCCTCCCCTTTTGGCTGGCTCCGGCATCTGACAAAATAGGAACATCTGTATATTTTCCGTGAATTGTTGATCTTCAGAAATAGGTGTCTTGACGATGCTTTTTCCAGCTGAATCCTGACTCCGGCAGTTAATTCTCCAATAATCATCAAACATGCAAAACAAGATAAAATAACATAAGTATATCATCTAAATGTGAAATATATCAATGAATAACAGTAAATTATGATATAAAATAGTGATGCAAAATGGACGTATCAACCGGCTGCAGAGACGGCTTTTCAAACTCTGAAAACTGCTCTGATCTAGGCACCGGTGCTGGTGGTGCCAGATTTCACTCGCACCTTCGTCGTCGAGACAGATGCATGTCAAGTTGGTGTTGGCGCAGTTCTGATGCAGGACGACCATCCCATCACGTACTTAAGCAAGGCCCTCTGTCCCAAAAACCAGGCGCTATCCACTTCGAGAAAGAGTGCCTCGCAATTTTGCTTGCAATTGAGAAGTGGTGACCGTATTTGCAACACAAGGAGTTCATCATTAGAACTGACCAAAAGAGTTTGTTGCATCTGACGGAGCAACGCCTCACGACCGGCATTCAACACAAGGCATTTGTAAAGCTGATGGGCCTCAGCTATAAAATACAATACAAAATGGAGTCACAAATGCAGCGGCAGATGCTCTCTCGCGTCGGGTTGCTCACAATGACTTCATGGCAATGTCGGCAGTAGAACCAACTTGGTTGCAAGTCCTGATCGATGGCTATGATGATGATCAGGAAACAAAGAAATTATACACAGAGTTGAGCTTGACCGCCACAAATGACAAGGGTTTTTCTTTGGAGCAGGGAGTGATCCGTTTGCATGGCCGTGTCTAGGTCAGCAATAACCTGACAGCACAGCAACACATCATTCAGGCGCTGCACTCCAGTGGGATTGGAGGACATTCCGGGGTGCTGGCTACTTATCAGCGCGTTAAGAGGATGTTTGCCTGGCCCAAGCTGAAGCAAACCATTGCTGATTATGTCAGTACCTGTTTTGTCTGTCAACAAGCGAAAATAGAGCACACCAAGGTGCCTGGCCTTCTTCAGCCCTTGCCAATTCCACCCTTTCCCTGGCATACTGTAAGCTTGGATTTCGTTGAAGGCTTGCCAAAGTCACAGGGATTTGATGTCATATTAGTAGTCATTGATAAACTAACTAAATATGGACATTTTATCCCTCTCAAACATCCCTTCACTGCTGCACAAGTGGCTCAGGCTTTCCTTGGCAACATCTACAAGCTCCACGGCCTTCCGCAATGCATCATTTCGGACAGAGACAAAGTTTTCACCAGTTCTCTGTGGCAAGAGCTGTTCAAATTGACTGATACTCAGCTCATGATGAGATCGACCTACCACCCCCAGACTGATGGGCAAACCGAGCGCCTGAATCAATGCTTGGAGGCCTTCTTGCGTTGCTCCACGCATGCTTCACCAACACATTGGGCTAAATGGCTTCCTCTTGTAGAGTATTGGTATAACACCTCTTACCACTCTGCACTCCAGCATTCTCCATTTGAAACCTTATATGGACATGTGCCCCGTCACTTTGGTGTTCCTACTGATGCCAAGACTAATTCAATGGAGCTGGATCAATTGTTGCGTGAGAGGGAGACTACGATGGCATTACTCCAGCAACAACTTATGCGCGCCCAAGAGAGGATTGATGACGTGAAATCACACGTTCGTTGGGAGACCCCAAGAGGAAGGTATGAAGCAGTGCAGCAGCAAGTTTTCCCTCAGTATGAAACCAAGGTTATCGAACCAGTAGGAGTAGAAACACTTCAGAAGGTAGTTGGTGGCGGAATATGGCACGGCGCAACACCAGGGAATCCGGCGACCGACGTGGAACCTGCACACAACTCAATCAAACTACTTTGCCCCAACGAAACAGGAAGGTTGTCAATCTTTCCGGCTTGCTGTAACAAAGGATTAAACGTATGGTGTGGAAAATAATGTTTAATTGCAGAAAGTAAAAGAGAACAATTGTTTGCAGTTGGTGGTTTTATCAGTGTAAAAGAATGGACCGGGGTCCACAGTTCACTAGTGGTGTCTCTCCATAAAGATAAACGACATGTTGGGTAAACAAATTACAGCTGGGCAATTGATAAAATATTGAGCGCATGACAATGCATATATATGACAAGATGACTACCATGATATTTAATTGGGCATTACGACAAGATACATAAGACCGTTATCCAACCGCATCTATGACTAATAATCCACCTTCAGGTTGACATCCGTGTTCCCCGTTGGTATTAAGTTGCAAGCAACGGATAATTGCATTAAGTAATGTGCGTAATGTAAACAGGTACATATGACCGTGGACATAGCATTGTTAGGTTATCCCTAGTGGCAACAGCACATCCACAACCTTAGACGTTGCTGTCACTCGCCCAGATTACTGGAGACTAAACCCACTATCTAACATAAATACTCACTCTTGGAGTTACAAGCATCTACTTGGCCAAAGCATCTACTAGTAACGGAAAGCATGCAAGATCATAAATAACATGTAACATAGATTAATAATCAACTTGATCATTGTATTCAATATTCATCGAATCCCAGCAAACACAACATGTAGCATTACAATAAGATGATCTTGATCATGTTAGGCAGCTCACAAGATCTAAACATGATAGCATAAAGTGGAGAGACAACCATCTAGCTACTGCTATGGACCCGTAGTCCAAGCATGAACTACCAACGCATCACTCCGGAGGCAGGCATGGCGATGTAGAGCCCTCCGGTGATGATTCCCCTCTCCGGCAGGGTGTCGGGAAGAGCTTCAGAACCCTCCCGAGCTAGGGTTGACGACGGCGACGCCTCTGGAACATTTCGTGGAATATGACTCGGGTATTTAGTGTTTTCGCGTCGGGGGAATAAATAGGCGAAAGGGCGGCGGCTGAGGGCACCCAAGGGGCCCACACGCACCCTCGGCGTGGCAGGAGGTGGGGCCGCGCCGAGCCCTTGTGTGGCTGCCTCCTGGCGCTCCTCCGTCTCCCCTTTGGACTCCGTGTACGTGTCGGCGAAATAGGGACCTCCGTTGATTTTCGTCCAATTCTGAGAATATTTTCAGAACAGCTTTTCTGGAATACAAAAACAACAGAAAACAGGAACTGGCACTGTGGCATCTTGTTAATAGGTTAGTCCCAAAAAATGTATAAAAATGATATGAAGTGGATGCAAAACATGTAACAATTGGTATAATATCAACATGGAACATAAAAAATTATAGATACGTTTGAGACGTATCAGCATCCCCAAGCTTAGTTCCTACTCGTCCTCGAGTAGGTAAATGATAAAACAAAATAATTTTTGAAGTGACATGCTACCATCATAATCTTGATCAAATAGTATTGTAAGACACATGTAAGTGAATGAAGTGATCCAAGTCAATGGTCTATAATTTGCTACCAAATAGATAATGAGTAAACACTGAATCATACAAGCTAAACTTTTCATGAATAGTACTTTGTAGACAATGCATCCACAGGTTTACATAAGTGTTAACTCATAAAGCAATATATTCTAATAAAAGGTATTTAACCAACACAAAGGAAGATTTAAGTTTCAGTGTTTGCTTTAACTTTCAACATATTTATCTCATGGATATTGTCAACACAAAGCAATATAATAAGTCCAATATGTAGCATATAACAAATATTGTACCAAAGCTGACACTAGTGTTTGCTTGTGGAAGATAGAAAGAAGTAGGAAAACTGACTCAACATAAAAGTAAAAGAAAGGCTCTTCGCAGAGGGAAGCATAGATTAAATCATGTGTTAGAGCTTTTTAGGTTTTAGAAATCATATAGAGAGTAAAAATTAAGTTTTGGGAGGTGTATGTTAATTGGTCAATGAATCAGTAGTGGAAAGTACAATATGACCCCGACCAAACAGACTTTTAAGAATGGCTCCCATGAAGGACGTTATTTCTACCAGCAAGGCAGATCATTCATCTTTTCTCTTTTGTTTACACATGCAGATATTTCACTGGTATTATTGCTTGACTGATAAATCAGGGCAAAAATGTGAAGAGAATTAAGCGGTTAAAGTTGTAATTAATTGGGACTGGGCACCCCGTTGCCAGCTCTTTTTGCAAAATTAATAGATAAGCGGATGTATATGCCGCTAGTCTAAAGGTAAAGTCTGCTTGACAAGTGACATAAAGACATCCACCACGTCCTCATGAGCTTGATAAACATTGACACAAAAAAGAGTAGTAACAATTTTGAATAGTTTAAAGGTAGCACATGAAAAATTTACTTGGAGTGCCAAGTAAATACCACATATAGATAGTTATGGTAGACACAAATGGCATGGATTTTAGCTCAAGGATTTGGATACACGAGAAGCATTCCCTCTCAGTACAGAGTTTAGGTTAGCAAGGTTATGTAAGCAAACAACATATTGCAAGCATTATAAGACTTCATACCGTTTTCCTTGTTAACCAAACCCTTTTATTAGAAAATATCTAAACCTTAGAGATACCACCCATGCAAATCAAATTTCAACAAACTTTACGGTAGTTCTTCACTAATGGGCTTAACTTACATGATGCAAAAATTTAATCATGACCTACTTGTTAACTCAAAACAATTGACAAGTATCAAATTATCCATATTAGTGATCTACAAGAGTATGCAAGTTTTTTCCATTATACCATTTACCACATGCAACATTTTCTGTTCCAACCAAACACCAATCAACTTATTTCAATAACTCGCCAAACAAGTATAAGTGAAGTAAGAGAATATTTTATTTAAAAGAACTAATAGCTCTGACAAGAGATACATGAAAATAAGAGCTAAAAGCTTGAACAACGCTAGATATGAATACTCAACAAATATAAGTGAAAAATAGGAGTATTCTCATGAAAAAGCGGAGCGTGTCTGGATAAGAAAATAACTTATGGGTCTAAAATTAAATAGGCAAAAAGCTAAACGAGACGTACTATCAAGCAAAAAAGCTAAATTTTGTATCTGTTAGCATCAGCATACTCACTGAAGAAGTCCATCTCCAATGAAACCTCAAAATTGCAACGAGTCAAAGAATCAAACTAATACTGCACAAATGGACATTCTTTTTGCAATAGAAACATAACACACGGTGAATAGAAAACAAGGCCTAATTTACTAAGTAACATTGGCCTAACGCATTAAGCTCAATGTCTGATGGCCCAATCTGCTAACAAGTATAGCTTAGTAAAGCATCAGAAAAAGCTCTGATCATCAAACCTGGAGCGAATAATACATGATACCCACAGACTCAAAAGAGAAAAACTTTAAGTGAAAGAACTTTGATGAAAAATATAATTAATTAATCCCAGTTTTTCCAAATAAATTATGCCAATTCTCAAAATAATAGTCAAACTTTGTACACAAGCTTGCTTTAGTGCCTACTCACTAAAACAGCCGGCTCTAATCTACATTCAACTAACTCACAGAGACTCTAGCACTAGCTTCTGGATCGTGCACAGAGACGGTAGCTACTCCTCCCTGTCCGTTCAAACCTCTTTGATCTCCAGCGCCGAGAGTTAGTGAGGGCATAAATATATTGACACTGCACTACATCCATCTTGTTGGAAACAAATGAAAAAAAAAGTGAATAATGAAGAAAAAGGGACAGAATAACGAGACAAATGACTAAACAAAAAATAACGAGACTGAAAGAAATGAAGATTGAAGCACTTAAAAATAACTAGACTGAAGAGTATGACTTAGAAGAGAATGGCTGAAATAACATAAGAAAATGACTTAGCAATTGAGAAACAAAGCCACTGAAAAACTGAAAAGCTGAGAAGGACTAACAAAACTGAAGATTGAATGACTGAAAAACAAACAAGACTGAAGAACAAGAGTTAAGACACTGACAAAGACTGAAAAACTGTAGACCAAGACTTAGAAACATGAGAAGGACTGAAAGAAATGTAAATTAGAAGACTGAAGAACAAGACTTACGACACTAAGAGAGAATTGAAAAAAGTAAACAGCGAGACTTAGAAAAATGATGACTGAAAGAAATGAAAATGAAAGACTTAGATAAGAGTGACTGAGCAAATAAGATTGAGACTGAGCTACTAGAATGAGATACTGATAAAATGAAAATGAAAAGGACTGAACTTTGAAATGTCGATAAATGAAGGGACTGAACTAATGAAAAACTGAACTAAAATTTTAAATGCCGATAAATGAGTGATGAAGATTTGAGACTGAAAAAAAGAATTGAGGCACAAAGATCAACAAAAATACTGAAAAACTTAAATACTAAGTGAAATGTCGAAAAATGAAAGGACGGAATTAACGAGAGACTTAGGAAAAATAAAATGAAAAACTGAATAAAGAGACTAAACAAAGGACTGAGAACTGGAAAACAAAGCCTAATTGAGAAACTCCGCCGGCAGTAGCTTGAAGCAAGACCTCCAATTGCTCCTGACCGATCGAGTTGGTGACCGGCTCGGGTGTTAAGCGAGTCTAGCGATAATTGGGGTTAATCAATCAAAGATAATTGCTGTTAACCATTCCAAACTAATCACAGGTCATACAAATCAGATCATATCCCTTAAGTCAAACAAACATGCGAAACTGGACCATCCCACGATTCTCATCCCTCAAAAGCTGACTGGTCCAGTCCATCCGTGTTAAGTCAGGAACCAAACACATGGTTAAGTCACCGAAAAACTGAGACTGAAGGCCTGAAAGGCATCAATGCTGATACACAAAGTTACTGAAAGACTAAAAGATTAAATAATAAAGACTCAAAACAGACAATGAAATTATGAAAATATCAAGATACTAAGAGAATGAAATTAATCTGAAAAATAATTGCTGAAGAAATAAGAGACCGAATCGATGAAACTATGAGAAAAATAAGAAGCAAATATCTTACAGCTCAAACACTAAGAGAGAAGAAACAAAGCTGAACAAATAAGAGACTGAATCGATGAAATTATGAGAAAACTAAGAAGAAAATATCTTACTTCTCAGACACTGAGAGACTGGAAATTAATATAAAAATAATCGCTAAAGAAATAAGAAACTGAAATCAAGTGTAGATGCAGTGATCTGTCGTGATTCAAAGAACTGGTAGCTTCAACAAGCTGAGAGCAATCAGTTTCGATAATGATCGGCAATGGACTAGACTGAAGAGCCACCTGCAAGGCTGCAATCCTTCTGTGCATGCACGAAGTTCAGCTTCAAGGGGCGACTCACAATCATCTAGGAAGCGGCAGGCAGTGAAAAATCGTCTGCCCATCCGTGTCCAGTAGAGCCATATCAGAACCTGCTGAGTGGCCCTTCTCACTAAAGAGCCATCCAAGGTCAGCTTAACCCATCCATCTGGGGGTTTAACCCAATGTTTAACAGGTCCTTGCATTGTCGGCCGGGGAGCAGGCAGGGACCCGTATCAAGAAGTGGTCGTTTATCTTTGACCAATGCTTCAGGACTGGTTTCTTTGACATTGCGGACCAAAGGCAAATAGCTAATCAAGAAGCGTCTCGAGCTCTCAATCAAAGGCAGGGCATGCTCTCCAAGTAACCAGCACTATTGTATCAATCATATATACTTTATTGACAAGCTAGCACAGAACAAAACAAAGAGATTACAGAAGTTCACAGGATTCAGAATCACCTTAACGAGAATCATTCTAAATCGTAAATCCTCATGAAATCAACAAAACTAAACCATAGCATCAACAAAATCTAAATACACACAATTTGAGGGAGGAGCTATCTGAAGCGATACTACTGAGGGACTAACTCCCTGACGCGCTCTACTAAAAAATCCACGGATATACAACATACACACGAAGTTACCGCCACCGCAGACCATAATCACTTACAGGTCTGGCGAAAACACTCCCCCAAACTTAAAAAAGACAGAAATCAAGGAACACAGCAGCGAGATTTGGGGGCGGGAGGGGGGATATAGGGATACCCATCTCGACGGCGGCGCGCAGGTCTTCCACTGTCACGAAGCGCCGATCTCGTCGCCGTTGGACGGCGATGGACGCCAGCGGAGACTCTCTCCAACTGATCTACTGCCGAGTCCGCGGTCGCAGCTCTCTCCGTCGGTTTCGTCGCCGGCTCGCAAAGCACCGCCTCCCCCAGAACCGGCTGAGCCGGCGGCGACGACTCCGCCATCGCATCCGCCCCTTTCCCCAAGCTTCACGACGGGCAGAGCGAAAATCCTCGAACACGAAATGAAAAATAAAAAAAACTCAAAAGACACGCTCACTCAGCCGCGCGACAACAGGGGAAAGGCAAAACTGAGAGAGAGAGCGCGGAGATACGTGCGAGACATCCAATGGGCCAAAATATGTCTGTTTCTGAATTGTAAAACAGACGTCTGTTAAATAGGAAAAGTGAAAATAAATTGTTGTCGACAGGTGTAGTGGAAAAGATGTGACTGAATGCAATAATAAACCATTGACCATTTGATGCAGACACGAGGTGGGAACACAGGCAAACTGTTAGCTGATATACGGCTAAAGTTCACTTCCTCTCTTACATATCAGAACTACTTGGAATCAGACGATGAACGAATTATTTTCTAGTCGCATGCTGGCAGGGTTGCTCTCCATCAGCTTCAGCCTTTTCCTTCCGCATTAGATGACAACCTTACTTCCTACAGTACTACCGAGGACACCTGGAAACACATGTAGATGGTTCCGTGAGGCCAAGACAGTGGTAATAGTTTATTCATCGACCATAATCTAGCGAGTAGAGTAGGTTCCTGCTATCTAAGTAGCCGATGTAATTTCATGACTTTTAACTTCTTACTTTCAATAGTGAGTTGATGATAGAGACACAATTAACAGGAGCTCGCCGCTTACCTCAACTCTTCATCATTTATTCACGTGATGGCATCTACGTGGCCTGATTGAGAAGAGAATGTTATTACCATTTGCAAAAACCAAAGAAGTTAACCATGGTAACTGTATTTCATACCCAACAATAAAATACTATTAGGATGTTACATGTGATTACTGAACCTAAGAAAGTTATCTAGCAAACTGTTTAAGTTCTCACCTTTGGGCCATACGTCTGAAAAATGGTTTTGACATTTTCAAACACCTCAAGGATTGGTTTTGCAGCATTAATCTGATTAAACAGTGGGTTAGCCAATAGCTGATCAATGTCCACATATAAAGTTCATTACCCAACGAGAAAACATATCAGTCAAGCTCTAACGGAAGTGCACAGACAAAAATAAGGTCATCACCTAACACACTGGAAATGGCTATCTATCATATTGTAGAAATCCACCTATTAGTTCGATATGCTCTACACCATCTTCTCAACGATGAAATATCTATTCCAAATTCCTACCCCCCTGCTGAGAATATGGTCTTGTGTGCTACAGATTGACTGCAGTGCTTAAAAAAGATCAGTGTATTCTAAGCAATACTTGTTTCCACCATCCTGAGATCATATAAGCTTATTATTGATATTACAGGTGTCATTTCAATTCAATTAGAATCTGAACTAAACGTACATTTACTAGATATACTTAAAATGCTACAGTATGGCCCTTAAGTTATGCCAAGTCTAAATTAGGCCGGTAACAATAAACTTCTCTACAGAGGAATGCGCCCTATCCTTTTGCATGCAGAATTAAATCTCTTCTTAACCTTGCCTCTAAGTCATATTACTGAACTAGAGGCAAGCTGAATACTACTAAAATTTCGATTCTATTCCTAGTAGTCTTTAAGCTAACACGTGACTATCTTAAATCATGACAAGTCTGTATGTGAGCTATGAAGAAACATGTCATATACTTCTGCATAAAAATGAATATACCTTCTTAACCATGCCCTTTGACTCATAATACTGAATTACAGGCAAACTGGATTCTATAAACACTCTGAATCTTTTCCTGATAGTGTCAATGTTATCATCAGCTCTTCCCTGCAATTGATCAAGAAAAAAAATGATGTTACAAACAATGAAGAGATTGTGTCACATACAATCCAGCAAATAAACATAAGACATAACATCCAACCTGATTGCGGCCCAGAAGACGCCTTCCCATCTCTTCCTCGGAACACTCAAAGAATAGCACAAAGTCAGGAGATATTTTTATCTGCAGCAATGTGAAATAACTAAGGGTTCTGTTGCTTGCTTTCAAAATTCAAAGGGAAAAGGTCATAGTGCCCCAAATTTAACTTAATAACTCTACTAATGCAAAAACAAAGTGATCTTACATTCTCAAATGCAGCATGGTTTTCTTCATTCCTTGGAAATCCATCAATGAGAAACTTGTCATTTTTACTTTCTATCATAGCTTCTTGCAAGAGCTTTACGGTTATCTCAGATGGAACAATTTTCCCTTCCTTTATTATGTTGTCAATCATGGCACTGTAATAATAAAGGGTGAAAAATAGCCACGCAAGCGTAAAGCGTTACAACTAAATAAGAAATGTAGGCTGTAGGCTGGAGTGGATTTGTTACCCATTCTTAGAACCAGACTTGATTTCTGTGCGCAACAGTTCCCCAGCGCTAAGATGTGTAAACCCAAAATACTCCACAATATTGCTACATTGTGTTCCTTTTCCACTACCAGGGCCACCTGTTAACTTGCATAAAATGAGCAACCATGAACTGACAGTAGCCATTCCTACTATGAAAAAGAAGTTGGGACTAACAATACGGAATATGGAAGTTACCTAGAACAAATACAACGGCAACTTTTTTGCCACCCAAGATGTTCTCAGTAACATCCTGCAATAGGAGAAATCCAATGCATCAAAATAGAATGTGAAGATCTAATCCAGGATGTATAACTGAACTGGTAACACTGAAATGGAAACAAAATTCAACAGAACACTGAGGGCACCTGTCTCAAAGGATAAAGAGCATGTATAACATAAGCGCTATGTCTTGTTTTAAATTACAAAACAATGGCGTACAGTACAGAGATGATAGTCTCGTGAATAATCTATGAATCTGGTAAGAACTGCAAGTCTTTAACCTGATGTAAAAAAATACCTCCACCACAGGGAAAGCCATTGAAGCATCCACCACCGTGCTCATAGCTGCAAGCATTTCCCACAAGTGGGCATATATTAATATTTTGCAATGGAAGAGTAACTTTCTACAGTTCAGCAGAAAAGAGGGAAAATGTCAAAGCTCCACTGTGCGGTAAATTGGCAGTGCAGAGCAAGTGGCAATATAATTTAACCTTGCATTTTGTTTCAGTTACATGCTTTTAAGATTCGAGTACTGAGCAAATTAAGCCACAATGTTGCTTCAGCTACAGTAACACTATATAGACAAACCATGTCGTCTTTTATATTTCCACAGCAATTTTCACAAGATCTCCGGCCCCTTCAACTTCTTGATACATACTTTTACTTATAAAACGTTAGTGGCATTGAGCTATCAACATTTCTAAAAGATAAGTTCCATGCAGAGTCATGCATTAGCTCACTTATATACAACATTACAATACAAAACATGTGTTGATCTGGAAGACTTCCCTTATGTTTCATCTTATTCCAAATGTTTGATTGCTGCTATATGCAAGGGATCACTCCACCAGATTTCTGTGACAACAGCAGACCTAGGCCTCTGTTGAGTACTTCACTATTTTGGGAACCCTTTCCCCAGTTAATTTTGATCTACCGCTTCCACACTACTAGAACAGACAGATCGAGAATGATGGTGCAGCAGTCAGTCTAGCAGAGATAGAAGAGGTTTGAGAAACACGTACCTTACGAGCTCGCCGCCGGGGAGGCTAGGAGGAGAACGGGGAGGGGAGGCGCAGCGGCGAGACGGGCAGGCCGCGGCTCCTGGTCCAACCGGCAAGAGCGTCACGCAAGCCTCTGCAAGCGTCGCCGACGAGGAGCACCTGGCGGTGCGGCGGCAAGCGGAGGAGCCGAAGAGGTCGCCGGTCACGGTGGCGGCGGCGGAAGGAATCAACAAAAGTGTCCGCCCTCGAGCCAGTTATGGTGCTCTCGGCAGATCGTTTCCTGACCGTTGGATTAAGATCGAACGGACGGGATAGGGACGAAGCCACAAAGGAATCCGCTATGGACACCTCTCGCCGTGGTCGTGTCCCTCGGCGGCGCCGGCCTCTATCTCCCACGCCGAAGAAACACTGCGCAGTGTGCTAGGCTGCTGCTCGTTCCGGCGATCACCTTCCCGATCTCGCTTCCGAGCAGAGGGAGGAGGTGCCACGTCGAAGGCTCCGGCTCCCGCTCCGGCCGCAGCGTCGGCGGGCGCAGGCGGATGGCACCCGAGCGGCGCGGCGCGGCCGCACCCGACGCTGCAGAGGACGCGCTGTGAGTTACCGCGACCCTTGCACCCCCCCCCCCCCCCCCCCCCCCTGAATGTTTGCTTCTGGCGGTAGCATTTGATCTGACTCCCGAGATCCGCAGCCCCAATCGCGTACTCCTCCGTTCCAAATTAGATGACTTTCATTTATCCACATGCGGATGTATTGTGGACAAATGAAAGTCATCTAATTTAGAACGGAGGGAGTACAAATTTGCGGTAGATGGCGTGGTTATTTGATAGATGCATGTTCAGCATATTGTTTGAGAAACTCTGTGTGAATTTGGTCGAGTAATCAGGAGGAGCTAAGGCTGGTATTACATTGCGAGTTAGTCGCCCCTTTGATGGTGCAGTTTGACTGATTTGAACTTGTACATGACTCAAAAGTTTTGGAGATATATGTGGGTTTTGGGGACATATAATTCATACTTTATCGAGGGAGTTAACCTCTTTGATAATTTTGGTGACTCGTTGCGATGCTGCTTCTAATATGATTTGGTTTGATGCAAATACACTGAATTTAACAAACTTTATTGAGGGAGTTCAGCCTCTTTGATAATTTTGGTTATTCATTGCTATGATGCATGTAATATGTTTTGGTTTGATGCAAGTTCATGATATATTCCTCATCTCAAAAGAGGTACATGATTTTTGATAATTACAACGATTCACAGGCTCTGCTATGGTCATCGTTCTGCTATGATTTACTGTACTCCCTCTTGGTGATGTTAATAGTTCTCTATGTATCGCTATTTTGTAAAGCAATGACAATGTTTCATGTGAGCATCTGTTATACAAGCTCGTCTTTATCATCAAAGTTTCACTTGGCTTATTGTTCTTGTGCCTAGCTTTCGGCAGAACAACATCAGAAGTGTGACATAAACATAGAATATGGATTTTTTTTTTGTTTTGTTTTATGTTGATCTATTGTAGCAATCTGATTTTCTTTCTTTATTCCCAACCTCTCTTATACAGATTTGTTGACATAGTACATGAAGCCCCTCTATCTGATCAGCGGCATCCTCGAAGTGTAGTTGGCGGCACTCTGTACTGTATCTTATTGGCAAGTGAATATTTGCTAGTTTTCCTGTGTTTTCTTAATAGCGATAGACCATGTTATTTTTTTCGTGTCATCCTAGAGAGATTACCTTAGAAGCAGTTTCATACTTGAATTTATCCACGAAAATGTTTGTGTCTGCTAGTCCTCCTGAATGTATCCTACAGAGATTACCTTAGAAGCAGTTTCATACTTAAATTTATCCATGAGAACACTACGAAAATATTTTTTTGTAGTGTTACTTTTTCCTTTCTTTCAGTTTCTGTTAATTGTGATTCATTCCTTCTTCTGTAGGCAGGTTATGCTGGTGTTGCCATAGCAGCTCCATGGATATTTGTCCTTATACCAGACATCATCATTCCGTTGCTATGCAGCTGCAATGTTCTCCTTCTAATTGTTACAGGTTCATGTTTAATTTACTGGTTAGATGCTAGTGGGTTGTCACTTTTATATCCTTTGTATGGAGTTAACGCTAGCAGAAATTTGCTGCAGGTATATTCCAACAGTATTGGGTTCATCAGATCACAAAGGTGGGACTACAGGTACTGGACGAGAAAAAACGATTTTTTTTAATTGAATTCTATTTTATGCACAAATAGTTTGCATAGCTATCAACCATTCATTTTAGCACAAATAGTCTTTCAACCATCAGTGCATAGCTATCAACCATTCATTACTATGTAGAGTTTGCCTTGACTGGTCAGCTCAGCAAGCTTTGTTTCCACCGTTGGTTTATTGTTAACATATTAGCTCTGTAAAGATATAGTTGCTGGTACAGTGCTAAAGCACCATAATTGTGTGGATTTCATTTAATGTGAATTGGTATCTGTTATTGGTCAGCGTCATCACAACACTAACCAAGTTTCTGCTTGTAAATGCAGGGCTATTATGATTTAAGTCAAAAACTGAAGCATATTGCCCGAATTCCATTTGCCACTATTGCATGTGGTAAGTATTAGCTAACCAAATCTATGCTATGTTCCAAAGTCAGCGGCCTTTATTTGTTTCTAGCTTTCCAGAAGCATCATTCAACTCCCACATTCTTATCTAAATTGGATTATTTGCTTTGTATGATGATTATCTTGGTATTGTTTCTCTGCCTTTCTGGACATTATAGCAGAGATGCAAAAAGTGTACTTTTAAGGCTGTGTTACACGTTCACGTTAATTGTTGATATCCCAAAAATACCAATATTGCAATTTATTTTCACTTTACCTTTGCACATAATGTAGTTGGGGTAAACAGAGTAGATTTGTTATTTTTACATAGTCATGATGATTAATGTCCCAAAAATATGATTGCAGGTACGGCTCTGATGCTCTTAATTTTAGTTTGGCAGCCTGAAGTAAAAATATTATCAATTTCAGTTCTGCTCAGGTACAAGTCTTCAGTTGAATACAATCTTTCCTTTAATTGTTGACCTTTTCATAAGCAAAATTTATTAAGATAATCGGGCTTCTGTGTTCTTTAAAGGAAAGCATTATGGCATCCTTACGATTAAAATGAAATAAAATCCATTGCATAGTTTTGTGTTGATTTTAGTAGGAGGTATGAACTACATGTGAAGCCCTCGGGTTATTGGGTTGTTCAATAAATATCAAGCGAGCGCATATGCCCACTAATATTCGTTTGGTTTGTAGCTTTGTCTCATTATTCTGGTGAAGTTCAAATGACTAGTTGGGCAAACATATACAGTACAACCTTGCGCCATTTGTTGTGTTAAATCTTATACGTACATTACCTGAACAACCACAAAGCCGAGTAGTTCAACTTACACTGTGACATATTAACACTTTGTCAACGTTTGATGCCATTTCAGCGTATATGTACTAAGTTTGTTTAGAAGGGTAGTGCGGCTATGTGTTGGTATCAAAGAAAAACGAAGCCACTCCCATTTGGTTTTTAATGCTATCAGTTTCCAATCATGCAGGATTGCTCTACTGGTTGAAGTGATATGCGCTGGATGCTTCATGAGCTTATACATAGGTGGGTTATGTTGTGTAGTTTCTCTAAAATGAGTGAATCTACGCACTAAAACACGTCTAGATACATCTGCTTCAGAAAAAAAGGTAAACATCTTATATTTCGGATAGGAGGTACTACGTGGTAGCCAATATAAATTACTAGTCTCTGTCGAGTAGCTTTTTCAGCTTAACTTTGTCTAACTGCATATGACTTTTTCGTTAATCATCGATTACATGGCAATTCGCAAACATTTGTTCATTAGTCGCTATGTCCTGACCTCCTAAACATGTTGTTAGAGTAACAGTTCCAATTTTTCTGAAATAGACACCATTCTGTTGGTGCCCATGATACAGTTTCCCTTTGATGTTTTCTCGGTAGATGACATTGTGTAAGATATGTCTGTACTTTCTAAATTTGATGTGCAGGGCACATCCATAAATACAACTCTCTGAATGAGCAGCCTGACATTCTACAACCACTTTATTCCGCACTGCGACCATCTAGTTCATTGGAAGAGCTAAGGTGCAGTATAATTTTCTCTATTGATGAAAATATGTACCATGGACTTAATATGATTTTCCTTACAATTGTGTTATTTTTATTTGGTAAATGTATAATTTCATGGTAAAACCTAGCTGTGCTTGTGATTGCTGTCTTTGCATGTACAACTATTTGTTCTACTTCTTGCACCCAGTACAACACCTGAAGCAACTAAGTGCAGGTGCTTCCTGTTAAAATATTGTAGGACACTATCATAGAGAATAGGAGCTTTGTGGTTATGGTCTTATGACTGCCAACATTTATAAAATAATGCCACTTTGAAAGCAACCATCAGTGAACTTTGTTCATGAAATCAATTAACATTCCTGTCATTTGACCTCTGTGGATTGGTAATTTTGCAGGTACTATGATACTCGTCTTTCTGACCAACAAATGGCATTGCTCCAGTACCAGAGGGAGAATATTCATTATCTGAGTGAAGAGGTACATGAAAAAAATAAGTGCATATATTTGACAAACAACTTCGTTTCCTTTTTTTTGGTAAATAACTTCATTTCCTTTAAATGTTTCTTTTCTAAATTATGTATATGTGTAACGCCCTTGCTTTTCTAAGAGTTATGATGATTCCAAGCGAAGGAGATCACTTGCGAAGTAGGAGATAGAGCCTATCTTAGAGTCTCACCACTACGTGGTGTGAAGAGGTTTGGAATCAAAGGAAAATTAGCACCACGATTTATTGGACCATACAAGATTCTCTCTCGTAAATGAGAAGTAGCATATGAACTGGGACTACCAGAAGTGCTTTCAGCAGTGCACAACGTGATTCATGTTAGCCAGTTGAAGAAGTGTCACCCAGAGATGGCTGAGAGACACCATTACGAGATACTGTGCCTTTGGAGGAGGTTCCACTGGAGACTGATTTGACTTACAAGGAGAAACCAATCAAGATATTGGAGACCGCAGATAAGTTACTCGTACCAAGACCATCAAGATCTGTAAAGTTCAATGGAACCATCATACAGAGAAAGAAACAACTTGGGAACGAGAAGACGATCTACGAGAAGACCATCCACACCTATTTGCTATTCAATCCGAATCTCGAGGGCGAGATTCATCTTAAGGGGGTTAGGTTTGTGACATCCCAAAACTTCAAAAATACAAAAGCATGCATGCATTCATTCACCAGCATGTTTAGTTGCATTTTAAAAGCATTGTTTTTTGACAAAGGAAATAAAACTTGGTTATATTATTACTTTGACATAAAGGGTTACTAAGCAATCCTAGTCATCTTTAATTTATTTTGATTTTATTTGGTGGCAAAAATAGTGTCAAAATATTCTATTTTGATTAAGCTTTCTAAAAAGTATTTTATCAAAAATTTCTATATTATTTTGAATTTGTTTGGATTCAATTTTTGAAAACAGAAAACACAAAAGAAAAAGGAATAAAAAATTTGTTTTGACCAGCCCGATGGAAACGAGTGAGGGCTCGTGGTCGTGTTCCTCCTCGCGTGCACGACGTATGTTAAAGCCTTTGCTGCCTATTTCTTCCCCTCCTCCCCTCAATTAGAGCGACCGTTTCTTCTCGGCTTCAAGACGAAAATCACTCCCCACTTAACCACGACCCCATTCAGGAAGTTTATTTCCTAATTAAACGTCTTTATTATCCAAACTGACGCGGTGAACCGAATGCCACCCGTCGACATTGAATTCTCGATCTCCCTCCTCAGCCCATACAAAGGTGAACCGAGCGTGTCACTTTGTGCCTTTCGGCTTCCTCTACCACTTTGCTGCACAAACTTTCTCGAGACGAGCTCTGTATATCCCATGTCATTACCGTCTTAGTTTAGATCCTGACAAGTTCATCAGACCCGTACGTCGCATATGGTGAACGTTTCTATGATTCCTGTTAGTAGTGTGCTATCGTAATTGCTTCCTACCTCCAGGACATGGCCATGCTTCAAGGCTAAGTCGTTGTCCGCATCACCGTCTTCGATTGGAGCCACGAGAGCCGCCACCGAGGACATCGTCGACACCGCCGCGGCCGCCGCCTGTTGGACGTCTTCACCGAGCCGAAGCACCGCCAGAACACCGCCGACGACCACACCCGAGCCACCACCGCCGTCTTCCGGTGAGCATCGCCACAGTCACGGATGAACTCGTCCTCGTCCGTCAGATCGTTGATCAACGGCTGAGATTAGAATCCCCCGCGAAACGGTACCAGCCAGTGTGATCACGTCGCGTGGCAGCTACGTGAGCTGCACGATCAGCACCGCGTGGGCTGACGCGGCGCTAATCACACTGGCTGGTACCGTTTCACAGAGGGTTCTAATCTCGGCCGTTGATCGGACGGACGAGGACGAGTTCGTCCGTGACGGCGGCGATGGTCACCGGAAGACGGCGGCGGCTCGGGTGTGTTCTGGCGGTGCTCTGGCTCGGTGAAGACGTCCAACAGGCGATCATGGCGGTGTCGACGATGTCCTCGGTGGTGGCTCCAATCGACGACGGCAATGCGAACAACGACTTAGCCTTGAGCATGGCCATGTCCTGGAGGTAGGAAGCAATTAGGAGAGCACACTAGTAAAAGGAATCGGAGAAACGTTCATCGTACGCGACGTACCGGTCCGATGAACTCGCCAAGATCTAAACTAAGACGGCGATGACAATGGATATACAGAGCTTGTTTCGAGAAAGTGGTGAAGGAAGCCAAAAGGCGCAAAGTGACGTGCTCGGTTCACCTTTGTATGGGCTGAGGAGGGAGATCAAGAATTGAATGTCGACGGGTGGCATTCGGTTCACCGCATCAGTTTGGATGATAAAGACGTTTAATTGGGAAATAAACTTCCTGAGTGGGACCATGGTCAAGTTGGAGTGATTTTCGTGTTGAAGGCTTGAAGCCGAGAAGAAACGGTCGCTATAATTGAGGGGAGGAGGGGAAGAAATAGACAGCAAAGGCTTTAACGTACGTGGTTCATGAGCCTGCACGCGAGGAGGAAGACGACCACGAGCGCTAACTTGTTTCGGTCGGGCTGGCTGTTGGGCTTCGGCCCACTGGCTGGTCAAAACATTTTTTGTATTCCTTTCTTTTGTGTTTTCTGTTTTCAAAACTTGAATCCAAACAGATTCAAAATACTTCAGAAAAATTTGATAAAATACTTTTTAGAAAGCATAATTGATATAGAATATTTTGACACTATTATTGCCACCAAATAAAATCAAAATAATTGAAAGATGACTAGGGTTGCTTAGTAACCCTTTATGTCAAAGTAATAATATAACCAAGTTTTATTTCCTTTGTCAAAAACAATGCTTTTAAAATGCAACTAAACATGATGGTGAATGATTTGATGCATGCTTTTGCATTTTTGAAATTTCGGGATGTTACAATATGACAGATTAGTAGTAGATAGGATAATAACATTATGAAAGGAACAGTTCAACTGCTGTTCTTACCTTAGGACAGCAGAAGCCTATTAGTCTATTACTCATTCGGTATCATTGATCGTTCCTCTTTTTCTTCTCGTTACTGGCTGGGCACAAGGCATCAGCACAGGATGCACTTAAGGGCATGTGTTACATAAAGTCTTGACATTTTCACCTGCACCTCAGTTTTGTCTGTAGTGCCGCCAAGTAGTAGAATAGCCAATGTATTTACACGCAAAGAGTGAGTTTAGTTTTAAGCGAAGCTGTTGCACAAAGATATTGAGTTGGCTAATAATTTTTTTTCTCCACCAGGTTCTTAGGTTGCAAGAATGCTTAAGCAAGTACCAGAGAACTGTTTCTGCAACCACTCCTCAGGTAATTTTAGCACTAAACTACCCTTCCTACCCTCTAAGTGCACATAGGTTTCAGAGTAAAAACTGTTTAATGGTGATACTGTTTAGATCAACCTTCTTAATGGTGATTTAGTATATTTATGTTTTCTCCTCGTAATTTCTTCAGGTTGATCTTGCTCATCTATTAGCGTCTCGTGATCAAGAACTTCGAGCATTGTCGGCTGAGGTATTATTTTTAGTCAACCAGATATTTTCATAAACACATGCCAGATATGCATGTGGTGTTTTGGCTACCTTCTCTACATCTCTTATTTTCTCAACCGTAAAGTAGCAGTTACGGAATTACTTATGAATTAAATTAATTGAACGATGAGGCTGGTGGTCATGTGTAAAACTATCACATATTCATCCATAGGAATTAAATATGCTTAAAAATACTCAATATGTGTTCTTCCTTCTGCTGTTCATACTTGAACTGTTACTAGGACATCGACTTGGATAACTAGTGCTGGACAAATAAGAATACTCAATCTACTCTTTGTTAGCTTCAGGAATTGATCATGCTTTTCTGTAAATATTACATCGTGTATTAAGATTTTGCACGTTGCACATGTAGATGAATCAAGTGCATTCGGAGCTTCATCTTGCTCGGGACTTGATTGCTGAAAGGGACTCGGAGATCCAGCATATCCGTTCGAACAACAATCAAGTATGTCTGTTCAGTTTTGTGTTCAAATCTTACAGTAGCCGACTAGCAGGATAGTACTTGTAAGAGGAAGCAGGGCAACATTTGTTTTGATTCTGAACATGATAAAATGCAGTATGTCGAGGAAAACGAGAGGCTAAGAGCCATTCTTGGTGAATGGAGTGCTCGAGCAGCAAAGGTAACCGTGGTAGAACCTAGTAGTGGTGCTTTTTAGCAGAAGCATTTCCCCTATTAGCATCATCTCAGTGTCTTTACCACGTGTATTTTAACAGCTGGAGCGAGCACTTGAGGCCGAGAGGGTATCGAACATGGAATTACAGAAGATTCGTGCTAAACAGAGGGCAACCAACCAAGGAGAAACCAGCGTAGGTGCATTTTAGCTTCTCAGAAGTTTGCTCTGACGATCCAAACGTTATGATGATGTAAATTTTGTGAACCTGATTGAAGGAAGAGACAACATAAACAACAGCTACACTTCTGAATGCGCACGTGTGTACTGCCTTCAGTTAAGAAGAAAGAGTAGAACGTCAGAGAAAGGAAAAATGGAGAAAGGTAGAAAATGTTGCTGGTTTGATGGAGATGGAAATTGGAGTCGAGGATAAGTGTTTGTTCTGTAGCCTAGTATATTGCAACATCATGCAAACATGTATGCGCAAACAAGATTGGATATGGGTAATGCTAGAATTTGAAGTTTTGAGCAGGATTTGCTCGCCGCTGGCACCACCAGTTTGAGCTAGCTGTACACAGGGACATGCATGGCGCGGAAGTCCAGCTCGTCGGCGCGCTCGTCGGCAGAAATCCAACCGCGAAAGTACGACGGGACAAGTGATCGATCCATCGATGCTTTTCGTGATCTCCGACATGTAAGTATTATAGGTGGACCAAATACTAGCAAGTCAAAAGCTGGGAGATCGGTATGATAATCGACCACAGAATCTGAACTTTCGTGCCGACATCCTCTTGGACGTCTCCACGTCTACGCCAATGAGGTAAGTGGATGAACTTTGCCACTAGATAGATATTTGAGGTTCTCGAATATCATATCAGAGACCACTAACAGCTGTACACTCATGGCAGAGACAACATAAACAACTTGTGAATGCTGCTGGTTTGATGGAATCGGGGAGATCTGTTTGATGGCTGTAGTCTATTTGGGAACATATGTAAACATGTAACGTCGACGACAAATGTTCTTTTTTCGATGAATATGAGTAATGCAAGAATTTGAACGGAGAGCTATAATCCAACCGCGAAAGTACGACGCGACAAGTGATCCATCTATAATGCGCTAAACTTTCTTTGATGTCCGACATACATCGGTGTCGCGATAAGTGTTGTAGCAAGTCAAAAGCTAGGAGATCGGTATAATCATCGACCACAGAATTTAAACTCTCGTACGTGCCGACATCCTCTTGGACGTCTCCACGTCAAAAACCACTGTGCATAGCGTGCTGGCGACGAGCACTGGTGCAAGTGTCCCTAGAGCCTACCTATTCTCTTTGTAGCTCTAGGTTGGGCAGAGCACCGGTTGTTTCTGTCCTTTTGCTACATCAGAAGAAAGACGTAGTTGACTCCTAACCATATCTTTTTGTTTCCGGACAGACCCAGTTTGTGCTGGGTCTTTGAAGCAACCCGTCCAGAAACACGCAATAATGCATTCCATATTTATTTTATTTTTGACACGGGAAGGACCCCGATGGATCCTGAAGCTGCATTAAGCATGAGCGGCGGGCTTACAGTTTACAAAGGGGATCTCAAGAGGAAATTACATCGTACTTCTTGGCTTTTACGAAAAGAACCCTGAAAAGAGAAAGCAAAACGTCATCGGATCCTTCTCCATTGGGCCGGGTTTGTAGATGAGCTTGACGCCACGGCCACCCATGTTATCGCCGAGGACGACACCACTTGAAAACGAGTAGGCGTTGATCGCCGTGACGAAGTTGTAGAAGATCCTCCCCTTTGGCGCGCATGTCAACTGGAAGTAAGAAGGTGACAAGACAACAAGACAGACCCAGCGCCAGATCTTGGAGCGACCGTCCTTCGACCATGATAGTCCGCAGCTGAATGACACAAGGCTGTCGGGGATGTGCCGATGAGGATGAGCTCCATAAGTTCTCCATGGATACACCATTAAATCCCTTTTGACCAACAGCCATGCATCCCCCCCCCGCACACACACACAAACCTCGGTGGTACAAGAAGATGAATACATAGTCGATAGTATTCCACAGATCTGAGGGCCAGACGAGGTTATTTTGTGGGTAGGCCATGACGATCTCACCATCCATCTACGGCACCATCGTGTTGAGCACCATGAATAGAGGCAGATCATCACCGGTGCAACCACCAGGAACCGCTCGAGTGCTCCAACATCGACTTTCCCTTCGGCATAACACCAAACTCCACTAGGGGTTACTACAAAAAGCAAATCCTACTACTATTTACATTAGGAGGCTCGTCTCCTCCCCCCTTCCTATTTTGGCCGCTACCGGTGGCGGAGGTATCCATATGTGAGAGGGGGGGGGGGGGGGGCGATTTAAAGAATTATCGAATAAAAAATTCACAAGGTGTAGAATTGATTTTTTTTTAGCATTTTGCCCCCATACAATGATATTTTGTGGTTGGCCCCCACAAAGATTATTGGCAAGCTCCGCCACTGGCCACTAGGCCGGAGAGAGCCATGGCGAACTTGGTGACTCTCAAGGAAGGGGAAGAAGGGAGAGAAGAGAGCGTGGAGTATGTATGAATTAGCTCGCATTCCATATTCAATAGAAGCAGGATATCGCCATACAATAAACACATCACATGAAAAAAAATACACTGACTGATGGTAAAATCCCCTTAGCATAGAACGGCGAGAAATTCGTGTTGGAGCAGCTACGCTTCTAGATTTCCTATATATGGCCCAATGTGGCAATGCTCTACTGATTGAACGAGATGATGGCGATGCTATGGAAGAAGAGGAGGTGAAGCTTAACCAAATGAGACAGAGATGATTAGAAGATTGGCAACCTGACTTCTGGTGACCCCTGGTGTTGATGTTGTTAGCTGTATTTGGTTTGGCTTGTCTCCTGTTAAAAGTATATCAGGGAGGGGTTGTGGTAGCTCTATATATTTTGCTAACATAAGGCAAAATAGCACCAGGCGTAAAAGACTTGCTGAACTCCTAGGTTTTTTTTTTGTCAATATAATAATGGAACCAGGCCCTTTTTCTGGAGAGCCGTAGCTCAAAGTGGAAGAGAATGCTTGATACCCGAAAGGGTTGAGTGAAACCTTGTCTCACTAGCTAGTATTGGTAGGAGGGCTCCTCGGCACATAAGTGGGCAACAGGCTCGGACGTGGACTAATGGCACATGAAGGTAAGCGGGCACCTGATATACGGAAACAAAGTTAGGAATTTCAAAAGTGGTAAAAAATCCGAATTATTTTACGCTCCAAGTATTCTACTCGGGTAAAAAAATTGGCCACAAAATGTTTTTCATTGACTTCTGGGCCAAAAAAGACAAATCTCTGACTAATATATCGTGTATATAGCTTCTTTTTTTGCAGATCTTTGGCCCATATATATTGCAATTAAAGTTATTCTCTAACAATTTTTTTGTAGTGTATAATACTTGATTATATTTGCTCGACTGAAAGTTTCGAACAAAGATTGAACCTTGTTAAGCTATTAAAAAAATTAAATATCAGGTGCGCTGTTAACAGAGAGCCGCAGCGTATTTTCAACGGGCTCTCCCTACGGCCCCGCCTGGAAAGGATGTAGACTTTTCCGGTCCGTATTTCTATACCCTTCGTTAGCTGTAAATTACACGGACCTCGTTAGCTCCTGATTTTTTTCCGACGCGCGCTTTCCGGCTGGAAAACGCCAATCCAAGCGAGCCCTACAAGATAAGCAAAGGGTGAATGTAACATCTGTCTGCATGGTCAACCATGGCAAAGCCGCAAAGCCCGTACGTGCAGCGTAGGAACGTACCGTTATGTACTCTCCACAATATACAAAGTAGTAGCGTTGACTGACCTACGAGGGGGCACGAGATGACGATCGAGACGATCGTCAATCATAAAGATACCCCGTTACTATCAACGCAACGGCAAACGGCCACACAAAACGTGCAACATATGCGCGCACAGATAGGAAGCTTCCGCCTGTCGCCTCGCTCCCCACCGCGATCAGTATCGCAGATGCGAGGCCGGACCACCGCGCGTGGAGTGGAGCCTTGCCGGCCATGTCGCGCTCCGGCGGTCCCAGGACGTACGCAGGTACGACGATCATGGACGAGGTTCAAGTCAAGAAGAGGTGCCTCCACCGGCTGGTTCTTGAGTGCGTGGGCGTACACGACCCGAGTGCTGGTTCGTCGCTCGTTTCTGCGAGTGAGAGTGTTTCTGTTTTCAGCTTGATTCTTACACAACCTGCTTCACTGCTTGCGTTGCCCTGGGATCAAGATCGCGACGGCGAGTGTTCATGATGAAGATGCGGGAATTTTACTGAAAACGTGTATATGAGTGGGTGGAACCCTGAAAATGTTTCCCCCTCGTGATTTGTACTCCTTCGTTTCTAAATATATTTTAGTTTTTTCCTAATTTGCACATATCTATACGTATTTCAGTGTGTTGGTTCACTCATTTTAATCCGTATTAGCCCACATAAAAATAGCCTTAACATCTTATATAATTTGTAACAGAGTGAGTACTAGTGTACAAAGCGATCGACCCATGTATGGCGCCAAAATAGATCCTAGTTCCATATAGGTATTGCCTACATCGAAAAGTCGAATTGGAGCCCATCCTACCTGAGCGAGCCCTTTATTTTCAACAAATTTAAAACAATATTTTAAAATTTCAAAAAACTATAAAAGAAATCTGGATGTAGCCAATATCGTATCATGAACTTGTGCAGAATTTCAATACGAAACACTTTGTATTCTGGTGAAAAGAATAAGAAAAATTCGGACAGAGTTAAACAAGCTTTGGAGGTACAAAGTTGACACATCCAGAAATACAATTGTGTCTTTTTTTATGTAGCGTATAATACAATATTTTTTGGATTAAAATTCCACACACTTTTAGGATATATATCATTGGTTGTACGCATATATTTGTAAAGACTTTTTTGAAACTTCAAAATTTATCATTTGAACATTCAAAATAAAGGGCTACATGGAGCCCGAGAGAGAAAACGACGCACTCGTCCCTCTATGCGCTTTTGATTGATAAAAAAAGACATTTGGTGCTAAATAATGACTTTTGGTGTGGCGTGCACCGGCAAATTATTTTCTTTCCTTCAGAGTGTTTATCTTTATTGCCGGCTGCACTGTAAACCTTTTTTTAAACAAGCTGAGGTAGTAGTATTAAAAATAATACATATGTTGAGCGAAGCAAATTAAAGAGCTTGGACATATTCGGTTACAACGTCCAAAACCTAATAGGCTTCTCAACATCTTTTCTCCTTCATCGATCTTAACCTTTATCAACCGGCGGCCTAAACAAACCAAATTAAGATCTTTACCAGATACCAAGTGGGTATACTTTACCCGGTGCAGCTTTCTTTTGGAGACCAAAAGCCAAAACACGGAGCACTAAGACAGAATCCACGACACGTGTACCGGACAAAGTCGTTATCACCGGCCTGCAGAGCCTACATCATACACGAGCCTGGATGTCCGACGGGGTAACTTGTCCAATTTTTAAAAACTTTCAACCAACTTTTGACCATATATGAGCATCTCCAACCACAAGCCTCAAAACCAGCTCCCAGACTGTGTGGACACGTCCGGATGTGTCCGCGAACAGTGACCAGACAACTCACATAATTGGTGTACTACAATTATGAACCTCATATTAGTCTCCTCAAACACATGCAGTCTATGCAGCTATGTTCAACTCCTCGAATTCTATCTAGTGCACGAAGAAACACCGTACATAGCAACTATAATTATCACTAAAATAACTATACCTCCCAATGCATAATGGAGATGCATCTCTTTCTCGATGGCTTTTTCTTGATCTTCTTCATCTTCGTCCGAGTTGCATCTGTTTTGGTTTTGCAATCATTAACAACGTCGGCAAGATGCAACTCCATTTTCATATTCTCTTCTTCGAAGCTCGTCTTCTCTTCTTCTATCCTCTTCTTGTCTTCTTCAATCTTGTTCTTCTCTTTTTTCATCTTCTTTATTTTCTCCTCCAACTTCCGGTTAGTATCATTAACTTCTTCGAACTTTTGTTCGATTTTTCTCTTTTCCTCAATTGTGAAGTTCAAGTTCTCCAATATGCGCATATTGCCTCGGAGGGAATTGTTCAACTCAGATATCACACCACGGACATTGCAACTACATGCTTGTGAATCCTACAATTCAACAAAATGCAACTCAAATCCACTCCCATTGCACAATTTTGGGGAAAACTCTAAATGTGAGCCCACCGAGTCCTCGTTCGTGTCCCAGGAAACCATGGTGTCGGAGACCGGTTGCGGAGACGGGCGGCAGAATGGAAAACGACCGACGGCGCATGGGGAGCTAGGGATGGCGCCCGCGCGCAACACTAGCGGCGTGGTGGCGACGGTGCGCGATGTTGCGGCGCCGACTGTGGTGCCTCCGACGATGCTGCCGACTGCCGTCACGACCGTACCATTTGTTGTGGGAACGGCAGCCGGAGTGGGTACGGCCGCAGCCAAGAAGAAGAAGAGCAAGAAAAAGAATAAGCCGGCGGCGCTGACGCCGGGGGCTGTGTCCGGTCAGGTTATTACTACTGTTGCACCTGTCACGTCTGCGCCGGCGGATGCTACTGTGCCCGCTGGTCCTGTTGCGGCTAAAAGGAAGAGATGCGCCACTTGCCAGATTGACTCCCATAGTACGAAGGAATGCTCGGTTGACAGGTTCTGTTACTTCTGCAACAAGGTGGTGCACCCGACGCTTCGGTGCCCAATACTGAGAGTGCCGAAGCCTTATGCTGGGATGGCGGGCATTGGTTGCGAGGACACTTTGTTGAGTCACCTACCGGACAGCGTCTTTAGACCTCAGCTGGCCACTAGTACCACCCATGTGGCTGTTGTGACGGCGACCGGGGACCCGGTGACGGCGGAAGTGGTCCAATCCATGATAGCTCGCTACTGTCCGTTGCAGACCGCATGGCGCTGGGAGGCCATCCCCCACGAAAAGTACAAGGATGATTCTTTCTTAGACAACTTTCCTTCTATGGCGGACTTGGAGAGGATGAATGGTTCGGAGTTAGGGGTCCCTAAACAGCAGACGGTGCTTTCCATTGACATCTGGAAGCCGGATGATGTGGAGCCAATGACGGAATTGACACCAACTTGGGTACATGTGACGGGCGTGCCGAACTCAGTGCGCCACTTTCTGGGTCTTTGGGCTGTGGGTACTCTCATTGGAAAGACCATGGATGTGGACTTATGGGCTCTACGGCGACACAATGTGGTTCGCATTCTGGTAGCCATTCGCAAACCCAACCTATTTGAGACTAGGGAGGTGAAGACCGATGCCTTTCTGCTGCTAAAGGGCTACTCGTTCCGGTTCACTAAGGAAGCGGCGGATTACGTCGCCGAACCGGATTTTGTACCCTTCATTTGGAAGCGGAACGAGAAGGATGATGATGCGAAAGGTATGGAGGACAAGGATCAAGATGATGAACACATGAGTGGACAGCCAAAGGCCACGGATGGAGATACTCCAATGCCTCAAGCTAATGCTACAGGGCCAGGGTGTTCGACGCTGGGGCTTGCTGGTGCGGCGGATGTGCTTCGTGGTATCGCTGTGACTCCATTCAGCAAATCACCGCAGACACCCAGAGGCAAGGAGATCGTGGAGCAGCTGAGTTACACCGGATCCTTCACGTGTGTTAATGTGCAGGGAAAAGATGGACATGCTGCTGCGAGTACTGTGCTGGGAGGCTCAAGTGCTCTGGGCCGCCCGACGCCACCATGCGCGGCAGGCAGAGGAGCACTGCAGCTTGCCACCGCTGGCCTGCCCAAGCAGACTGACGGGCTGCAAGTGGTGAGCAGCCCAATGCCGCAGCTCACTACGCCAGCAAGATTGGCGGGCCGCGGTGCTGAGCCAGTGGCGGGCGATCTCCTCGCGTCGCTCGGTGGATCTCCGGCCGATGACGGGCTGCATGCGGTGACCGAACCGCAGACGCAGCACACTGCGCCGGCAAGCATGACGGGCCGCGGAGCTGGGCCAGGGGCGGACGGCCTTCACACGCCGCATGGTGGCTCCTCCGACGGGCCGTGTGCGGTGGTCTCGGCTCTGCTGCCCAGGGCGGAGGACTCCACCCTGTCGCCCCATGGGCCGACGGAGGAGAGACCTGCTGCTCCTACAGCGCAGCTCCTGGAGTGCTCTGCAGTGCTGCAGCCGTCCGTGGTGACGGACTTGGGCGACGTGGCGAGGACGGCTCCCGGGCAGACGCGGGGGGTGGGCTGTACCTCACCTCTGCCTCCCCTATGTCGACTCCATTGAGGAGGAGCGCGAGGCACCTTGTGGCTGTCGACGGCTCCTCCACGACGGATGAGGACTCCATGATGCGGGCGATGAGGCGCAAGGCGGAACAAAACATGGACACGACTGGTATGAACACACCCCCAAAGTCATTTCTCACATTTTCCAATTCAAGTATTGCTGCTAAATTGAATAGTGTAGGACTTTCTTTGGGTAATAATGTTGAGAAAATTGCAATGTCGACTAATGCACTAAGACGTTTGGAATACGACCGGTTAACAGTCAATCCAAAAGTCTCGTGTAAGTCACACATTACCGACATGGATGAGGAGGAGCAAAATGACACAATTGATGTCCAGCTCCTCTCACATCTAGTGGGTGATGTTTCCGAGGGTGGCTTAGATGAGGCCAGGCTTAGTTCATTATTTGATCTAAAAGCATCTGACCGGAAGTCAAAAGCCGCCTCTCTTAAGAAAAATAAAAAATCGCCACGGAAAAAGGCGAAGTTCTCCACTACTCCAGTTGTTTCCCAATGAATGGCATATTCGAGAATAGCAGAGGTCTTCGTGACTTGGCTAAACATGCTCGTGTTGCTGATTTGGTTCGGGATCATCGATTGGATTTTGTGGGAATTTCCGAAACTGGTAAACGTGATTTCTCTGCGAGCCTACTCAACCGCTTGTCTGGTGGGGTAGATTTCACATGGAAGTCCCGTCCGCCACGTGGCAGATCTGGGGGCATTTTACTAGGCGTAAGAACTGATACTATGGAAGTATTGGCTGTTTCGGAAGGGGAATTTCATATTAAGTTCCACGTCCGTAACAAAGCTGACAACTTCACATGGAGTCTAGTTGCCGTGTACGGTGCCGCCCAGGATGAGCATAAGGCTGCATTTCTTAGAGAATTGGTTAACCTGGTAAAAGATAATCCATATCCTATAATTATAGGTGGTGATTTTAATTTACTACGGTTCCCTCATGAGAAAAGCAGGGGTAGATTTGACAACAGGTGGCCTCTCTTATTCAACGCTGTTATTGACAGCCTCAGTCTAAGAGAGGTATCCATGACTGGGAGGCAATACACTTGGGCTAATAGCCTCCCAGAGCCAACATACGAAAAGTTGGACCGTGTATTGATGGACTCGGATTGGGAAATTAAATACCCACTGGTCTCAGTACGGGCCCTCGAACGTATAGAGGCGTTGTCAGATCATGCCCCCATACTCCTAACCACCGGAACCGCTAGCCCGTCCTGTAGACACCAATTCAAATTCGAGTTGGGCTGGCTACATAGGGAAGGCTTTTTCGAAATGGTCAAGGCAGTGTGGGATCGACCAGTGCCTGGGTCTACGCCAATCCAAAGGTGGAACAATAAGATTAGCGCATTGCGCAAACACCTGAGGGGTTGGGCCAAGCACATGGTTGGACAGTTAAAAAATGAGAAGCTTCGGTTATCATCTATTATTGATGAATTAGAGGCCATTGCGGAGGTTAGGCCGTTATCTACGCATGAGGTTGAACAAAAAAATCAATCTAATGCTGCGATGGCGGCTATTCTTCGTGAAGAGGAGATTAAATGGTACCAACGGTCAAAAGCTCAATTTATCTTAGAAGGAGATGCGAATACGAGATACTTTCATAGTCTTGCCAATGGCAGACATAGAAAGAAACTCATTCATTCTCTTGTACAGGAAGAGGGTACGATCGAGGGCCATGAGCAATTAAAATCCTATATCACGAAGTATTATCAAAATCTGTTTGGGGAGCCAAGTGAAGATAATTTCTCACTAGATGAAACCCAAACGGATGATATTCCGCAAGTTTCCGATCAGGAAAACGGCCACTTGACATCCCCCTACTCGGAGGAGGAGGTGAAGAAGGCAGTTTTCCAAATGGAACACAACAAAGCACCAGGTCCGGATGGCTTTCCCGCTGAGTTTTATCAATCTTTTTGGGAAGTAATCAAATCGGACTTGCTCGATATGTTCCATGCGTTGCATGCGGGACAACTCGACCTATTTCGCCTGAATTTTGGTGAAATAATTTTGTTGCCAAAAGTTGAAGGAGCAGAAAGGATCCAGCAATATAGACCTATCTGTCTCCTAAACGTTAGCTTCAAAATATTCACTAAAACTGCCACTCTCAGGCTTAATACGGTGGCTGATCATGTTGTGAGACCAACTCAGACGGCTTTCATGCAAGGGCGCAACATACTTGATGGTGTTGTGGTATTGCATGAAACGGTTCATGAGATGCATCGGAAAAACTCAATGGAGTCATTTTAAAAATTGACTTTGAGAAGGCTTATGATAAAGTCAAATGGTCGTTCCTCCAACAAACACTCAGGATGAAAGGTTTTTCGACTGAGTGGCGTGCAATGATACAGAACTTCGTTTCCGGTGGAAGTGTCGCCATCAAAGTTAATGACGATGTTGGTAGATACTTCCAGACGAAAAAAGGTTTAAGACAAGGCGACCCATTATCACCAATACTATTTAATATAGTGGCTGATATGCTAGCTATCATCATTGAACGCGCGAAATTGGACGGGCAAATTGTGGGAGTGGTGCCGCATCTTGTAGATGGCGGGCTGTCCATTCTACAATACGCTGACGATACAATTCTCTTTATGGAACATGACATGGAAAAGGCAAGAAACCTGAAATTAATATTGTCAGCGTTCGAGCAACTTTCCGGTCTGAAAATTAACTTCCATAAAAGTGAAGTGTTTTGTTTTGGCGAGGCCCAGGAGGAGGCCGCCCAATATGCTGAGCTTTTCGGCTGCGGGCTTGGCCAGTTCCCAATTAGTTACCTTGGCATCCCAATTCATTTTAGGAGGCTAACGTTAGCTCAATGGAAACATGTGGAGGAAAGAATACAAAAAAGACTAAGTAGCTGGAAAGGTAAATTACTATCCCTTGGGGGTCGATTGGTTCTCATAAATTCAGTACTCACTAATATGGTACTGTATATGATTTCCTTCTTCCAATTACCAAAAGGAGTCTTGCACCGATTAGATTACTTTCGGTCTAGATTCTTTTGGCAAGGGGATAATGAAAAAAAGAAGTATCGACTGGCTAAATGGGAGGTAGTGTGCCGCCCCAAGGACCATGGCGGACTTGGGATTCATGACCTACTGGTCAAGAATAGAGCTCTACTCGGTAAGTGGCTATTTAAGCTACTAACTGAAGACGGCGTGTGGCAAACTCTTCTTAGGAGAAAGTACTTAGGATCAAAAGCGTTATCACAGGTGTCATCGAAACCTGGTGATTCCCACTTTTGGTCTGGCCTAATGGCGACGAAGAAATTCTTCTTTCCATATGGTTCTTTCTCCATAAAGGATGGATCGGAGGTACGGTTCTGGGAGGATAAGTGGCTAGGCGCCACCTCTCTCCGTGAACAATATCCAGCGTTGTATAATATAGTCCTTGGACGTCACAAGAGTGATTCACTTGCTCAAGTATTGGTGGATAATCATCCACAAGTGATGTTCAGAAGAAATCTTGTTGGTCCCAGACTGGTCGCTTGGCACGAGTTGCAACAGCGTCTAGTGGATGTCAATTTGACTCAGGGGACCGATGAGTTTCGGTGGAATTTACACAGTAGTGGAAAATTCTCAGTGGACTCCATGTATACAGCACTGATCCAACCGGATGTGCCGGTAGATAATCATAAGAAAATCTGGAAGATGAAGATCCCACTAAAAAACAAAGTTTTTGCGTGGTATCTACGTCGAGGAATCATCCTTACTAAGGACAACCTTGCAAAACGCAATTGGCATGGGAGTAAACAGTGTGTCTTCTGTCACCATGACGAGACCATCAAACATTTATTCTTTGAATGTCAATTCGCTAGTTCTATATGGTCCATCATCCAAATAGGTTCTACTATATACCCTCCCAAAAGCGTGGCCAATATTTTTGGCAATTGGCTAAATGGGGTGGATAATAGATTTAAACAACTTATTAGGGTGGCAGCGCTTTCCGTAATTTGGTCGCTATGGCTATGTAGGAATGACAAGGTGTTTAACGACAAAAATTGTTCTCTTATGCAGGTTATCTACAGGACTACTGCTACTCTCCGTTCGTGGTCTCAGTTGCAACGTGTGGGGCATCGAGACCTATTTATGGAGGTCTGTACAAGACTGGAGGATACGGCGAGAGACTTTTTATCCCGACATGGATGGCAGCATAATTTGCGCATTGGCCCTCCATCACCATAGGCGATCTTACAATTTCTCATTATGATATGTAATTCGTGTTTTTATGTTTCGAACTTCAGACTTGTTTCGGCTGTGTACATCTTAGCTATGCAGAGGCTGGGTGTAATACTTAAACTTTTTAAGTAATAAAACTCCCTTTATCTAAAAAAAAAGGGCCTGCGGTTGGTGCTTGTTTTCAGCCTAAACCTTGTCCGGCTGTCCGTCCAGAACGTATAGGGTGGCTTTGGCAACCACGGTGAGAGATGCTCTCATGTCGCGCCAAAGAAGTTGATATGGGCCATGGCATCGATCTTTGCTGCTGGGTGCAGTGGGCACCCAGTAGACATCCGGATTCGGCATCCTACCTGCCCTACGATGCGACCCGGATAGAAAAAGCGGCGCACGATCGATGATCCCTCTCTGTTGCTATCAGCTGTGGGGGAAAGCATTCGGCGCGTTCATATATGACAAGAAACTCTGCCGAAAAATGAAATCAGACTTAAAAAAAACACGTGAAAGTGGAACCGGCCTGGACTGAAAGAGCACGTGAGAAGAATTCCTGGTAAACGGATGGTTGCCATGAGCTCGGTATAACGTGTGTAGTTAACACCTCATCAAAGTAGTTAATTATGTCCTACTATTATCGTATGCGATGCATGCTATAGGTTTCCAAAATACAAGTCTTATGAAGCGTAGCCTGAAACTTATCTAACTCATAACTCCGAAAGTCTGAATATCATTGATATACAATTTATCAAATATCTATACCTAATAATAAAAGCGATAAGGCTTCCGCCGTTTGGTTTGGTAGGTCATTGGATTTACCCCTGAAGTTGTGAATAATTACCCACCTATGCCACCCGTAAGTGAAAAACTGTTCGGTTTGGTTTGGTATATGTCGTTGGGTTCGTTTCCTATGTCGGGTGTGGCGTGTGGGATCGATTGCATCGCTGGGTGTAGGATAGATCGCTCCGTGTGGGCTGGGTGTAGGATGGATCGCTGGCATGGGCCCGTCGTCTCCTGCGCACGCGAGCAAAACCGGAAAAAACACAAACCAGTCCCGTAGGAGAAAGCCGCATGCAACTCACGCCGACGGAGGTAGACCTGCTCTTTCCAATCTGGGGCGCATCCCATCTCTTTTTTAGTTTTTTGGGCTTCTCCATATCACTGGCTCATCCTGCGCCTCCATTTTTCCTACTCCATGGCGGCAGTAGCAAGGCAAGGAGCACGCACGGGCACGACCACCTTTTTACATACTCCAAGGCAGCAGGAGCAAGGAGCGTGGCCTAATTACACAAAGATCAGTTTAGCAATCCATGCGCAAGATATGTATAGGTAAGTTGGGAATTGGAGAGACAATGGGTATTTGTTCCTTTCGATGACTGAATGGTCCATGCTACTATACTTTTTTTAATGGACTGCATACAGAAGTGTCATTTCTGACTCAGATTTCTTGTGCTGCTTGATTGCAAATTCTTCTGAAATTTTGGTTATTTTTCATCCAAGATTTAAATTTTCAGTTTGTGTTTTTCGTCTGGTTTTCAAAGAAAATACTAATTTCACCCCTTTCAATTCTTTTGCAGCAAAAAACTCAACGTAATTCAAAACCTTCATAAACCTAGATGGGGCTCAGTCGATCTTGAAGGGTCGTCGTAGGTATGCGTGACGAGGGTGCCGCGACGGAGATTTCGACAAATTGGGAGCGTGGTTTGGAGCCGTAGTTGTCGTAGACGAGGAAGACCCGAAGTTAGTAGACCGGGCAGGAGCGGGAGGGAGCAGCATGATAACTTGCCAGCAAAGGACTTCGGAAATAAGGGGAGTGTGCGGTCATGCGGCTGTAGGAATCTGAGCGGTCATGACGGAGAAGTAGAGGTCCGCGAGCCAGCGGTTGATTGCTAGATATAACTAGATAATATATACCCAAAATCGAACATCCGAAACGCTGAAGCCAAATCGCTAAGAATAACATATTCGTTATGTTAAACATTGTTTAACGCCAAATCAGCGTGACACCGTTGCAACGCACGGGCTTTGTGCTAGTAATTGTTTAAATCCAGGAAGTTTCTTTTTAGATAAAGAGTGTTTATTAATATCGCGGAGATACAAATTACACCCAGCCTCTGCAACAACACAATTACCAAACCTATTACGGATGCACACAGCCGAAAGACAATAAGAAGAAGAAATAAAAAGAAAAGTCCCGCTACAGAGTTACAGTCCTTGCAGCAGCCGCACAACCACCACCAAGACACCACCTGATGTCCAATTCTTCAAAAGCAACGCCTTCAAGAAGAACAGTGCCAGGCACAATCAATTAAGGCCAGACCTTGGGTTTTCACCCTGAAGATAATCCCGCTCTCAAAACAATGTCTTCAGCAAGACCATTGCCAGATACAACCAATTAAGGTCAGACCTTGGATTTTCACCTTGAAAGGTAGGACTTTGAACTTCACCTGTGATGTTGCCCCCACTAACATGCCGCTGCTCCGCTTCCTGCAACTCCAAGCAAGTTCCTCATCGACGCAAAGCCTCCAATCGCCATTTGCTAGTCCTTTAATCTCAGCTTTCATGACATTCTCCGCCTCTGACTACACCATGGATTTGCCCTTGATGGCCCAGAAGCAGAGCTTCACGCCGCTCCCTCCGGCGCGACCGAATCCCTCCGATCCAGCAATCTCTAGGAATTATCCCATGAAAGATCACCGGCGGAGCCTTCCGAAACTCGACACTCTTGCCAGATCAAGGTACCGGCGTCAAGCAGATCTTCGTCTTCTCGCGATTTGGAACCCGAGGACCACCACCTTTATTCGAGCCAAGCTAGTAGCCCCCTCGCCACCCGCCGGCACCCTGTTGGATCCGCCGTTCCGACCCCACCGGAGATGAGGAAGAAGTCGGCAGAATAGGGGCGATCTTCCGCCGGATCCGGCCAAAGCGCGCAGCAAGGAGGAGCCCCCGCCGCCGGTCAACGCGCCGCCGTGGTAGATCTCCGCCGCACCGCCAGCCACTTCACCGCCGCTCCATAGGCCCGCCCCCATCCTGGAGCGAGGTTGCCGCAGCCACGGAGTCCCATCCGCAGGGCGCCGATTCCCGTCCTCCCGCGCCGCGCCCAGAGGACGACGCCGCCAAAGAAGACCAGATCCGCCGCCGTCACGATGGGGAATATCCTCGCCGCCGCCATGGAGATGGATCCTCGCCGTCCCCGCACGGGCAACGCCCGACGGCGACCGCTGGCGGCGGCGGGGGGAGAGGCCGAACGGGGGGAGAACTCTGGCGGCGGCTCGGGGCGCCTCCGGAGTCGCCCGGGTGGGGGGCGACCCGAGAGGAAGGTGTTTTTTCGGATCCAGGAAGTTTCTTAAATGCATCAGATGTAACTGTTGCATCTTTGAACTCACGTCCATGTTTGAATATTTGTATCAAATGGATATATTTTGAATACGATGGTAATGGTATCATTTTCACATGACGACATGGATGGCTTCTCTACATATTTATTTCTCTTGATAACAGGTTGGATCCGCAAATGTCAATCTATGAGTGATGCTACCTTGTTTTTTAAATATTATCTTGGATGATAGACTCTCTGGTCAAAGCCATGCGCCTTGCCTTCACTAGTTGTGCCTAATTTTCACAGCAACTCTTTGAAACTTTGTTTTGCTGACATGATCATCTATCACACTATTATATTTGGATAAATGAAGGATCAATCTCTTGGTATGTACATAGCAATGCTACAATCACACAACTAAAATTTTATTCAAACGAAAAATGACATCCAAGACATCAAGGCCGAACTACATACAAAACGAATAAAATATGCCACACGGTGGCTGACATCGATGGATCTCACCCCTGTTAGCGGGAGAAAACAACAGTTTCAATCAGACAAATACCCACAAACATCAAACCTCTCAGGTAACTGAGAACGGGAGAGATTGGAGGGATTCGCCACACCAAAGGGGCGATCAGCTCGTACATATATATATAGCACAAATACATGGATTGCCTTGCAAGGCAAGGAAACAATCTACACCTACCAAACCGATATACACATGATCGGTTGAGGAGATTGACTAGGAGATTGACTAACAACTATACAAGGAATATATACTCTAACATCCCCCCTCAGTTTGGGCGTCAGGAGAGCGAACGCATAAACTGTACCGAAAATCCAGGAAGAGCTGAGATGGTAAGCCCTTCGTCATGATGTCGGCGAACTGTTGAGACGATGGCACATGAAGAACCCGAATCTGGCCGAGAGACACCTTCTCCCGCACGAAGTGAATGTCGATCTCGATGTGCTTGGTGCGACTGTGTTGCACCGGGTTCGACGCCATGTAAACAGCACTGACATTGTCACAAAAGACAACTGTCGCAGCCTGGAGGGGATGGTGAAGTTCCTGAAGGAGTTGACGTATCCAGCAACACTCAGCGACGGCGTGAGCAACGGCACGGTATTCCGCTTCAGCACTGGAGCGAGAAACAGTGGTCTGTCGCTTAGACGACCATGACACAAGGTTGTCGCCAAGGTAGACGCAATACCCAGACGTGGAGCGTCGCGTGTCCGGGCAACCAGCCCAATCAGCATCGGAGTATGCCGTCAGAGAAGTCGAAGATGTCGCATGAAGACGAAGGCCAAGATCGATTGTGCCTTTGACGTACCGGAGTATTCTCTTCACCAAGTTGAGATGGGGCTCACGTGGTGCATGCATGTACAGGCATGCCTGCTGAACGGCATGGGCGATGTCGGGCCGTGTTAGGGTGAGGTACTGGAGCGCACCAGCAAAGCTCCGGTATTCCGACGGATCGGAGACGGGGGGACCTGCATCGGCGGAGAGCTTGCACCGTGTCTCGATCGGCGTGGCACAGGGGTTGCACTCAAGCATACCGGCGCGCGCGAGAAGATCATCGGCGTACTGCCGTTGAGAGAGAAACATCCCGGACGTGGAGCGAGTGACGGAGACCCCGAGGAAGTACGACAGATCCCCAAGATCGGTCATGGCGAACTCGCGATGAAGCAGCGCCGTGATGTGCTGAAGGAGGCGGGGTGTCGAGGCGGTGAGGATGATGTCGTCGACGTAGAGCAGGAGGTAGGCGAGCTCATCCCCATGGCGAAGCACGAACAGGGACACGTCGGACTGAGAGGCGACGAAGCCGAGACGATGAGCGTAGTGGGCGAAGCGTTGATACCACGCTCGCGGAGCTTGCTTGAGGCCGTACAACGACTTGTGAAGGCGGCAGACGTGTTGCGGACGTGCCGAGTCGGTGAAGCCGGGTGGTTGCTCGCAGTAGACCTCCTCGTCAAGATTGCCATGGAGAAAGGCGTTCTTGACGTCCAGCTGATGAATCGGCCATGCACGAGAGGTAGCGATGCCGAGGACAACGCGAATGGTCGCGGGCTTGATGACAGGGCTGAACGTCTCGTCAAAGTCCACGCCATGCTGCTGAGAAAAACCGCGCACGACCCATCGCGCCTTGTACCGGGAGAGGCCACCATCAGAGCCAAACTTGTGCTTAAAAATCCACTTTCCTGAAACAATATTAGCACCAACAGGACGAGGAACAAGTGTCCACGTGTGGTTATGCATGAGTGCATCGTACTCCTCGGACATGGCGGCGCGCCATTGTGGATCCGGAAGAGCACCCCGGTATGTTTTAGGAACAGGAGATATCTGGGAGTGGATGACGGAAAGGTTGAGGCGATCGATGGGTTTGTGGATGCCGTGCTTGGCCCGTGTGACCATGGTGTGGGAAGGAGGGGCAGGAACAGCACGGGTGCGTCGTGGTGGCGGGGGTGGAGGAGGCAGGGGAGGCGAGGGGCTGGGAGGCTCGGGTGAGCTGGGGCGAGTGGAGGAGCTCGGAGGTGCGGGGGAGCTAGCACGAGGCGAGGCTGGAGCGGAGGGACCGTGGTCCGGTGCGGAGACTAGCGTGTGGGGCTGGAGGCTAAGGAAATCGACCAAGAAGTCGAGGGAATCAGTGGACGGTGCTGGTGCAGTTTTGGCAAACGGGAACTGGGTTTCGTCGAACACGACATGGCGTGAGGTTAAGACACGGCGAGTGGTGAGGTCTAGACAGCGATAGCCGCGGTGTGAGGAAGGGTAGCCAAGAAAAACACAGGCGCTAGAGCGAGGGGCGAGTTTATGGGGTGCTGTGGCGGATTGGTTGGGGTAACATAGACAGCCGAAAACACGTAGGTCGGAGTAGGAAGGAGGGTGCTGGTGGAGGAGTACGTACGGAACGGAGAAACCTATAGGTTGACATGGACGGCGGTTAAGGAGGTAAGTTGCGGTGGCTAGGGCTTCGGCCCAATAGGACGGAGGCATGTGTGCTTGGAAAAGAAGTGTGCGGGTGATGTCGTTTAGGGTGCGAAGTGCGCGTTCGGCCTTGCCGTTCTGGGGAGAAGTGTAGGGACATGACATGCGAAGGTGTATGCCGTGGGGAGTGAGAAATTCGACTAGCGTGGAGTTGACGAACTCTGTACCGTTGTCGGTTTGCAGAGAGACTACGGGTAGGTTAAACTGCGTGCGGGCGTAGGCAACGAAGTTGATGAGAACATCGGCCGTGTCAGACTTATGGCGTAAAGGGAAAGTCCACATAAAATGAGAGTAGTCATCGACAACAACTAGATAATATTTGAGGCCAGAATTACTCAAGATTGGTGAGGTCCATAAATCGCAATGTATTAATTGAAAGGGAATGACACTAAAAGTTTTTGAACGGGAAAAAGGTAAACGAACGTGCTTGCCAATTTGACATGCATGACACAACGAGGTAGCACTATTACAAGAAATCTGAAATTGTCTAGATAAATGTGACATAGTGTCACGTCCTGGGTGTCCTAAACGGCGGTGCCATAGCTCGGTTGAGTCGGTGGACGCAAGGAGGCCGTAGGGTGATGGCGAGCTTGGACTGGTGGAGAACTTGTAGAGCGGGCTGGAACTACTGCAGCGCGCGATCTCGTGCCTGGTTTGAAGGTCCTTAACAGAAAAACCAAATGGGTCAAATTCGACGGAACAAGAATTATCAGTTGTAAATTGACGAATAGAGACAAGATTTTTGATTAGGTTTGGAACAACTAAGACATTGGGTAAAGAAAACGTGTGGTGTGGTGTGGAGAGAGAGGTGTGACCAGTAGAGGAAATAGGCAGAGAGCCTCCGTTGCCAACGGTGACATGGGAGGAGGGAGGGACAGTGGAAGGAAAAGAGAGTATACCGGGGTCGGAAACCATGTGCGAGGTGGCGCCGGAGTCCATGACCCATTCGCCGCCATGCGAGGGTTGTCCAGCGGTGTTGGTCAGCGCCGCCATGAGAGCCGAGCAGTCCCATGCCGGAGTGGTACTGCCGCCGGGGGCGCCGTACGGTGTTGCTGGAGGCGGCGGGTTGGAGCCGAACGCCTGGCCGTGGAGAGGGGCCAGCATCGTGGTGTAGGCCTGCTGGCCCGGCGGCACCCATGTCTGCGGGCGCCAGGAAGGCTGCGGGGGCAGGCTGGCAGGGACCTGGCCCGTGTGAGGGTTGAAGCAGGTCCACGGGCCAGGGGAGGACGGCGTGTTTCCGCCGCCGTTCCAGGGGCCGTTGCCGCCGTTGCGCTTCTTCCGTTGGAAGTAGCCGTTGCTGCCTCCACCTCCAGGGTTGCGGGCGCCGCCGCCGCCCCCAGAGTTGCCTTGATTGCCGCCGGTGGAGGGGCCGGTGAAGTTGCCGTAGAGGGCGACTTGGGAGGCCGGCGGAGGGGTGCTGCCGAGCTGCGTCTCGCGAAGGAGCAGGAGAGAGCGCGTCTGGAGGAAGCTGGGGAACGGGACCTGCATGGTGACGAGAGTCGTAATATCGGCAAAACGAGAGTTCAGGCCGCGAAGGCAGGTTAGAACCAGCGTTTGATCGGACACGGGCTGGCCGACGTCACGCAGCGCGTCGGAGAGCGACTTGAGGCGGTGGCAGTAGGCGGTGATGGTGAGGTCGCCCTGGACGATGGAGCGGAACTCCGCCTCGAGGTAGACGGCGCGAGTCATCTGGTTGTCGAGGAAGAGGTTGCGGATGAGCGTGTACGCCTCGAACGCGGTCTGTTCCTCCGCCATGATGATGTCGAGGATGTCCTCGCTGATGGAACCGTAGAGCCAGGAGCGGACGACGAAGTCTTGGCGAGTCCACTCGGCGGTGCGGGCGGCGGGCGGGGTGTCGACGGAGACGTGGCCGGTGAGTTCGTACTTGCCGAGGAGGACGCTGATGAGCATGCGCCACTTGGAAAAGTTCGAGGTCTTGAGGTCGAGGACGATGGGGACATGCGTTTTCACGCTGGCGACGTTGACGGCGAGGGAGGCCGGCGACGAGACGGCCGGCACGATGGCGGCCGCAGCAGCAGAGGAGGTCATGGACGAGGAGGTTTGCGCGGCCGAAGACATGTCGGCGCAGCGGAAGCTGGGTTGGGGGCTAGGGTTTTGGTCAGATGCGTTTTTGCTCTGATACCATGAGAACGGGAGAGATTGGAGGGATTCGCCACACCAAAGGGGCGATCAGCTCGTACGTATATATAGCACAAATACATGGATTGCCTTGCAAGGCAAGGAAACAATCTACACCTACCAAACCGATATACACATGATCGGTTGAGGAGATTGACTAGGAGATTGACTAACAACTATACAAGGAATATACTCTAACAGTAACACTCTAAGCATCAAGAAGACACCTTCAAAACGGATCCAACATTTGTACGCGGAAGTGTGGTTGTCCGTGCGATAGGCTATGCTAGATGAAAGAGAAACAACTTGTCACGAAGTCGGTGGTATGTGCCACATCATGAAAATTTGTTTTCTAAGTTTTTTTAGAAGGAGTTCCACTTTTGCCTATGTTTTTTTTACTTAACTTCACATTTTATCCTAAAACTCAGTGGAAAGTTGAACCCTGAACTTCTAAAACCATTAACCTTTTGACCGTAGACTAATCTCTACGTGAAATTATGCAAACGTGCCATCGACATGATGCTAGTTTTACTGATAGGGTTGTGCACACGCAGTGGCTTAGCCTCCCCATGCTCCCTTCGATATTGTATCACCACAAGCTCAAAGAGGAGGAGCAACATGTTTCAACAAAATGTTGAAATACCACTTGCAGTACATGTCATCCGATATTGAATAACAAAGTTCATGGCTTGATTTTGATCCATTTCAAAAATTTAGGATCCAATTTGGACTTCGACAATAATTCTTTTGCCAAAAGTAGACTTTTTCCCCTTTTGTAAGCATATTTATTCGCTCAAAAGTTTCTCTAGCAGCATTTTGTAAAAAGTAATGTTGATGCCACAAATGTATGCCAAGTTGTAGACACTTCCCTTTTTGTTATTTAAAAATCTATGTGTTTTCAACAAACAATATATTTTTTTTATTGCGCATACAGGTCGGGTAAAACATATTCCACACGCACACACGCATGCTAACTCGCCATCTAATCACAGATTATTTTGAAATATAACATTGTGTGTACAATTATGTAAGCACCAAAAATTGAACTCTTTTTGTCTAACCTTCATTGTTCATACCTTGCAATGGATGTGTTTCGACATCGTTATCTTACTCACTCATTTACTTTTCTGAAGGAGTTGATTTTGGAAATTCTCTCGCGATATGTGTGCAGTCAGAACAATGGTTGATGTCATTGTTTGATTATTGTGTTCATTATATCTTTTTTATAACTTTTTAGTAATTTAACTGTGTGCATACTCAAATACCTCAGACTATTCGTAGTATTGAGTTGTCAGGTAGTCCCATGCGTCCAACTCACTGGGCCCAAACGGAAGACATGAAAAATCGGATGGCATGATTTTTTGCTAAAACATCAACTGATTCTTTCGGATTGCATGCTTTCAAGCGAAAACATCAGTGTATGTCGAATTAATGTTCTATGGGATCAGGTTACTTGCTCGAACAAAAGTAGACTTTTTTCCCCTTTTGTAAACATATTTATTTGTTCACAAGTTTCATCGGCATCATTTTGTAACAAGTTATGTTGATGCCCCCAACTGTAGGATCACATGATTTTGCTAAAGCATCAACTGATTCTTTCCGATTGCATGCTTTCTAGGATTGATGTTTTAAGGGATTTTTTTTTAAGGAAACATGGACTTTATTGATCACATAATCATAATGTCATTAAAAAGTTTCTCCTGGATACAATCCGAAGCAACCCCACGCAACACAGAACAAAATACAAACTCACTAAATTTAGCTAAACAATGAGCAGGAACTTTTTTTTTTTGCCAGGCAAAAGCTTTGCCCGTTCCATTTATTAAGAAGAGAGGTGCCCGGTTAATTATGGAAAACCGGGCGAAAACCATTACAACAAAGACACACGCGGTCCCAAGACCACACCTCCATCAGATCGCCGTGACAAGACGACACCCACCACACCTAAGATGTTGCATCGACACCCACACCGGGCTAAGAATAGCCGAGCCTACAGCTCTACCGCCCAAGCGATCAGAGCAAACACCTGAAACACAGAAGCCTCGGAGCTGCTGCTCAGACTACGACCTGTACTATGGGATCGTCTTCACGGCAGAAGGCTTTTTCTTTTCCTTCGGGCACCCTTGGACTTAAGACTTGGCAACTTCTTCTTCTGCTGCGCAATACGTCCGCTGCGACGAGGAGTGTCAAGCATCACTCCTATGGTCTTCTTCGGTGCCGGTGTGGACAGGAACGGCATGCGCACGGGCTTAGTCACAGAGGCGATGAATTTTTGTAGTGTCCATGAATCAGGCGCCATGGGGCCAAGGACCAGGTCCATGTGATCTTACCAGGGAGACGGAGGGTGCGCAATACCCTCAGACGGGACCGTCGACGCTGGCAAGGGCGGGGTCATGGGCATTCCCAATGCCACAGGCTCAAAGTCAGCAGAGATGTAACGCACCAGGTAGGGGGAGTAATCGCGGGACAGGAAGAGCAGCCACGGGAGAGGGCGGTGAGCTAGATGGCGTGACGGAGGTGAACGTCGGGGAGGCGTCCGCGACGATCGGAGTACACTCGTTCCAGGCTTCATGCCCTTGGGTGACGATCGGCGTACACTCGTTCCAGGCTTCATGCGTCCCTAGGTTATGAGCAGGAATATTTAGATCTCGAGAATACATGTTGAAAAGAGCAAGACAGGAAAGACGTCGCCAGGTGCTTGATGTCATGAATCACCGGTCCTAGCACCGACCGATCCTCCTGCTCAGTGTTCACACGGTTGATCACAGACAAGCAATCCGAGTGAACAATGATCTTCAGAAAGCCCTCCTCCTTGGCAAGATTGACAGCACGGCGCAAAGCAAGCGCCTCAGCAGTTTCAGGCACTACTACGTCCTCCTGGACCTCGCTGCAAGCAGCAAGACACTTACCAGTATGATCGCGGATCACGACGCCCACGCCCATGCGTCGATTTGAAGAAAAGATTGCAGCATCAACGTTAACCAAAACTGACCCCTCCGGCGGCGGAATCCATTTTAGAGCTGACTGATTGGACTCACGCCTGTGGTTTGGTGCAGATTTATATATGTTTTAAGGGATTATGTTACTTGCTCGTACAAAACTCGAGCAGATTTATGTGAACGTAAAGTAGTTCCAAATCGAAATCATGCCGGCTCCTTGCTTCTTCAAGGTCAATGGTCCTTAGTTCTCAACCGTAAAGTAGCAGTTACGGAATTACTTATGAATTAAATTAATTGAACGATGAGGCTGGTGGTCATGTGTAAAACTGTCACATATTCCGGCCTATCCATAGGAATTAAATATGCTTAAAAATACTCAATATGTGTTCTTCCTTCTGCTGTTCATACTTGAACTGTTAGGATGACTCCAACGGGGCGACCCAAACGGACGCGCGTTTGGTCCGCGTTTTGTCCGTTTGGGTCGGCAAACGGACGCGCGTCCGCCCCTGGTCCGCCCCTTCCTACGCAGTGCGCCCAACGAGGCGACGCATCGAGTCCGCCCCCAACTTTTTTGTTTTGTTAAAAGGCCATATATGGGCCATTTTCATATATATATATATATATATATATATATATATATATATATAAGGGGGTGGGCCACAAACGGCCATTTTACATATATTTTTTGAAAACAAAAAAATAAAAACTGCCCTTCGCGGGCAACTAGTCCTCGTCGTCGTCGAGGATGTAGTACGGCGGCTCCTGGTAGAGGTGCGCCGGTGGGCCTTGTCGCGGTGGGACGGCGGCCGGCGGCGTCGGCGGCTGCTCCTCGTCCTGCTCTGGGAGGGGCGGCGCCCGCTGGAGCTCCCAGCTCCCGCCATTCCAGGTCCAGTTCTGCCCTAGCAGGCCGTCTGGAAGGGGCGGCGCCGGTGGAAGATCCACGTCCATGGGGACCTGCCACCATGGTTGTGGCTCCTCGAAGACCGCGGCCTGCTGCACCGCCATGGCCTCCTCCTTCTCCCGGGCGACGGCCTCGAGGACCATCTCCCACCGCTTCTGCTCGTCCTCGACCATGGTGTGCTTCGAGGCTTCGAGGGCGGCGGCGAGCTCGTCTTCCACCTCCATCTTCACGGGAGGTGGCGGCGGAGGCGGCGGCGACGGCGCTCCACCTCCAGGTCGCGGGCGCGTTCGCTCGTGGGCATGGGCGGCACCGGGATCCGCTGCGGGTTCAGATGCCAAAACTCAGGGAGTTTGACATCTGGCCATGGCAGCGGGCAGGCGTGCTCCCAGTACCACTCGCAATCCTCGCGCCGCACGTAAACGCGGTCGCGCCGCGCGATCTGTGCGCCCGGCGGCGCGAGATCGAAGGCGGCGGGGGCCTCCGGCTCCGGGGAAGATGGTGGCGTCGGGAGGGGCGCGCGGAGGCGGCGGCCAGACGACGACTCCGCCTCGCCGTCGTTCTTGGCCTTGCCAAATCCGGGCCACCGTAGCGGCATTGCGTCGCCGGTGAGGGCTGTGGCTAGGGTTGCGGCTAGGGTTTGGTCGCCGGTGAGGGAGCGGAGTGGGGCAGTGCGAGTGGGTGGGGGCTGGCCGTCCCTATCACCTGGCATTAAAAAGGACCGACCAGGGGAGGCTGACCGGCGCCGTGTCGCTGACAGGTGGGCTTGGGGAGGACCAGCCGCGTGGGCGCGCGGATGCGTTTCCAGTCCGCCGCGCGTCCGCGCCCGACGCATCGATGACCCAAATTTGGGCCAACAATGGGTCGCGGCGGACAGAAACTCAGACCGTGATCCATTTGCGTCGCCCCGTTGGGCCATGATTTTCGCAAAAACGAACTGCGACGGACCGACGCGGACTCGATGCGTCGGCCCGTTGGAGTCATCCTTACTAGGACATCGACTTGGATAACTAGTGCTGGACAAATAAGAATACTCAATCTACTCTTTGTTAGCTTCAGGAATTGATCATGCTTTTCTGTAAATATTACATCGTGTATTAAGATTTTGCACGTTGCACATGTAGATGAATCAAGTGCATTCGGAGCTTCATCTTGCTCGGGACTTGATTGCTGAAAGGGACTCGGAGATCCAGCATATCCGTTCGAACAACAATCAAGTATGTCTGTTCAGTTTTGTGTTCAAATCTTACAGTAGCCGACTAGCAGGATAGTACTTGTAAGAGGAAGCAGGGCAACATTTGTTTTGATTCTGAACATGAAAATGCAGTATGTCGAGGAAAACGAGAGGCTAAGAGCCATTCTTGGTGAATGGAGTGCTCGAGCAGCAAAGGTAACCGTGGTAGAACCTAGTAGTGGTGCTTTTTAGCAGAAGCATTTCCCCTATTAGCATCATCTCAGTGTCTTTACCACGTGTATTTTAACAGCTGGAGCGAGCACTTGAGGCCGAGCGGGTATCGAACATGGAATTACAGAAGATTCGTGCTAAACAGAGGGCAACCAACCAAGGAGAAACCAGCGTAGGTGCATTTTAGCTTCTCAGAAGTTTGCTCTGACGATCCAAACGTTATGATGATGTAAATTTTGTGAACCTGATTGAAGGAAGAGACAACATAAACAACAGCTACACTTCTGAATGCGCACGTGTGTACTGCCTTCAGTTAAGAAGAAAGAGTAGAACGTCAGAGAAAGGAAAAATGGAGAAGGGTAGAAAATGTTGCTGGTTTGATGGAGATGGAAATTGGAGTCGAGGATAAGTGTTTGTTCTGTAGCCTAGTATATTGCAACATCATGCAAACATGTATGCGCAAACAAGATTGGATATGGGTAATGCTAGAATTTGAAGTTTTGAGCAGGATTTGCTCGCCGCTGGCACCACCAGTTTGAGCTAGCTGTACACAGGGACATGCATGGCGCGGAAGTCCAGTGAGTCGGCGCGCTCGTCGGCAGAAATCCAACCGCGAAAGTACGACGGGACAAGTGATCGATCCATCGATGCTTTTCGTGATCTCCGACATGTAAGTATTATAGGTGGACCAAAGAGGACGCGATGATATAGTATAAGTGTTGTACTAGCAAGTCAAAAGCTGGGAGATCGGTATGATAATCGACCACAGAATCTGAACTTTCGTGCCGACATCCTCTTGGAAGTCTCCACGTCTGTGCCAATGAGGTAAGTGGGTAACTTTGCCACTAGATAGATATTTGAGGTTCTCGAATATCATATCAGAGAACACTAACAGTTGTACACTTATGTCAGAGACAACATAAACAACTCACGCTATACTTGTGAGTGTTGCGCGGTAGCCATCTCGTCGGCCAAAATCCAACCGCGAAAGTACGACGCTACAAGTGATCCATCGATAATGCGCTAAACTTTCTTTGATTTCTGACATACATCGGTGGACCAAGACGTCGCGATAAGTGTTGTAGCAAGTCAAAAGTTGGGGGATCAGTATAATCATCGGCCACAGAACTAAAACTCTCGTTTGTGCCGACATCCTCTTTGACGTCTCCTCGTCAAAAACCACTGTGCACAGCGTGCGGACGACGAGCACTCGTGCAAGTGTCCCTAGAGCCTAGCTATTCTCTTTGGAGCCCTAGGTTGGGCAGAGCCGGTTGTTTCTCTACTTTTGCTACATCTGAAGAGAGACGTAGGTTGACTAGTGCAAGTGAACTGTGCACTGCCTAAGCACATCGTTCATCTTTGTTTCTGGATGGAGCCGGTTTGTGCTGGGTCTTTGAAGTAACCTTTCCAGAAACACACAATGATGCATTCCACGTTCATTTATTTTGTCTAGGGAAGGACCCCAAGGTTCTGGAAGCTGCAGTGAGCATGAGTGGTGGGCTTACAATTTACAAGGGGAAATCAAAGGAAAAGGAAATTACATCGTAGTCCTCAGATTTTAGAAAAGGACCTAGAAAAGAAGAAAAAAAACGCCATCGTATCCCTCTCCGTCGGAGTTGTTGATCGTCGTGGCGAAGCTGCAGAAGGCCATCCCCTTTGACACGCCGTCTGGGAGGAAGAAAGTGAGATGACACCAACACAGGGCTAGCGCCAGAGCTCGGAGCGGCCGTCCTTCGGCCATGATGGTCGGCAGCAGGAGCGCAAAAGGCCGCCGAGCATGTGCCACTTAGGAGCTCTACAAGTTCTCCATGGATGCAGCCTTGACTCTTTCTAACCAGCAAATCTTAAGAAGACCAACGGCATGGTCGCCTCAACCTTCCCCTACCTCCGTGGTACATGAAGAGGAACACATGCACCCTCCTCGGGGCATCGTTTTGCAGCTTCATCGGTTGGAGGGTCGGTCATGGCGACGGTACTGGTTTCCCGGCGTTCGTGCGCTACCCTAGGTGGAGCGGCGTCGTCTTGCTGCGTCGGTCGGCAGGACTCGGCAGCGTGGCACCGTGGTGTCCTTGCGGCGAACACGCGTAGATGAATGCACACATGGAGGTGGTGTTGTCTGACACCATGGTGGTGCCGACGGCTGGCCTGGCGAGGGCCTTCACATCTATCTACGCTGTGAAGATGGGTTGGCGGAAGATGGTGGAGCGACTTTCGGAGCATGTGCACAAGGCCCTATCTCTGGAGTTGGCCAGTGAGCCGGCGATATGTTAGTTGTGGTGTTTTTCACTGTTTGGTGGTTTCGGTTTGTATGTTCGTTCGAACGTAAAATTCTTTGCCGAATTATATTAAAGAAATGAAATAGAAGCCGTATGCATCTGTTGGATGAAGAGACCGGGGCAGCTCCCCATTTTGAAGAAAAAAAGAGCAACAATCAACCACTAGTATTCTATAGAGGTGAGGGCCAAACGAGCTTGTTTTGAGGGTTATTTTGAAGGTATAGGCCACGAGGATCTCAACATCCATCTTCGGCTTCGTCCTTTAGAGCACCATGAATAGCAAACCATCGTCGACCACTAGAATGTTTCGGCGACGACTTCCCTTTCAGCATAACCCCCGACTCCACAAGGGTAACTGCAAAAAAGCAAATCCTACCACTGCTATCCGCAATAGGGGGGGCTCCTCTGCCCTTTCTACCCCGGTAGACGAGGCGCCAAAGGGGAGAGGGAGAGGAGCCGGGGCGGACTTGGTGACACGGATGCCGGGCAGCGGCCCTGGAAAGGTGGGAGTCGTGACGCCGAGGCGGGGGTCACGGCTCAGGTGCTGGCTCGTGGTCTTGGCCGTGTGGGCGGCATGATGATCGGCGAAGAGGCGTTCGGTGGATGTGGTTCGGTAGCTATCTCGGCAGCCGGCCACACTCGGTTCTTCTGGCAGGGTTTTGTGCCGGGGTGAAAACCCGCCTGGCGTTTGCCCTGATGGCAGCGATGCCCTGGGCGCCGTTTCCTTCTTGAAGGTGTCGTCGCGGCTCTCCCCCTTGATACGTTTCAAGCATATCTATAATTTTTTATGTTTCATGCTTGTTTTATATCAAATGCCACATGTTTCTTCTAAAATTTATATCATTTTATGACATTTATTGGACTAACCTATTAACCTAGTGCCTAGTGCCAGTTTCTGTCTGTTTTGTCTATTTATTGCAGAAAATGGCTAAAAATGAAAGTGCTCGGAATTGGACGAAAATTTACGTGATTTATTTCCAGCACAAATAAGCCACGGAGCCCGAAGATGAGCTGCAGATGGGGCCCACAGCCACCACGTGACCTCACGGCGCGGGGTACCCCTAGCCCGCGCCGTGGGCCCGCTTGGCCCACCTGGTCACCGCCACGCGCCGCCTCTTCGTCTATAAAATCAGTCTTGACCTAAAAACGACGGAACACTGAAGACTTTTTCCAGAAACGCGTCCGAGCTCCGCCGCCACCAAAAACCCTAATTCGGGGGACAGAAGTCTCTGTTCCGGGACCCTGCCGGGACGGGGAAGTGCCCCTGGAGCCATCTTCATCACCATTGCTGCTTCCCATGATGAGGAGGGAGTAGTTCTTCATCGAGGCTGAGGGCTCTACCGGTAGCTATGTGGTTTATCTCTCTCCCATGGTGTGATCTTTATGTGATCATGAGCATTGTAATCTAGTTGAATTCATAGATGTTTCCCCTTCATTATGTTATGGATATGCTACTCAATTGGTTTTATCAGTATAATTTTCGGAGTCACCTTTGCCCATGGTGCGAATGTGACAATGCGCGTGCCGTGTGTAACTCTACTGGATAATGGATTAGAGAGATATTTACCATGAGTTGTTCTTTGTGTTGGATGTCACTATAAAATTGTGGTGTTTGTTTAGTACTATCTTGGGTTGCTCATAGTAACAGCGTGGGGTGCCCTAGGTTGGGAATGACGAACTTTAAGGAGTGCTTTTGTAGCCCTACGCGGTGGTCTTGGTGTTCTATGAAATTGTGGTGTTTGTTTACTCAGACTTTAAGGTGTGCTTTTGTAGCCCTACGCAGTAGATTGGTATTTTTATCCAGCATGAGAATAGTTCAGAGTAGCATCTAAGTTGCATATTGAAGAGGAAGTATTTTACATGTGTTCAATTATATTATTATTGTTGAGAGTGACCACTAGTGAAAGTATGATCCCTAGGCCTTGTTTCCAAGCACTGAAACACCGTTTGTCTCCAGTTCTGCCGCATGTTTGCTCGCTGCCATTTTTACTACAGATTGCAATTACCACTTGTAATCATCCATACCACTTGCATTTTACTATCTCTTTGCCGAACTAGTGCACCTATACATCTGACAAGTGTATTGGGTGTGTTGGGGACACAAGAGACTTCTTGTATCTTAATTGCAGGGTTTGCTTGAGAGGGATATCTTTGACCTCTACCTCCCTGAGTTCGATATACCTTGGGTTACTCACTTAAGGGAAATTTGCTGCTGTTCTACAAACCTCTGCACTTGGAGGCCCAACACTGTCTACAAGAATAGAAGTTGTAGTAGACATCACCCCTCCCTCCCGAGGCTCCGGGTGAAAACTTTTGATCCTCTGGATCGGGCGGCGACGGAACTTTGGTGCCGTGTGATGCATGTAAAATGCATGCATGAACTTTGCATTATTTTTACTTATATTCTAGTCATATTTGCATCATATAAGGGTTATATCACTGTTTTATATGATTTTGGGAATATTTAATATGTTTCCTATTTTTTATGAAATTACCCTGCGCAGGCAGAAAACCCTATTTCTTTCCTTTAATGTTTCAGATACCCAAACGACGTCAAAATGACCTGCAAATTTACGGGCATCAATATTTGGAAGGAACAAGACCTGGGAGCGAAAGAAGCAAACAAGAGGAGGCCCGAGGGCCCAGATGAGGGGCCCACGTGGCCCAAGTACCTGGCCGCGTGGGACCCCCCACTTTGGCCCTCGAGGCTCCGTTGCCGTCGATCTTTCCTCCACCGACATAGTCTTGCCCTAAAAACGCCTATAAAAATAGCCCCCCAACGTTCTCTGGAAGGAGCGCCGCCGAAACACAGAAACACCGAAACAGAGACCTGGAGCTGCAGATTGGAGGGGGAAAACTCCGGCGGGGCGCTGGCGGCGTGGTCTCCATCTTCTCCAACGACTTCTCCACCGTCTCCATGATGAAGAGGGAGTAGTCCACCTCTGGACTATGGGTTTGTGGAAGTAACTTATGTATCTCTCTCTCTCGAGCTTCACTAATTAGTACCGTATGAGCTGCTGAACATGATTACGGTCATCTATGTAATACCTTTGTGGTGGATCTTTTTATGAGTTAATATATGTTTGAGATTGCAATGGTTTTGTTTCAGTTATGAAAGTAGATGCATATTATGTACCCCGTTCTTATTTACTTGTTATGATCAAGCATGTTTATGAGAGCGCGTGAGGGGGAACGTGTGCATTAGTTGGAGTAACGAGGGGTGGCTAGTGCAGTGAACGTGAGAGAAAGTTCTGCGATCCACTTGGGTGTTTTACCTTACTTTGTTGCCTCACTAGGGATAAAAAGAAATACCATGCTACCGGAGATGTGGGTGTGACCATTGCCACTACTCCATGACTAGATCTAGCATGTTCTTATTTTAACTTCATGTCATGATACTTATTGCTATACTTTGAGTTATCTTAATTATCGAGGTGTTATGATTTAGTTTGCATCTTGGTGGAGTATAAGAGAGACTAATAACCAAAAGGTCTCTATGTTAGGACGTGATGCCCATATAATTATAACTTGTCATTAAACTGTTGTGTTGCAATCTCATATGTCAACTCTAGTATTCCATTGTCTACCACTTTTTAAACAGAGAGTGCATTTGTGAAACCATGAATCCCGGTCCATTTTTAATCATAAGAAACACCTTTCCAACCACTTTTACCATTTTCCATTTCTGCCATTATTAAATCCGAAAATACAAAAACACTTTTACATCTTGCATTAATCATAAAAAACCCAAAAATATCATTTATCATTGCTACCACCATCCTTGCATATTTATTTACCACAATTGCATGTTTATTTCTTGTTTGCATTGCATATTATCTTGATATCATTCTAACACCTTGTGCTTGACAACCACTAGGTGAGGTTGAGGACCAAAACATTTACTTTGTTTTGTAGGTAACCAAAATAAGGATAGGAAAGATAAATCTTCACTACTGATTCCCCGAGAGTTCGATATTAAACCCTCGAGTCACCCCTCGTGGGGAAAACACGCCTTCCACTTACTACACACTCTGCACTTGGAGTCTCAACCTAACCCATTTACTTTTCACGCAGGTAACCACGCAAAGGAGCTAGCAAGTTTTCTGCGCCGTTGTGGGGTAACTACGTGAAGGGCCATCACCGTGTCCTTCTTGAAGGCGCCGCCTTGGAGTCCATGGCGTTTCTTTTCCGATGGTGGTGTGGTGGCAGCGGTGAAGGTTTGGAAAGGCGGAGTCTACCCATTGGGTTCAGCCCTTCGAGGCGAGGTGTGGCGTCCGTTGGTGTATTGGCTCGAGCTCTAGTGAGCTCCAGCCCCGATGTCGGTAGCTTGTGTCGGCCAGGGATAGGGGTCCCTTTTGGCGACGGAGCTTAGAACGGGTGGCACTGCCCTGCCATGGGGAATGACGAGGGGTAGACTCATCAAGACCCATGGTTAAGGTCCCTAGGTTATGAATATGGGGAGAGAACGTGGTAGAGCTGGAAGTATCGTCGGCTGACAAGCAGGGCAAAGATTTTACCCAGGTTCAGGGCCCTCGTGTGGAGGTAACACCCCTACGTCCTGCCTGTCTGTTATTGCTTTGTGAATATGATGGTTACAAGGTCCCGGCGAGATGTCGATCTCGCTAGGGTTTTGGTGGCTCTGAAAGTACGTGTCTGGTTCGATGGCCCTCCCAGTCCTTAAATAATAGGCTGGGTCTCGGGTGTTCGTAACCGACTCGATTTACAAGTAAGGAAACTCTAAACCGACTATTGTTTCGCCAAACTTGGAGGATACTCCATCTTCGTGGGCCTCCCTTCATGGGCTTCATGTAGGCTCTGATAGTTGGGCCTAGTCGATACGTGCACCAGGTACCCTCATGGTAGGGTACCCGATAGGCATACCCATGTCAGTAGCCCCCGAGTACTTGTCTGATTCGAAGAGTCGGGCATGGACTCATACATCATGCACGTTACATTTTTTGCATCTGTATTTAGAATTCTTATGAAATAGCACATGTTGGCTATGTCGAGTGTTTCATCGACTATGAGTTTTTGCTTATGATAGTCAAGGGATATTAGCTTAGCAGGCCCGGCACACACGACGGATCGGGGCCAGTTAACTACCATTTGTGGCAAAACCATACTAGCTTTCAATCAAACTCGAGTCCCCGGACTCGAATCTGGAACAAACTGGACAGACTCGAAACGGCCGTTGAGGTCTTACGGAATCGAACTGCAGTATAATTTTGAATCAACCCAACGCGTCCGTCGGGGATAATTCATCATGTCTGCTGACACGGAAATTTAAGGATAACGCTGCTGGAGCGGTCCTTAGCCCAGCTCGACTGATCGGTGGGTCTTACCTTTGCACTATGCATGCAGCATCCAAGGATCGTCGGATCAACTCGGGAATATTTTGAGTGTGATTTTGCTTATGAACTAGTCGAATTTTCGTCGACTGACACTTTTGCCATTATTCTATCGGGTGCGCGACAGCGCTCCCGATGGGAGTAGCCCCCGAGATTGTGCTTTATTGCTTGCAATGGAGGATAATCTCAAAATCTTTTACCCTGCACATTTTAGTCAAAGAAATTTTTTGATACGCTCCCGATGGGAGTATGATGTGCAGTCGAAAGAATTTCGACTGGCCTCTATGACCTTTGCTAAAAACCAACCGAGACTTATGCGAGAGACCACCCGAAGATATCATCGAGTGACTTTTATGCCAGTTTGAAGATGAAACAACGTCAGCAATGACGCATTTTGCGACCATCTCTGACAAGCGGTGGCGTGCTTGGAGAGGTTTGATAAGACGTGACCCTGTTTTGTGGGCCCGTTTCTGCAGAGCTGACCAGGGATGACGCCGCGTGGACTTGATTTGACCGTTCTGGCGCGATTTTCACGGGGCGTGATGATGGTTTCCTGGATTCTCGTGCGTAGGGCGGAGTGGCCGGCGACGGTTGCTCTCGTGGCGCCACGTGTATGGCCAGATTTCGCGCGGAGCGTATGATTTGTTTTGACGGTTGCGATCGTTTTGCGATCTGTGGTAAATAGGGGAGACGGCGCTGGCAAGTTTTTTACTTGCCATTTGCTCCCTGCGCCGCCCCTCGTCTCCTTCCTCGCGCCCCTCCATTGCTCTGCGCCCAAGCTCTTTGCCCCACACCCTCCACTGTGCAATGGCGAAAGGTGGAGGCAAGCGTGGTGCTCCGCCGCCGCCGCGACCGATGCGGCCAAGGGCAAGAAGACCGTGGCGGGTACATCTGCGCGCCGCCTGAAGAAGGGCAGCGGGGACTGGGCGAAGTCCACCATCAAGGACGCCCATTTGTCAAGTTCCGCGAGCAGGGTATCTGCCACCCGCGGAGCAGCTCGCCGTCCGCGCCCGTCGCCCAAGGAGGTATCCCCGAACCACGCGCCAACGAGCGCGTTTGTTTTGCGGAGTTTTGCCTAGGGGCTTTCGCTTCCCCTCCACGACTTTCGTTCGTGGTCTTCTTTTTGCCTACGGGGTGCAGATCCATGATCTCACCCAAATGGTATTATGCATATTGCGTTTTATCACGCTGTGCGAGTGCTTCCTCGGCGTCGCACCCAGCTGGGCGCTGTGGAAGCCATATTCATGGTGCGACCCAACAGAGGAGGTGGTCGCACCTACCCCGTGGCGGCTGCGGCATCCAGGTGCGCAGCGACACCCGCTACTTCCGCCTGAAGACCGTCGACTCCGCCAAGGCTGGAGGAAGGGTGGTTTTATGCGTGTCGAGCAAGGGAGTCGCCCCTTTCTCGACTGCTGCTTTCAAGGACCAAGGCGTGGGACCACCACTCTCAGCCGAAGAAATGGAGGAGGCAAGCCCTTTGCTGGCTCGGATCGGAGGCATGCTGGACAAGGTCACAGGCATCCCTTGATCGCCACCTTTGTGAAGAGGGGTGTGGCCATCCGTGCCCGAGCGCACCCCATGTGGGAGTATGAGGCGCGGGTGACATCACCGAATGAACCCAGAGGAGCTGTCAAGGAGTGAGCTGCTGACGCATGTGCGGCACATCACCAACTGACGACAGCGACACTTGCAACGTCGACTGCCCTGTTGACCATATGGGTTGGAGAACCCTTTGCTTGAGGTATGATGTGTTATAGCCTGCTTGCAATGAAGAGTTTGCCACTCGTATGTTCTGCGATATGCGATTTTTGATTCTGACTTTGCAATTTGTGATGTATGCTATGCAGGGTCACTCGACTGCTGCCTCCCTTCCTCCTCTGCCTGAAAATGGCGAGACTGAAGAAACCAGGTACAGGTGGTGGACCCGAAAGGGGATCAGTCGCCCATCCCTTCTGCCACCACTTCACATGTGGAGGAGGTCGAGGAGGAAGCAGCAGAAGAGGTCCAATCTGAAGACAAGGCCACCCTCTGACCAAGAAGTCGATACCGCGCCACCGAAGCGGCGTCGACTGGCCAAGAAGGCGCCTTCTGCTGTGAGTTCACCCGCGAGGGGCAGGGCTTGGAGGATGACGAGGAATCAGGCTCACCACCTGTTTTCCAAGCCGCTCCTTTGCGTGCGTGCTCAACAAGCTCAACTCTTCCTCTTCAGTCGAGTGGTACCCCAGCCTTTGGGGACCAATTTTTGGCGACTCCGAAGATGAGGAGATGAGGACACAGGTATGTGTTTTTGAGTATGATATGAGAATTTTGTGCTGTCACATATTTGTGCTGACCGTCTTTTGCTTTGTTGTGTTGCCCACAGCGCTGAAAACAATCAGCCTGGGACTCCTCCAGTCGAGAATGTTCCAACCCTGGAGCACTCGAATTCTGCACCGACTGGAAACGAGGCTGCCCAGCCAATGGCCACTGATGCTGTCGTTGAGACAGCCAAGGCGGCAACTCCAGATGTCGGGACATCAGTCGCGGCTCCTGAGCCGTGGATGAACCACGTAAGTAGCTTTTTGCTTGACCCGTTTAGTTGTAGGTCTGTGAGAGTTTGAATTTTTGCTGAATTCGTGTGCTTGCAGCCCTTCTACCACACCTTGGCAGATTCTGCCAAGGCTTATGTCCAGGTGGAGCAGGAGAGGGATACCATGCGCGCCGAGCTAGAGCGGCTCAGTCGTGAGTTCTCCTTTTGCTTTTGTTTTGCTGAATTTCTTTTTGCAATGCTTTTTTGTCGAGTATTGAATGCACGTGATTTTGCTGGGCCAGGCGAGAAGAAGGAGCTGGAGAGACGCACTCGCCGCGCAGCGCGAAGAGTCGAAGAAAGAGCTGGCTGCCGCCACCAACTCAGCCGCTGCACGCGAGCGAGGATATGCTGACCAGCTCGCGGCACTCGCGCAGGCCATGGGAGGTGAGTAATTTTCTCCTTTTGATATGACGATATAACTGTCGAGTGTCATGAAATGACTTTTGCCTTTTTGAATTGTGCAGAAGCTGTTGGCGCACCGGCCTCTGCGGACGTGGCGAGTGACGATCTTTCGCTGGAACAGGCTGTGGGCGGCTTAGGCGCCTATGCAACCAGGCGAAAGAGCACTCGCCAAATCGACGAGCACACTTGGCGCTGTATACAAGGTGGTGTTCCCGACTGGCGTAGTGCCGTCGACGGGACGACTTCGCCGACGTGTTTGGCCCCGGGACGTCCACCATGGCGGGTTTCGCTCGCGCCAACACGGTACGCGGATCCGAGTCCACCATCAAGCTTCTTATGGGACATGGGATAGATTGCGACTACGAGGCAGCACTGTCTGCGTTCCCTCGGAAGCCAGATGGGAAGCCCATTTCTCTGAAGGGGGTGAGCGGAGCCGCCGCGCGACTGGCCGAGGTTTTTATGACACCATGGAGCGCCGGGCACTCGAGACTGCCAATCGTCTGCTTAGGAAATCGAATCTTAGGTTTAGGGTAGCTGTACCCTTTTGTTTTATGCCTTGTAATGATACCTTCTGAACTGCGCGAGTCTGCGCTTTGTTTGTGCTACCTTGTTTATGCAAATAGTCTTTTGCTAATGTCTTTCACTCGAAGAGTTGTATGCTTATGACATGAGTTTTAGCTTCTGACACAAACTTTGTGTTTGTGATTATGCTCTTTGAACAGTCACGAGAACCTGCTACTGCGACTAGTTCCTCGCAGGCTCCAATCACCACCCGATCCCAGGGTCAGGTGGTAAATGATGCCAAGGTGATGGAGTTATGAAGGCCAAATTTGTGAGAATGGAGCAAGATCTGAAGGACGCCCAGGCTGAGCTGAATCGATTGAGGGCGAGACCCGCGTTGGCCACCCAACGCGAGGAATATGTGCTCGGGGAGATGGATCTTGTGAACAGGCAACTCGAGTGTAAGTTCGAGTCTTGCTCTGTTTACAAGCTTTTTGCGTAGCTATTGTCCTTTTGATCTGACTGGTGCGCCCGTGTTTGTAGGCTTTGTCGACAACTTCCAGGCTGAAAAGATTCGCGTGGAAGGGCGTCTGGATAGCGTGGTTGACGACCCTACGACTGGGCGTCAACACTTTTGGCTTGATAGGTACCATGCCCGCATACTCGCCACCCTGAAGGATCGCGTCTGGCGAAGTGCTGAACTGCTGGAGTTATGCCGGGCAGCGTTTATTCGCCTGAACGAGACTCTTTTTCCTGCGGGGCCACAACCACAAGGGATTCGTGCTTTGTTGAACATCTTCCGTCAAACAAATCCCATTCGAGAGTTGCTGTCTCAGAGACTTGTGATTGGAGCCAACGCTGCAATGGCGTATATGCGTAGTCGAAAACCAAGGTTGGTGTTGCGGACACCTGCAGCCGGAGAGGTTCTCGAACAAAGAGACCTGGATGACACGATCCAAGCTGCGGAGACACTAATCGAGTGCACTCGCGAACAGCTTTGCGGTCCCGAGCTGCCCGTAAAGGACGAGCCTGAGGATTAGAATAGTTTGCGAGTGCAATTTTTGTATAGGGGGCAGCCCCCGAGTGTAATTTTTGACTCTTTGTATATTGTATAGTTTGTATACTTTGATTTTTTGTCGAGCCCCCGAGTCAGTCGAGCGGGGTTTGTGAAATATGTGTTGGTTGTGAACCAATGACTGTGCAGCCCCCGAGTATTCGAGTGCGGCTGCAGAGTTTTTGTGTTCTTTGTTTGGATCCTTGTTACGCAGCCCCCGAGCATTCGGGTGCGGCTAAGGCATTGTGTTTCTGCAAGAGCGAGAGCTCATTTGATCGATAACACAGCCCCCGAGGGTTTCGGGTGCGGTTAAGGTATGAATTATGCGGGTAGTACCACAAAGAAGTCGAAGGAACATTGATTTTATTCCTCTTTTGAATGTTAGGCTGCAGGCCGCCTCATTAAAAACCTTCCAGTCCCCTTAGGTACCCTGGTAAGGAAAAGAGCGCGTCTGAAACCTGCAGCCATCCGACATATAGCCTATTACATTGTATGACTGTGAGCACTTTATGCGTAGAAACGGCGCAGATGCGCAACGTTCCAAGGATTATGAGAGAGTTCGCCTGTCTTCGCGTGCTTCAGTCGATATGCGCCTCCACCAAGGACCTCCGTGATGATGAAGGGACCCTCCCATGGGGAAGCGAGCTTGTGCACCTTCTTTTGCTTCATCGAAGAACCAGGTCGCCAACAAAGGACCTGGTTCGCAGTCGACGGCTATGGTAGTTGCGGAAGTCCTGCTGGTAAACAGCTGTGCGGGCCAAGGCCGTGTCGCGCCTCATCGAGCAAGTCGACTGCGTCTTCGAGTGCTTCTTCCGCGTCTTCTTCATTGTATGCTTCAACTCGTGGCCATTGAACCTTACATCTGATGGCAGAATTGCCTCTGCACCTAGACCATGAAGAATGGGGTGAACTGCGTAGAAGTGTTGGGAGTTGTGCGTAGGCTCCATAGCACAGATGGTAGTTCTTCGACCCAAGCACCCGCAGCTCTTTTGAGTGGCACCAGGAGGCGCTTCTTGATCCCACTCGTCACAAGTCCATTGGCCTTTTCGACTTGGCCATTGGATTGTGGATGTGCCACGGATGCGTAGTTGAGCGTAATGTCCTGCTCTTTGCAGAAGGTTTTGAACTCCTCAGCCGTGAAGTTTGTGCCGTTATCAGTGATGATACTGTTTGGGACACCGAAGCGGTAGATGATGCTCTTTATGAAGTTGACTGCCGTAGTAGCAGTCGAATTTGTGATGGGGACCGCCTCGATCCACTTTGTGAACTTGTCGACTGCCACCAGTAGGTGAGTATGCCCGCCATGCGATGATTTTTTGAGTGGCCCAACCATATCGAGCCCCCATTGGGCGAAAGGCCAGGCCAGCGTATAGTCT